>JAVGWX010000020.1:33523792-34033792 GCA_036924085.1 Ariolimax columbianus | reverse complement strand
TTGTCAGCTTTGGTTGGAGAAAATGCTTCGTTTTAAGCGAAAAAACGTTCATCATCATCAAGTGCCCTGCGGAATGACGGTGGCGATTATCGACCTTCATTTCCTCTCATTGCTTGTGTCGTTTATCAGTTCGTCTCAAACCCCTTTTCTCCACCCCCCGCCCCCTGCCCACCAATCAAAGCCAATTGCGACTAACTTGTAGGTTTTGTTGGTCCGTGATTAAACTATCGATATTAATTGCGAAGGTGGTTTCCCGTCTCCTTCCGCCGGTAGTCTGGTAATTCAATACCTCATCTGTAAGACAGTGGACGGGTATAGGGCAGAGTTGCCCTTCTCCTAGATGAACTGCCTTCTTTCGATCCTCATCTACTCGGATAATATGGCTCACATAATGACATCAAATATAAGCTACACATGTTTACTATATACATACACACTTTGAAACAACGTAAAATAGCTAGATAGAATATTAAAATGCCGCCAATGGATTAATATTCCAAGTGAAGAAGCAATGACCTAACTGTAACCGACAACCATAACGGATGACACGTGGTGGTTGAGGACTGCTATCAGGGATGAGGAGTTAGAGGCTGCCTTTCGTGATAAGGTTCTATAATTTTGTTTTGAAGATTCCACTAAGCCACACATTTTCCCGAATAGTAAACGTCCACTAAAGGACTTGCTGGATTTCGTCTCAATGGACAATGTATTATCAAAGGCTACATTATCACACCTGAAATACATTTCCGATAGTTTTGTAAACTAATGTTTGAATCCCGTAGAAGATTACACAAACGGGTTTCGTACACTCTTGCAGTCATGTTTTCCAAATCAACTTCTTTTACATCACGAGCTTGGCAGTCTCATAGACAACCCTCTTAATTCTCTTTCACAACACACATGAATGGTTGATGACCCATTGACAATGATTAATTTTTCCGCCCCAAGCGGAGCACAGGGCCACCGCTGTAGTTGTCCACTTTATATGAAGTTCATATCCGAACATTCAAAAACAGTAGTTTTTGCAAGATAAGATTGCTAGTTTTATGCACAACCCACTTTTTCGCTTGTTACAGCATGCATGTAAAGTTAAAGTTGACTTATTCATTTTAAGCCTCAAGACTACGCTGGTCTAACTTATCATGCCAGGGGTAACTAATGAACAACGTAAGAGAAACAACCATGGAGGAGACGAAGGGAAACATCCATGGAGGAGACGAAGGGAAACAATCATGGAGGAGACGAAGGGAAACAATCATGGAGGAGACGAAGGGAAACAATCATGGAGGAGACGAAGGGAAACAATCATGGAGGAGACGAAGGGAAACAATCATGGAGGAGACGAAAGGAAACAATCATGGAGGAGACGAAGGGAAACAATCATGGAGGAGACGAAGGGAAACAATCATGGAGGAGACGAAGGGAAACAATCATGGAGGAGACGAAGGGAAACAATCATGGAGGAGACGAAGGGAAACAACCATGGAGAAGACGAAGGGAAACAACCCCACCAGAGCTTGAGGGAAACAACCATGGCAGATACGAAGAGAAACAACAATGGCAATGCTGAAAGATACAACAAAGGGCAATGATGAAGGGAAACAATCATGGCAAAGATAAAGAGAAACAGCCATGACAATGATGAAGGGAAACAGTCATGACAATGATGAAGGGAAACAGTCATGACAATGATGAAGGGAAACAGTCATGACAATGATGAAGGGAAACAGTCATGACAATGATGAAGGGAAACAGTCATGACAATGATGAAGGGAAACAGTCATGACAATGATGAAGGGAAACAGCCATGACAATGATGAAGGGAAACAGTCATGACAATGATGAAGGGAAACAGTCATGACAATGATGAAGGGAAACAGTCATGGCAGAGTTGAAGGGAACCAAGTATAACAGTGATGAAGGGAACAACCATCGCAATAAGGACGAGAACCAACGATGACAACCATAAAGGGAACCAACGATGAAAAACCTGCGAGATTCGATCGTCCATCTTACCGGCTTATAGGCTTCGAAAGGCGAAGGACTGATCTCTCGACCACAGCGACACCCAGAAGACTTTGCAGAGCCTGTAGACTTCCTGTTTCTCATTTCAGTCGCGTAATTTCGTCACAAAGTGACCCTCGGACGATTGGAATATTCATACCCACTCCCCTTTTCACATAAGTCTCTCACGTGCAGTAATGCTAACGCTGGATTGGTCTGGGCTAATGGATCTGCGGCTGACATTGACCATCTGTTTAATGATCAAAGGGCAAGTACTGATCAGGTTCGTTGGTTTCGTTAGTTCTGTACGGGCGCAACATCCCTCCTCCAAGCGTCCATCCTCTGTTGTTTACTTATAAATTGGCCGCCCTTGGAGAAGTGCACTTTTGAGGATGCTGGAACGTTGTTTCCACAAATATCCTGCATGATATCTGCATTTATAACGTTCTGTGCATAGAAAATAAAATGCTAGTAATATTAACGGCAAGGTGATAGTTGACTAGGTCTCAGTGGCTTACATAAATCAATGACGTAGACAACAAAAACCGGCTTGAATAAAGACGTGGAGCGATTGGCAGGATGAAATGAACGAAACAAATATCACACTGTGTAGTGAATACAATGGCGGTATCTCATGCATGAAGCCATTTCCAAAATTGTCATTGAGAGACAATTGATTTTATGACATAAAAATACCTCGCGAACCCGGTCGAAAGTTGATAACATGATGAAGGAACGATTTTGATTTCTATGACAGCACGTCGATATCAATAAGAGGAGGCAAAATGAGTATTTGATTGAAAATGCATGAAACACACATAAGAAGAATAAATATGGTGCACGAAATATATCCAAACATGATCCACCATTTTCGGCCCCAGAAGGAAGGCCTAACGTCTGGTCAGGTAACATATACTGGTCAGACATGTTAGTCAGGGTCAGGCAACATATACTGGTCAGACATGTTAGTTGGAGTCAGGCAACATATGCTGGCCAGACATGTTAGTCAAGATCAGGCAACATATACTGATCAGACATGTTAGTCACGGTCACCCAAAACATACTGGCAAAGACCCTTTCCTCGGCTTCCTAGTAGCCATCCATGGAATCAGGCTGTTGTCACGGCAGTGTGGCTAAGGAGGTGAGGTATCGACGTGATTCCCGTAGTAGTGAGTGACACGCAGATGAAGCTAAGCCTAGCACAACCGCCCGGGGGACCCTCGTCCACCTTCATCAGCAGGCTCGGACTGGGAGGAAGGCTACTGAACAAGCCACAGAACGTCCTTCTCAGAGCGCACAAAAGAATAACCCACTCATCGTCCTTCTTCAAACATCGTTGTCCAGTTCTTCACTGTTGTCTTCGACACACTTTTGCCACCATACACTGCCTGCACTCTGCGATGAATGTCAACTGGTCGACATCCTTCAGCTGTTGGAAACCGAATTACGGCTCGGTGATCAACTCTGGACGATTTCCGTGTCCCACCCGTCATGTGTTCAACGGTCTGCTGAGGAAACTATGAATCGGATAAGGATGAAATTTTGCAAACTTGACAGATTGGTATGTGCTGTTTACACCAGAAAGGACGTCACTATGCACATCGTACGTATGTTCACTTGTTGCAGTTTGGTCCAGTTTCATTTGAACACTCTTTGTAGATACATAGGAAGAACATAATCTTGCCGGATACTCGAAGTCTTGGAGAATCTCCGAGAGAAAGAGTCATCCATTCGTGTTCTGGTGTCCTTCTGTAGCATCTGGATTAAATTTAACGGGATTGTGTGTGGGTGGAGAGAGGGATGGGGGGGGGGGGGGGGGGGGTGGGGGTGCTGCCTATTTCCTGAATTAATTTTTATAAAGTCGATCAATCAAACGAGACGAAGGTGAACTTCCGGTCTACGTATGCAGCAGACGAGTAGCTATGGAAGGCGCGGTGCAGTTTGGGGAGTGGGCGCAGAACAAGTAGAACGTCGATGGTACCAAACGACTAATGAGGATGCCAGTTTGTTACAGACGATGTTTTGTGCTAAGGGGCGGCTTAAGCCTAGCATATCCATATCTAGTGTATCCGTAATAGAAACATTACTGTCCAGACCTAACGTTTCCACGGAGTCGCTAGTTTCATCTACTTAGCCAGAACTATCACTAGAGAGGAGAATATTGACAGTGCGGTCAATAACAGGAATTCCTAAGACGAGCTCTGTGTTTGGTAAGCTCCAAGTAATCCCCTGGAAACGACAAGGCATCAGTGTCGTCACCAAAATTAAAGTGTATCGTGTTGTGGGATTATCCATTCTGCTGCATGCCTGTGAGACATGGGCAGTGTAAAGCAGATACGCCAGACAGCTCAATAATTTCCACGTGTGCTGTCTGCGTAGGCTGCCCGGGTTCATGTGATAGAACAAAGTGCCTGAAATTCTTAGCAATATTAGCATATTAAGCATTCAATACGCTTGTGAAATTGGCTCCGCCATGATGGACGGGAAATGTTATTCGCATGTCAGAGAAGAGCATTTCCAAGCAGCTGTTATACGGTGAGTTCAAAGATGGCAGGCGCTTACCAAGAAAGCAGGGGGTGGGGGGTGGAAGAAGTGCTACACAGACTCCTAGAAAGTACTCTGAAACTTTTCAATATTGATGTCACCTTCTGTGAGATGCTTGCAGAAGATTGTACCACCTGGCGAGTTAGTTCCACAAAAGGTGCTCAGATCGCAGAAAGTACAGCCATCGCGGAGACTCAACAAAAGCGTGCTGCCCGAAAAAACAACTACTCACAACGATGTCATGTATAGTTCTGTTCATGTGTGACCTGTATGTCGCAAGGAATGCTGTTCCAGGATTGATCTTTACAGCTATCAAAGAACACATTGCACAGCAATAGCCTGATGCTGTCGCCATCTTCGCTTCCGATGGACAGCTATTATTATTTTTATTATTATTTTTATAATTATTATTGCTCGTAATTGGTACCTGTGATGCCAGGATATCAGCTGTCTCGTTGCCGTGAACTCCACAATGACAAGTGCAGTATCTCCACACCTTCGCCTGCATATTTGATGTCTATACAGTTGATATTCACTCAGCCAGCCATTCTGGACCTAACGATGTCAGTATTGGAAGTCTGACATGATGACTGTCTCGGTTAAAGAAGTCTCAGATAGTCAGTCATCTTACAGCTTGAGTCAATGCTTGAGTCACTGAATAAGTCACGGCTTGAGTCCCCTCTAGTCAGTTCTTGAGACACTGCTTGAGTGCCTGCCAGTACGAGAATGGAGATAGCTTATCTATATACTGAGCTCTGCCCAGCGAGGACCTGACTCCTCACTCTACACGAGAATCCCCCAACCGGTTAACTCAATACGTATCATCGATCCAACGATTTATATATACACACACACACACACACAAACACACACACACACACAAACACACACACAAACACACACACATATACACACACACAAACACACACACACACAAACACACACACACACATAAATACACACACACACAAACACACACACACACACACAAACACACACACACAAACACACACACACAAACACACACACACAAACACACACACACAAACACACACACACACACAAACACACACACACAAACACACACACACAAACACACACACAAACACACACACACACAAACACACACACACAAACACACACACACAAACACACACACACAAACACGCACACAAACACACACACACACTAACACACACACACAAACATATATATATATATATATATATATATATATATATATATATATATATATATATAACGCGGGTTCAAATGAAACCAGACCTAACTGTACCAAGTGAACATAGATACGATGCTCATGATGACGTCACTTCTGATGTAAAGAACACATACCAACCGTTAAGTTTGCAAAATTGCATTATCTTCTGACTCATAGTTTCCTCAGCAGACCGTTGAAAACATGGCGGGAGTGATACAGAATCCGTCCAGAGTTGATCAGCGAGCAGTGATTCGATTTCTAACAGCTGAAGGATGTCGACCAGTTGACATTTAACGCAGAATGCACTAGCTAATGTCTGTTTTGACCCCAAACGTTAGTCAAACAAATAATCGCCCCAAGTCGGGATTTATCAGGACATATTATTTATCTCAAAGGAGAAACTGCGCTCACCTCTTATGGTTGGGATGGAAAGAGGAGGAGTGGGTGGGGGTGGGGGGGGGGGGTGCGGTAGAACATAAAGGTAAGGATCTCGCCTCTCAAAAGTGGCAGCTATGGCTGGCAAGTAAGGCGCTCATGTCTCAAGTAGAGCAGATATGACAGGGAGGGGGGGGGGGGATAAGTCGCTCACCTTCTCAGAAAATAAGAATCGAACAACAACACGAAATGGCGGGCGCTCGAAACCTGCACGTTTTAATGAACAACTTTCTCAAAAAAGGTTATATCCAGCGCCTTGTCCTATCAGAGACGTACGAGACACCCGGAGGACCCGTGAATGCATTGCTCGCTGTCCAGGCACACATTTAGAAAAATAATGATATTCCAACTCAATAATCCAAGTACCTTCCCCCGCGCCTACCCAGCCATAGAAAGTAGAAGCCGCATAAATAACGTACTATGGACATTGAGCAGTTGGTTACCTGCCCGTTTCTTCTTCTTCTTCATCTTATTCTTCTTCTCCTTCTTCTTCTTCTTCTTCTTCTTCGCCCACTTCTTCTTCGTCCTCAATCTCCCGCTACCGAATCATATAAAGGGCTTAGCAAGCAGCAGAATGTAGTCCAGAGAATGGGATGCGTTGTGTCGTAGTTTACAGCTTGACTGCAATATTTCCACCTTTAGGTCCAACACATCCGACTTCAGCAGGTATTATTTGAGTACCGTGATAGCCTTCCCTCTTCGATCTCTTCTCCTTAGCCAGTCTGCGATGTTGCAGCCTCTTAGCCAGGATCACCGCGTGGGGGTGTAGAAGGGTCTTGGCAGCTTTGGCTCGCTGGCCCTAACGTTAGCAGTCAGCTATGGGTCGTTGATAGCTGCAGCTCATGCGGTGTTCATTAAAAATTATTCTAAGTCTCAATGACCCTGGATAATGCCATGCGCATCAACACATACATTTGCACAGTGGACATATGGCTGGTTTTGCGTGACACGCCAATTATTGCCAAGTTGAGCGGCCAAGCTATTTTCGAATTATTGATTTGACATTTCCAATTGCATAAATGATGCATGCAGCTGGAGGCACTATTCATTAATAAAAATCCGTTCTTGCGACTTCGCAAGCAAACACAACAGATTTAGACATGGCTGCTGACCTTGAAAACTGCACCGTGCTACACTGGGCTTATACAATTCTCAAGGTCCGAAACACGAAGTCTTCAACCTCCTTGTTCGTCTTCAAACCTCGACTTCAATTTCTCTAACAAAGGCAGCAGTCGACTTGAGAGTCAGCGAACTTCCATACAGCTTCTCGTGGGTGGACACTGGTTGTTGCAAAATGTTTCGTCTTTCGTCGGAATACGATGCGGAGAACTGCAACACGCGTTATCTTGTCATGGGGGATGTGTCGCTGTTACAGAGATCCGAAGCAACAATTGTGAACTTATTCTACAGATGATATCTCAGTCTGTCTGTTTCCCGTGTAGCCGGAGCGTTGATGACGTGATCTCGCCTGGAGAGTTGGTGGTAGGTATCATTTTCTATGTGACTAGGCTGGTCTTTTTTTTTCTATTTTGCACTGAACGTGGATCTGATGGCTGCTTTTGTATCATCGTATGTGCTTGATTTATCAATCTGCTGCAGTGCTCCTCCCTCTCTGGTGAGTCTGTCAGCGTAGTTGCCTGGGATGTTGCAGGGGACTAGTATCCATTGGACTATGCAATTTATGAAACACGAAGTGACTGACAAACTTCTGTTCAGCGTACATGTCTTCATGCAATTGTCTGTGAAAACATACTCGCTGGTAAAAGACAAGGGTCATTTCCATAGCAACAATTGCCGTTGGGGATGAAAATAACTCTTCATGTACTAAGCTGCGATTATGTGAGGTGGGGCGGCCAGTTCCCTTCCATCCTGTTTTTACCCACCCTAACTTATACGTCATGTACCCTCTTTCAGCTGGGTCGAAGTGGTCGTACTAGGCACGAACTGTGGCGCGGATTATTTTTGTCCATCGGTGAACTCGGAAATTCTGGCAGGCTGTAATCTCAGACAGTGCGCCAGTTCTAAGAGCAACATTTACGTATTGCGTCGCGGAGGCGTTGCAGAACTTGTTTTTGTAGAATTCAGCATTGACACTTTCGTCTTCTAGGGACGTATTCATAATAAACCAGCCCATCAATGTCTTAGAACGCAGTCAACATGGTCACAGTGGAGTTGACCTGTCGCGTCGTCTTTGGTCGAGGAGATATTTGCCACTGGGAGGACATTTGCTTTGTTGCCGGGTCATTCTCATCCCACGATCTCGTCGTCGGTTTAGGAGATGGATGGTCTGTATTGACGGGACCATTTTCAAAGGATCGGCGCCCACTTTTGTAACGGAAATACCACTCAAATGCTTTTAGATCAACATAGATAAAGCTCACTGAAAGCTGATTGTAGCATTTCTGAAGTATTGGAATGAGTTTTTCCAAGACGAAAGGAGAAATCAATGCACACACGTTGTTGAAAATTACGTCCATTTTTGAAATGCGACTAGCACTTCAAGGTCACCTTCACGTATAGACTTCCATACAGCGCATGCGCGAAGTTAACGAATTCCTGTTTGGTGCACACATTGGCACGTAGTTGTCAGGTGAACTAGTTAAATACTCCTTCGCCATGTAAATGGTTTTCGGTTGAAAAAACGAATAATATGTCTCGGAACGTAGGGGACAGGAGCATGGTGTAAACTGACAATGGCTCCTAGACAGTGGCGGCTGGTGAATTTTAATCTGAAAGGGCTCAAACATAGAAATGTAAACAAACTTAAAGCACTGAGAAATGTTACCTTGTCCGAGAAGTTGAAAACTGAACACATTGTGTTTATGTTTTGTTGACTGTTCATGCTTTTTAAGTTTTTATCTCAATAGAGGTCACACACCTTTTCCTTTGTCCAACTATCATCACCTCTAAACAGTAAACATACGAAACTGAACAGAGTGTTTTTTCTCGTCCCAGAGACACAACCATGAATTCCTGCCATGTATTTGTTCAGTTCAGTTCATCCCGTAACCCATCAGGTCGTTGGGGCACACATGAAGACATGAAAATCCCACGATAATAAATTTCGTTTTTGTCCTCATGTGTGATTCTTAGGCCTGAAATCACCTGGCGGCGCCCATCTCCTCTCCAAACTGCGGTGGGCCAACATCTGCAAGTAACCTGAAGGAGCCCGTCCCCCCAGGCGAGCCATTGCCTCGTTAGCCTAGAGCCTCACGGTTCTAGTTGTCCAGTGTGTACCCCGAGGAGGTGAGGTTGGCTTGTGAGCTCACTTTAATCGGCAGGCTACTAATTTCCCTTTTTACTCTTCCAGGGAAGAGCTAGCCGACCTCAGCGCCACTGGAATACGGCGCCAAGCATGAGCACGCAACTTCCAAGCAGGTCGTGCACACCAGCCAAGGACGGTGCGCAATCCGTAGTGACGTGCTATCCAACAACGCGTATTCTATTACACATGAAGAACAGATCGTGAATCTCCGAATTCCGATGAAATTTACACACATAGGCTTCCTATGAATAGCGTAGGACGTGTTAGAAAATGATCGTCACACAACACCGCGCCCCACACATGAAGTGGAACGAACAAACCACACGAATATCACAGACCATGAGAGCAGCTGTTCCTTGGTCGCCATCTTACTGGAAGTATAGAATTATCAAATTTAAATAAACCTCAACTCTTACATGCTGATTGTTTTTGTTTTATCTATATCCAATTTAGGTGCTGAGCGACCAGTCTTTTCATTTAATTTTTCTCTGGTAAGCTCAGAGAGCTGAACGCACGATGTTTTAATTCGCGAACATTCATTTTAAACCGATAAATAGACGTCTGAACGACCAAGCAACCGGCTAAGGTTCCCGTTCAAGAGTCCAGTGCGGCTATGACGTCAGGAAGTGAGGAAAATACCTCCACTTCTGTTTGATTTCTTTCAATCCTCATTATACCCTCATTTCGAAGTCTTCAACACTGTTTTCCAACTTTTTATTCAGTGTCCACGTTTCTGCGTCATAACGTAGTGACGAGTAAACATATAATCTGACAATTCTCATTTTCAATTTATGGTTTATCTGTTTAAATGTCAGTATGTATTGCATGATGCTGAATACCCTTTTCACCATACCTATTCTCTTTCTGATTTATTTTTCTCAGCTACCTTTTTCCGTTTCTATATGACCTAGATATGAGAAATTATGTACCTGTTTAAGTAGCTGATCTTTACTTTTTATCTGCATACATGGTTTCTTTTCACTTTCGCCAAGTATCATAGTCTTTGTTTTCTTCATATTTATGTCCAAACTCTGGTCTAATTTGTTATATTGTTCTCAGAAGCGTCAGCACTTCTTACTCAATTCTTTTCTTGCTTTTATGTTTAAAAACATTATTCTGTCATTGTCGAGTATTGACATGTTATATATAGCTTAGGGCCTCAGCAAATCTAAATCCGACACTAAATACAAGTGATGTAAATAGCTCTTCAACAATGTTAGATGACAGTGTATCATGGACATAATTAACAAACGAAGATATAACAGATAGCTACAGAGGTGTGGTTTTGCAGACGAATGTTAATCACGTGGGCAGAAAGGAAAAGTAATAAAGCTATGCTGGAATGAGTAGGACGGGGCGGGGTATCGAGCAGGAATACAGTTTATTATGTGGGTGAGTCAGAAACGTTTTTGGGTATGTTTCGCGGAGAGGATGGTTGGAGCAAGCTATAACCACCAATCAATATTATCATACCAGCTTTATTCGAAGGAGAAGCGCGTGACTGAATGGTTTCGAAGCCTGCCTGACGACAAGGAGGGCAGCGATTCGAAACCCGGTATGGCATATGTTGTTTTTCTGTTGGGGGTGAAATAAAGAAACGTAGCCAGCACACGACGTGGCGATAGCAGTGGTAAAACGGCCTGTAGTCTTTATCCTTTAAAACCCTTAGACTATCCCAGCAATGGGAAAAATGTCGTAAGGCAATTTTTTTTTCTCAATATTTTTAATTTAAAAAAAATGTATTTATTCAAATGGGTGAAGATTAACACAGATGAGGAATAAAGGTCGCTTGCCCTATGCAGTCTCCGCATAAGCTGCAGGTTTGGTTTTCATATTGTTTAATGTCGATGATCACCAACGCCATTTCGAAGGGCACTTGATGATTATGAACGTCTTTTCGCTCCAAGCGAAGCAAATTCTCCAATCAAAGCTAACAATTTTATTTCTTCTCCTTCTTCTTGCTCGTTCATTCTGAATTTCTATTTTATTTTAAGCCTATATCTGAACATTTGTAGTATTTGGTTTAATTGCATTGCGTGATGAGATTACTAACCCCATCAACAACCCTCTTTAGTCGCGTTTCACGACATGCCTCGATCGAAACTTGTATTGGATCTTAACTTTTCAATTCGGGTAATACTCCATGGATGCAATCAATATGGCAATTTCGATACTGTAGATCTCATTACATTGGAAGTCCCAGGTCATGAAGAGGTTTCCTCCCTATTTTTGTGAAGGTGGTAAATCATCTCAACTGAATATAATTATCACTTACACAGTGGCACGAGGTTTACAAGGTGTAGATACATTACCATGTAGGAAGCGTAGCAACCAGTACAACTAACAGATACAGGAACATGTAGGAAGCGTAGCAACCAATACAGCTAACAGATACAGGAACATGTAGGAAACGTAGCAACCGGTACAACTAACAGAAACAAGAACATGTTGGAAGCGTAGCAACCAGTACAACTAACAGAATGATGCATATTACAGCTCAAGAGCAGGTAATGGTTAGATGTATGTGGTCGTTGCATGCTCACAATGGCTAAATTTACCTTCTTGTGCGCCCTAAAAAGGACGTTTGGTGCCAGGTTGTAGTAGCTTTCCTCACAGCCCAAATATGCTGATGCAGGTAGACCGCGGTCCTTCATGCGGTTGTGCAATTTTTGGCTTCATCTGTGTTGCGCCTACTACTACGGGGATCACGTCAATTCCCTTCTCGTCAACCAGGCTGCATTGAAAACAGCATGTCTCAATGGAACGCTTCATGGAAGAGAGTTTGTGATCCTGTTCAGTGTATTGTGCTTGACCCTGACCTGATCTCCGGGTCAGTATGTTGTGCCTGACCCTCACAAGACATCCTGGTCAGTGTATTGTGCCTGACACTCACCAGACGTCCTGGTCAGTGTATTGTGCCTGGCCCTCACCACACGTCCTGGTCAGTGTATTGTGCCTGACACTCACCAGACGTCCTGGTCAGTGTATTGTGCCAGGCCCTCACCAGTCATCCTGACCCTGATCCGACATCCTGGTCAGTATGTGGTGCCTGACCCTGACCCAACGTCATGGTCAGTATGTTGTACCTGACCCTGACCCGACGTCCTGGTCAGTATGTTGTGCCTGACCCTGACTCGATGTCATGGTCAGTATGTTGTACCTTGCCCTGATTCGACGTCCTTGTCAGTATGTTGTGCCTGACCCTGACCTGACGTCGTGGTCAGTATGTTGTCCCTGACCCTGAACTGACGTCATGGCTAGTATGTTCTTCTTACCCTGACCTGACGTCCTGGTCAGTATGTTGTGCCTGACCCTGACCTGACGTCGTGGTCAGTATGTTGTTCCTGACCCTGACCTGACGTCATGGTCAGTCTGTTGTGCCTGACCTTGACCCAACGTCATGGTCAGTATGTTGTTCCTGACCTTGACCCGACGTCCTGGTCAGTATGTTGTACCTGACCTTGACCCGACGTCATGGTCAGTATGTTGGGCCTGACCTTGACCCAACGTCATGGTCAGTATGTTGTGCGTGACCTTGACCCGACATCATGGTCAGTATGTTGTGCCTGACCTTGACCCGACGTCATGGTCAGTATGTTGTGCCTGACCTTGACCCGACGTCCTGGCCAGTATGTTGACTGGACTAGAGTCTCAGTTCCCATTGGTTTTAATATAAACGTCGATTAACATTAACAAAATAAGCGTCTGCTTACTACAGTGATGTTGTTATTGTTGTTATTATCCCATAGCTGCTGAGCAAGCCTGATCTTGGCAGTCTAATGTCATTCTTATACGGATACATGTCTTCTTTAGTTGTTTCACTGCTCCATACAGTGTGTTGGCAATTGTTGACATATTTTTTAAGAATCTTTTCTTCATGTCCGCAAGCGCCTTGCACTTAATGAGTAGGGAGCCGAACTGTTTCATGAGGATGAGAGCAATGCCTGCACAAGGGCAGGTGCTGGGAGTTGATGCGGATCAAGTGGCTATTGACTCTGGTATGTCCTGTTCGGAATGAAAGATGAGACTTTGATCTCTTCTATGTAGTTTATTGAAATCCTTTACTACAGTGATAAAGCAATAATTTTTGAATGACAGAGATATAGGGTATATCCAGGACTCTCCACGCAGAGGATCTTGCAGCATGGTGTGCTGTAGAAAATCTACTCACCCTCGCAACTGTTACGACAAAGTCGACTTAGCTATAAATTGCAACCTAACTTACGGTTATGGAAGGAAAAGGCAGCAGGGAAGATATCTTGTCTCCTCCCATCACAGACGCTGGGGCTTATATACTGAAGTCTCTACCGCTTCATTCCTGACCAGTGGTTAAATCTGCTGAAGAATACCCCTTACCCTTACCTTCAGAATAAGAATAACTGGGTCCTAACTGAGATGTAATGACGCTTGCCTATTAAAAAACGAAAGCCTGAAATGTTAGGGTTCGAATCTCACAAGGGATCAAGATGCTGAGCAGCGCAAGAGCTGCAGTGGTCAGCGACCCATAGCTGACTGCTGGCGTCAGAGCCAGCGAACCATAGCTGCAAAGACCCTTCTACACCTCCACGTGGTGATCCTGGATAACAGGCTGCATCAGGGCAGACTGGCTAAGGAGAAGGGATCGAAGAGGGAATGCTAACGCGGTACTCAAGAAATGCTTGCTAAAGTCGAATGTGTTGGACCGAAAGGTGCAAATATCGCAGCCTAGCTGTAAACTACGACACAACGCATTCCGTTCTCTGGACTACATTCTGCTACTTACGCCCTTTCAGTGTTTGGTAGTGGGAGATTGAGAACGAACGAAGAAGAAAAGAAGAAGAAGAATCTCACAAGTTGCATGCTTCCTCTTGTCGCAAGTGAGGTGAAACAAGAGACTAGTCATGTTGGAAATTAACGAAAAACTAGGAGATCCGTGCACGTGTTGTGCATGTAACAGATCCCACTGCAGTTGAAAATCGATAGGAATAGGCCGGTAGTCACTGTCCAGGCACTATTCTAAAAGTAATGACATTCCGAAATAATACGCAACCTACCTTCCCCCAGGCATAGGAAGTAAGAATTGTAAAGAAAATATAGAATCTACTACTGATAACCCTCAACTACCTGGCACCAGGAATTACATGCCCGTTTGAATATCAGGATTCAAAGTACGAGTATAAGTACCAGAGTTCAAACCTCAAGTCCTCGTGATACCTGTGTCTTCATTTCACTGCCACCGGAAACTGGCACTTTGCAGTAATGGGCAGAATGGCTGAGAAACGGGACAGTGGGCGAAAAAAGAGGAACACCGTATGACAGTTTAACATTGTTGTACGGTACACGCTCATCCACAGAATTGGTAAATACCACTTGGGACGAGAAATTATGGAGGACAATAATCGCTTACAGCATCGGCGCCACAAGTGAAAAGTTAATAGTTCTGGCAAATCTGATTCACTGCGCGGTTTCGGTGCATTCTATGCTGGGTTTGGGTGCATTCTATGCTGGGTTTGTGTGCATTCTCTGCTGGGTTTGTGTGCATTCTCTGCTTGGTTTGGGTGATTTTGCTTCTGGGTTTGGGTGCATTTTATGCTGGGTTTGGGTGCATTCTATGCTGGGTTTGGGTGCATTCAATGCTGGGTTTGGGTGCATTCTCTGCTTGGTTTGGGTGATTTTGCTTCTGGGTTTGGGTGCATTCTCTGCTGGGTTTGTGTGCATTCTCTGATGGGTTTGGGTGCATTCTCTGCTGGTTTGAGTGCATTCTATGCTGGGTGTGGGTGCATTCTATGCTTGGTTTATGTGCATTCTATGCTGGGTTTGGGTGCATTCTATGCTGGGTTTGGGTGCATTCTATGCTGGGTTTGAGTGCATTCTATGCTGGGTTTGGGTGCATTCTATGCTGGGTTTGTGTGCATTCTATGCTGGGTTTGGGTGCATTCTATACTGCGTTTGGGTGCATTCTATGCTGGGTTTGGGTGCATTCTCTGCTTGGTTTGGGTGATTTTGCTTCTGGGTTTGGGTGCATTCTATGCTGGGTTTGTGTGCATTCTATGCTGGGTTTGTGTGCATTCTCTGCTGGGTTTGGGTGCATTCTCTGATGGGTTTGGGTGCATTCTATGCTGGGTTTGTGTGCATTCTATGCTTGGTTTGTGTGCATTCTCTGCTGGGTTTGGGTGATTTTACTTCTGGGTTTGGGTGCATTCTCTGCTGGGTTTGGGTAACATTCGCTGCTGGGCTTGGGTGCATTCTATGTAGGTGTGGGTGATATTCGCTGCTGGGTGTGGGTGCATTCTATGTAGGTGTGGGTGATATTCGCTTCTGCATTTGGGTGTATTCGTTGCTGGGTTTGGATGCATTCGATGTTTGCATTGGATACACCAATGCTCGGTTTAACTACAACAGTTGCTGGGTTTAGCTACTCCGGCTAGTCTTCGCGGTCTGTTTCAGGGATCGTCCTAAGATAGACTACCTATTAAATAACCACATCTATTCCCTGAATATAATTGCGTCTGTGTCAGGCTTTCTCGTCAGTACATATATCAATCAACACAATGAACCACCTATCACTATCAATGTCAAAAGTTAAAGCCGGTGAAATGCTTTGAATACCTTAGCAGCACACTCTCCAAAGCAGTCCATATTGATAATGAAGTAGATTCAAGCATTGCCAAAGTACGTGAAGCATTTGAAAAACGAAGATCCTCAATTTGAAACCGCAGAGGAATTAAGTTTGCAACCAAATTGCAGGTTTATTGGCAGTCGTCCTACCAACTCTTCTATACGTCTATGAAAACTGGACTGTGTACAGTCGTCCTACCAACCCTTCTATGCGTCTGTGAAAACTGGACTGTCTACAGTCGTCCTACCAACTCTTCTATACGTCTGTGAAAACTGGACTGTCTACAGTCGTCCTACCAACTCTTCTATACGTCTGTGAAAACTGGACTGTGTACAGTCGTCCTACCATCTCTTCTATGCGCCTGTTAATACTGGACTGTGTACAGTCGACATGCAAAGAAGCTTGACCACTTCCATATGGGCTACCTAAGGAAACCGCTGAACATAAAATGGCAAGATTGGATCATAGATGTATAACTTCTATTGCGGGATGGTATGACAAGCATCCGTACAACTCCGTGCAAATTGCAGGTTAGATTCACTGGCCATGTTGTCCACATGTCAGATGAGCAACTTCCAAAGACATTTTTCAATGGTGAGCTTGTCAGGCGATCGTGTTCGCGTTGGCCAAATAAAAAGTTACAAAGACACGACAAAAGCCTCAATGAAGAACTGCGACATTGATCTTGAGAATTGGGAGAACATTGCTGCTGATCGCCCTACCTGACGTAGAAAAATCGCTGCTGGTACCACACACACGGATCAGACAAGAATCAAGGAAGCCGCACGGAGACGAACGACACGAAAGGCAAGAAACGAGTTGCCTCCGCCTGACGGTCAGGCAGTGCTTCTCTGCCCTAAGTGTGACATACGCTTTCGGGCT
Organism: Ariolimax columbianus; assembly: GCA_036924085.1. Lineage (NCBI taxonomy): Eukaryota > Metazoa > Mollusca > Gastropoda > Stylommatophora > Arionidae > Ariolimax > Ariolimax columbianus. The sequence goes on along the minus strand of JAVGWX010000020.1, from coordinate 34,016,845 downwards.
AGGATTGGTTGGATCAGCCACCTACGAATCCACTACAGGATTGATAGATGATTATGTGGTCTTCTTCGGAAGCGATGAACAAACAACAATAACAACAAGTTTACCCTTTAAAAAACAACATCTATTTTTCTCATAAACCGTGGTCCTGCTGGCTGTAGTGCAATGCAAGGGTAACCAGAAAGTTCATCACTGTAGGGAAAACATTGACGATTCTCACCTTGTCCGAGTTTTGGCAAATAATATGTTCTGTGTCAGAAGTAATATGCCTGTTACATTATACTTAATGATAGAAAAGATTCCCTGCATATTTAACAATACACAACCAGACAGAAACGGAAGAGTCATAACATAAAAAATACTATCCACGAAACAGCTGGACCGGTGCATTGACAAATGGACTAGGAAGAATCGCGACAATAAAATGGAAGTGGATGATTTCTGAGATTTAAGAAAATAGTACACAAAGAAAGCCATAAATTCCGACTGGAACATTTTCAAAAAACGTCTGCAAAACTGCAGCAAAATATTTCAATTAGAGATGAAAATACAGAGACACAAGTTGCAACCTTCACAGAAACACTCTCACTGGTTGTGGCACTGGAGAGCCACCCAAATACAGACATAAAGAAACTAAGAGTGATACTTTATAAATTTAAAGTAAGGCGAGGCTGCGGCGGCATTATGGGTATATAATGTAAAAAACAAAGTGAACTAAATTGTATCTGGGGCTGGTCTCTCGGTGGCTCGATTGACTCGCATCCAGTGTTCGTACAGCGATCTCAGCCCCGACAGGCGGAGTGAGAGCGCGGGCTTGCCCAACACGTTCACCCGCCTCTCCCCGGCACTCTAACAGGACCAATTTGGTGGAGTCGTATCGCTAGTAAGGGTGCGTTACTGTTGTTCGTATCGAGAAGCTTTGTCAATCCGTGTGGTTCGTCGAAGGCTAGCGCGTATAGCCAATCTCGACAGTTCGTCTCGCTTGTGGTCCTTCTCTCGCAATGAGCTGTGGATCGGCAAATGGAAAGCAGGAATCGTGCCTAAAGGCCCTGTCATCGCCCGACCAACCGGTCGGAGAAGGGCAGGCCGGCAGGCAAAAATCGTCTCCAGTCCGAGTGAAAATTGTCACCGGGGGCCGTTGGGATCCGTTCTGCACAGAGCTCTGCCATCTCTCTACGAGCGAGCTCGGTCGGTCGGTCGGTGTATGTACGGGCCTCTGCCAAGCGGTCCTAGGTCGACGAAGTGAGGGACGGAACAACCGTCCGTCTTTGTGCTGATCGCATGGCCTCATGTGCCGGCGACGCATCTTTCAAATGTCTGCCCTATCAAATATAGACGGTACGTGACATGCCTACCATGTTTGTAACGGGTAACGGGGAATCAGGGTTCGATTCCGGAGAAACGGCTACCCCATCCAAGGAAAGCAGCAGGCGCGCAACTTACCAACTCCCGGCACGGGGAGGTAGTGACGAAAAATAACAATAGGGGACTCTTCGAGGCCCCGTAATTGGAATGAGTACACTTTAAACCCTCTAACGAGGATCTATTTGAGGGCAAGTCTGGTGACAGCAGCCGCGGTAATTCCAGCTCCAATAGCGTATATTAAAGTTGTTGCAGTTAAAAAGCTCGTAGTTGGATCTCAGGCGCAGGCGGGCGGTCCAGCTCGCGCCGGTTCACTGCCCGTTGTCTCCTGCCCTACCGTCTGCCGGCTCTCTCCCGCGGGTGCTCTTCGCTGAGCGTCCCGGGTGGCCGGCACGTTTACTTTGAAAAAATTAGAGTGTTTAAAGCAGGCCTCGGCTGCAGGAATAATGGTGCATGGAATAATGGAATAGAATCTCGGTTCTATTTTGTTGGTTTTCGGAACTGGAGGTAATGATTAACATGGACACACGGGGGAATTGGTATCGCAGCGTTGGAGGTGAAATTCTTGGATCTCCGCAAGACGAGCTACTGCGAAAGCATTTGTCAAGAATGTTTTCATTAATCAAGAACGAAAGTCAGAGACGCGAAGACGATCAGATACCGTCGTAGTTCTGACCATAACGATGCTTCGATGACTCAGCGGGCAGCTTCCGGGAAACCAACGTGTGTGGGTTCCGGGGAAAGTATGGTTGCAAAGCCGAAACTTAAAGGAATTGACGGAAGGGCACCATCAGGAGTGGAGCCTGCGGCTTAATTTGACTCAACACGGCCAACACTGAAATGATTGACAGGCAGAGTATTTTCGTTGGGTCTAATAGGGAACGTGTGCTGGTATTAGACCAACGGAAGACAGGTTAGCTTTTACCCTCTTAATGAAAGAGCGTCTGCTACGGTAATCCTGCTTAACCCTACATAAATCGCAGGTTCCAGACACTTGGTCATTGACTGACTAAAAAGCCCTCTATTGATTCGTTGGGTCTAATAGTGAACTGGTGCTGGTATTAGACCCTCGGAAGATATTTCAGTTTAACCCTACTAATAGCAGGGCGTTGCTAAAATAATCCTGTTCAATTCGAGAGGAATCGCTATTCGCAGACATTTGGTCCACGTGCTAGGCTGATTAGCCAACTGCGCGAGGCTACTATATGAGGGATTACGGCCGAACGCCTCTAAGCCAGAATCATGCCTTAAATCTCAGCACCATAGCGATGGGAGGCTACGATAGGGTTGGGACCTGGGGCTCGTGTCTCAGCCCGACCCGGTCGAGCCGCAGAAAGAGGTCTCTGCCGTCCGCCGATCAAAGCGGGCGGGAAGCTGCCCGATATTCACCCAATACGGCGATGAGGTGTGAAACCACTAGTAGAAGACTCAGTTGGGGTGTCGTAAGCAGTAGAGCAGCCACCTTACTGCGAACTGTTGAGACGCAACCCTTGATCATGAGATATGTCCGCACACCAGGCGAACAACATCTCCGTGCCATTACCAGGCTTGTCCCCTTGTTAAATGCACTCCTTCAAGAGAAATCGCAGGTCGCTGACATTTGGTCCACGTGCTTGGCTGATAAGCCAATGGTGCGAAGCTACCATCTGATGGACTACGGTCAAAAGCCTCTAAGCCAGAATCCCGCCCTAAATCTCAGCACCGCTGTGATGGGAGGCTACGATATGGTTGGGACCTGAGGCTTGCGTCTCAGTCCGGCCCGGTCGAGCCACAGAAATGCACCTGGTTAAATGCACTCCTGCCTCGAACTTTACCTCTGTCTGCTATCAGTCATCCCAATGGACGCAGAAGAGATGTAGTCCAAATGACATTGCACCTCTGCCCTATTGTGACAACCTCCCAGGTGGCGAGGAATGCTAGGCGTGCCATCACTGCAGATGAGCCGAGAAAATAAAGGGAGCAAAGAGATAACTCACTCACATGCATATGCTACGTTTCTGGCAGGACGTGACGATACTGAGACACAGTCACACTGGACTGCCTATCTTCCGGGATAGCACAAACTAGTACATAGTCCATCATATCATATCATTGCCAAACCCTATAAACACGAGTGGGGAAGACTCGATAGACCTGCAAGACAACTTCCCTAAGAGAGACAACTCTGACCAAAAACAACTGCTGCCTTGCAGATAGGCTGGGGACAGCCAAAGGCTAAGGAGGGCATCCCTACAGAAATGCCTGTTTAAATCGGATGCACTGAGCCACAGGCTTAACAAAATAAAACAGTGCAACGTATATCGCTGTAAACAGCGTGCGATGAATAAGAAGAAGAAGAATGCTGAATTATCTTGATATAATAATAACTGATGAAAAGGACAAGAGGTTTTAACAGGTAGTGATTCAGGCACAAGTGGGAATCATAGCACATAGGTAAACAAACAAATGAAGCATTTTACCAGCTCAACAGAGGTGAGCATGTTGTAATCCGTAGTCTCTGCACAGACCACAACAGACTGAGATACCATCTGTTCAAAAAACTAAGAATAGAGCGTGCAGATGAATCTGTCTGCGGTACTGATACAATGACTGATGAGCATTTGATACAAAGGTGTCCAAAATACAAGGAACAGAGGAAGCACGTGCAGACGCCACCGATACCATTCCTGGCAAAGCTCTTTTGAAATACCAACTGCCTTCGGATATCTAGTGATTCCTTTATATATATTCAAATTAGCATCTGAAGGCGGGCGAAAAATGAGAAGAATAGGATAAAGATGAATAAGAAGAATATAAGGAGAAGAAGAATACAAAGAAGAAGAAGAAGATGAAAAAGATAAAGAAGTAGAAGAAAAGGAAGAAAATGAAGAACAAGCAGATGAAGAAGAAGATGAATAAAAACAATAGGAAGAAGATAAGAATGAGAAAGGGAAGGAAAAAAAGAAGATGAAGAAGAAGAAGAAGATATCCTACTCTTGATGTTCACTGTGGTATTTGTCACTGTTGTTGTACTAGTTAGCATGTTTTCATTTCTCCATATGTTGCCAATTATTTAGTTTTTTTTCCAGATTAATTAATACTAGTAAGATTGAAGATAGTTGTGCATAAGTAATCTAACGTAATGGATCGAACAAACAGAGACAATACAAGAAGTCTTCAAACCAAGACTATAGTTTAAGGTCAGGGACGTCTTTGTACCTCTAAACATTGGATACATATTGAAGTGTCTAGGGCGTGAAAGGTCATTGTGATTGAAATCCCAAGGTCAGGTTCAAAGATATTAAGCAGAATACAAGGCATTCAAATTTCACCGTTTAACAGCAGTCACGAGAGTAGGTTTCCACACAACGATAGTATACAATATAAAAAAAGGTGAAAGAAATTATAAACGGGTATGGTAAGATACCGCACCGAGACGAAAACACGAACAAAACCTACGTTACGACCACAAGGCGTTCGTCAGGGACAACGAACAGCACCAATAATGAACTATCGAATCAAAGAAGAAATTAACACATAAATGGTGGATGCCAATACATAGGGATGAAAAAGGAGTACACAACTTAGAAAACGTCAGATCACTCTTTTCGAGAGGACGCAGGAACCCAAATGACGGACAAAGGTGGGATGAAGTGACCAGGGGTGCGTTAGAAGTGGAAACATGCCGGTTAAGCCAGTGACGATCAGATACAGAAAGACCAAAAGATGATTTAGGTAGAGAGGAAAGAGAAAAGGGGTAGGCAGATAGATGGAGTCTGTTATGAGATGAGGATTCAAGAAAAGGCGTGGAAGATATTAATGTCATGAGGCTGGAATAAGCTCATGCGGGAGATCAGTTTATTCTCAAGTGCAAATCGATGACGATCGTCAGAGAAGCAAGAAACAAAACCTGTGACACTAACATCTGCTTTATCCCCAAGTGATCAGGACCATTGAAGTGGCTGGCGATAGGAGAACCTGTGTGGTTATAGATATCATTGCTGCACCAACATCGTTGAAACTGAGAGGAGAGCTTATGGACCATGACATGTTCCTGAAATTAGTCTCCAAATGTGGCTGGTTGAGCATCTTGCTTCTCATAAACTTTCAGCCCCGCCTGATCTGCGTTTCAATTACTAGGTCAATCACTTCCAACATTTCTCTAACATCATCGTGGAATTGACACCCGCACTGAAACATACATTAATAATACATTGACAACCAGTGTTGTCCACAAACCTTAGAGCAGAATCGATGGCCCTCCTGCGAGCACTGAGAATACTTCAAACAGAAAGGCAACCTCCAACAAAAATAGCTGTATTCACGAACTGCAGAGAACTATTAGAGACATTACAAAAAATAAACAACGAGCCACTGTTATCGGAGATCAGATAAGAACTGGAAAAACTCCAGAGATCCTCAACAATAGCGCTCCAGTGACTACCCTCCCATTGCGGAATCACGGGAAACGAGAGAGCTGATGCTCTGGCAAAAGATGGCAGCAAAAAGGCACAATTTAATCTATACAGAGAAATCAAGAACATCATCAGAAATCAGTATACACACCAATGGAGAGAAGACAGAAACATAAGCAGTACACCAGACCCAATTCACTATCTCAAAGGAAATCAACAAACTACCTTATTTCGTCTGAGAACTGAACACTGCAGACTACTGAAACATCTATACCGACTGCAGATCTCACATACTGATGAGTGCCCATGTGGAACAGGATGCCAGAACCCTGAGCATATTCTACGAGAATTTCCAATCTATAGGAAATTAAATGCCAGACCGAAGAAGTGATGTTTGTGGGAAAATGTACAAGTGGATCAACCACTACCTCAAACAAAGAACGGCCAGAGTCCAAGTACAAGGGCAGATGAGCAGAAAGGTGACACTCGAGCAGGGAGCACCCCAAGGGGGAGTACTGTCACCCACACTCTTCCTGGTATATATAAACGACATTACAGAGAATATACCAAGGAGAGTCTATAGCTCAATGTTTGCAGACGATCATGCTATGTGGACCTCTGAAAAGAATCTCACCATAGCTAGAAATCGGATGCAGCAGGCCCTAACATCGCTGGAAGAGTGGGCGAACTCATGGCTGGTCAAAATAAACGAGGAGAAAACCACATGCACAATATTCTCGCTTTCAATAAAACCCCAAAATACCAAATTAAGTTTAAATGGCAAATTCCTGCAGCCGAACGACAACCCAACCTATATGGGAGTCACATTTGACCAGCGCATGACATGGAAAAGTCAGATCGAGAGAAACCGAATGAGAGCCAGAGAAAGAATGGCAATCATGAGGAAACTTGCTGGCACAAGCTGGGGATCAGACGAAGGCATACTAAAGAAACTGTACACTGGAAGAGTGAGACCAGTTCTCGACTATGGCATTGCGGCATGGACAACAGCAGCAAAGGCGAACTTCGATAAAGTTAGCAAACTTCAAAACCAAGCCATGAGAGATATAACAGGAGGCAGGAAGTCAACGCCAATTGTAGAACTTGAAAAGATTACAAAACTGCAATCCATGACCGATAGAAGAGACTGCAGAGCCCAGCTGCAGTCAGAGAAGCTCCGAAGACTGACTGACCATCCAATGCACCAGAGACTAAACAATTTGGGAAATGGGAAACTAAAGCGGAGAAACTTTGCAGAAATAGCCAAAGCAAAGATGCACGAAGATCCCATAAACGCACTAACAACACCAAAACCCATCACAACTGTACGAAAACCTACCTGGAGGCAGGATATATTTCCAGAGGTGGTAGAAAATATACCAGGTATTGGAAACAAAAACTGCCAGACTGAAAAAGAAAGGAGAGATACTACCCTCAGCTTCATATCGAAAAGCTACCCAAGCATGGACTGGACCCATGCATACACCGACGGTTCTGTAACAAATACTACACAGAACGGAGGGACAGGAGCATTCCTGAACCTACCAAATGGCAGAAAAATAACACTGTCATTCGCTACTGGTAAGTACACAAGCAATTTCAGAGCGGAGGCAGAGGCACTGAGGGCGGCAGTGGAAGAAATGGTGACACACAATGAAAATGAAAGCCATATAGTCCTGCTTACAGATGCTCTCGCCGTAGTCACAGTGCTAAAAAGCCAGAAAAACACTGAGCTTAATGACTTAAGAGCAGCACTCTACAAACTGTGCCAGCAGTCCGCACCAAAAAGGGTAGTGGTACAGTGGGTCCCATCACACTGCAACATCCAAGGCAACGAGGAGGCAGACAGACTGGCAAAAGAAGGTGCAAGACTACCACAAACAGATACTAGTATGACGTACGAAGAGTCAAAACGGCTTATCAAAGCCAGATACATGACCAAATGGGAAACCGAACATATTGGTTACACCAAAAACGATGCCTATTACCAGTTGAACCGAAGAGAGCAGGTCGTTGTCTTCAGACTTCGCACTGGCCACAATAGACTGAGGTACCACCTATTCAACAAATTGAAGATAGGTGGTACCGACGAATGCCCGTGCGGTACTGGTAAAATGACCGCTGAACATCTGCTGCAGAACTGCCCGACATACGAGGATCAGAGAGAGCAGATGTGGCCATCACCAGTGGAACTGCAAGACAAGCTCTATGGCAGTGTCGACAGCCTCAGGATGACCGCCGCTTTTTTCGAAAAAGTAATGGTTACTGTCTGACTGCGTACGAAGAAGAAGAAGAAGAAGAAGAAATGCCAGACCTGGCAAGAGGGTGCGGAGATGAGAAAAAAGCTATGGGGCAGCCACCCCGATCTGGTGAAGACTAAAGAATTCATCATGTCGACTACCCTGATATAGCGTGACCAAAATATCCTGAAGGCAAAGAAGAAGACAACCAGTTTCAATGGATGCAGTACTTCTGGGAAAATCAATGAGTATAACAAGTGAGCTTGCACACGACTCGCTGTCTTCATTTAATGACGAGACAGCAGACCAAATTAGAGCAGCCACGGAAACTTAGTCGTGGCGATGTTACGAAGACAATGGGATGTTTAATCAGGTCTCAGGGAAGCAGACAGATGGTGGACGTACACACCAGAAAAGAAATATTAACTTCGGAGGCTCAGGATTGCAAAGCAAATATGTGAGTATTACCCTAAGTTGTTTGTTGAGGGGGAGATAGTATTTATACCAGGCACGTAAGTATATACAATATGTATAGTAAGTGCACCCAGATTTCTTTACCTCATAACGAATATTCAAATTCCAGGAAAAACTTCTGTGACCCGAAAGAGGCTACTAACTGTGTGACATAGCATAACACCCACCATGGTTAGTTGATTTGTTAAGAGCCGCATAGATGGCGTCTAACAGGCTGTGGGTCTACTTTACTCTAGTGTTTGAGTCTATTAAAATAGATTCGCACAACGGATAACCACACTCTATGGTACTTGTCCCAAAGCAGCGGAGTAATAGGCTGCTCGATCCTAGACCACTAAGCAGGAGATACTCCTCCCGGCTACATCCAGCTTACGCCAGAACTGAGACCCGCACAGGGGTGTCCTCCCGGGTTGGAGAACAGATCAGTAAAGAACTAAGAAGAATTATTTTACAGTGCAGTTCCAGCAGTAAAGGCTGATCTCCTCAACATTAACTTCATTGGGAAAGGATTGAATGTATGATATGTTGTGGTCTCGTTATTGGCTTCTGTCACGTCAAAATAGTGTGTGTGTGTGTGTGTGTGATATGTTGTCATTATGGTTTCATTATTGACTTTTGTCACGTTAAAATAGTGTGTGTGTGTGTGTGTGATATGTTGTCATTATGGTCTCATTATTGGCTTCTGTCACGTTAAAATAGTGTGTGTGTTTGTGTGTGTGGGGGGGGGGGGGGGGTGTATGTGTCTGTATGTGTGTGTGTGTATGTGTGTGTTTGTGTGTGTGTGTGTATGTGTGTATGTGTATGTGTGTATGTGTATGTGTGTATGTGCGTATATGTAAGTATGTATGTATGTATGTTTATGTGTGTATGTGTGTATGTGTATGTGTGTATGTGTGTATGCGTATGTGTGTATGTGTGTATGTGTATATATGTGTATATGTGTGTATATGTGTGTGTATATGTGTGTGTATATATGTGTATATATGTGTGTGTATATGTGTGTATATGTGTGTATATATGTGTGTATGTGTGTGTATGTGTGTGTATGTGTGTGTGTATGTGTGTATGTGTGTATGTATGTGTATCTGTGTGTGTGTCTGTGTGTGTGCCTATGTGTGTGCCTGTGTGTGCCTGTGTGTGTGTTCCTGTGTGCGTGCCTGTGCGCACGCGCGTACGTGTGTGTGTGTGTGTGTGCGTGTGCGTGCGTTTGTGTGTGCATGTATTTATGTATGTATGTATGTATGTATGTATGTGTGTGTATGTATGTATGTGTGTGTATATATAAATATATATACATATACATATATATATATATATATATATATATATATATATATATATATATATATATATATATGAATGATCACAGATTTACAAAAGCAGTAATATTTGTCTGGGGTAATGTCAGACGTCTACCAGGGACACATGGGATTCCAGTCTGTCAACAAGCTAGAAATCGAGAACATTATTACCAGACTCGCGCGAACGACGCTAAATGCACGCCAAACCCTCACGTATGGATTGATGTATCGCCAGAAGCTCATTCGATAATTAAAACAGGAAATACATAATGCTGTTTCTTATAAATGGGAATTTTGTTTTCTTATTTAAAATATATCCGTTACAAGCTATCTAGTTTTATTGCTAATTTTTAAGCTGCTTTGAATGTAACTGTTTACATTTGTATTGAGTAGTATTACAGTCTCCAAACCTTTTACCAATGGGAGCGTGAGGCGAGGTATTAGTTTATATGTAGAGCCAGTCTTGTTATATGAAACCGACTCATGGACAATTAGTAAATATATGAGACCAATTGGAGACAGACGATGGTTTTGGAGAAAAATGGTTTAAATTTAAGGAATGGCAGAGAAAAAATGTGGATGTGTTGAGGGAGGTCAATGTGAATGTGTTGAGGGAGGTTAATGTGGATGTGTTGAGGGAGGTCCATGTGGATATTTTGAGCGAGTTCCATGTGGATGTGTTGAGGGAGTTTAATGTGGATGTGTTGAGGCAGGTTAATGTGGATGTGTTTACAGAAACATCCACATGCGGCTCCCTCAACACATCCACATGGATCTTCCTCAAGATCCATGTGGATGTGTTGAGGGAGACGCATGTGGATGTGTTGAGGGAGACGCATGTGGATGTGTTGAGGGAGGCTTTTGTGGATGTGTAGAGGGAGGCCCGTATTTATATGTTGAGGGAGGCTCATCTAGATGTGTTGATGGAGACCCATGTGGATGTATTGAGGGAGACCCATGTGGATGTATTGAGGGAGGCCCGTGTAGATGTGTTGAGGGAGGCCCGTGTAGATGTGTTGAGGAAGACTCATGTGGATATGTTGAGAGAGGCTTTTGTGGATGTGTTGAGGAAGGCCCGTGTGGATGTGTTGAGGGAGGCTTTTGTGGATGAGGAAGGCCCGTGTGGATGGGTTGAGGGAGGCTTTTCTGGATGTGTTGAAGATGACCCATGTGGATGTGTTAAGGGAGGCCTTTGTGGATGTGTTGAGGGAGGCCCGCGTGGATGTGTTTAGGGAGGTCAATGTGGTTGTGTTGAGGGAGGCTTTTGAGGATGTGTTGAGGGAGGCCCGCGTGGATGTGTTGAGGGAGGTGCGTTTGTATGTGTTGAGGGAGGTCCGTGTGGATGTGTTGAGGGAGGTGCGTGTGGATGTGTTGAGGGAGGTGCGTGGGGATGTGTTGAGGGAGGCCCGCGTGGAAGTGTTGAGGGAGGTGCGTGTGGATGTGTTGAGGGAGGTGCGTGTGGATGTGTTGAGGGAGGTGCGTGTGGATGTGTTGAGGGAGGTCCGTGTGGATGTGTTGAGGGAGGTGCGTGTGGATGTGTTGAGAGAGGTGTGTGTGGATGTGTTGAGGGAGGTGCGTGTGGATGTGTTGAGGGAGGTCCGTGTGGATATGTTGATTGAGGTCCGTGTGGATGTGTTGAGGGAGTCCCGTGTGAATGTGTTGAGCGAAACACATGTGGATATAATGAGGAGACCCATGTGGATGTGTGGAATGAGACCAATGTTAAGGGAGACCCATGTGTGTTGTGGGAGACCGATGTTGAGAGAGACCCATGTGTGTTGTTGGAGACCGATGTTGAGAGAGACTTAAGATGGAGGACGTCCTTGTTGATATGTTGTTAAGACAACTCATTAATCACATCAGATGTAAGGAATGGACAGGATTGCCGTGAATAAGGACTACCTGTGACAGAGAGAGATGCTGGATAGTTTACCCCAGGGGGCAGAAGAGGGTCAGCGCCAGTAGTTATTAGTTAACGCTCGTTACACGATGTTTTGAAAACTCGTGATCTTTTACGACAGTCGGCAGGATACATAATGAGATTGCTAATAAAATAAATTATAGTCTATGTACAGACAGCACAACACGCAGAACGACCAAAGCCCAGAGTTGACAAGATGGCGTCGCGCGGGCAGGACGGTTTTTTTCTTTGATAAAGCATGTACTGAAGAGCATTCACGACCAGAGCCTGTGCACCTATTCTTGAATTCCGCAGTACTACCTTCAATATGCAATACAGCGGAAATATTGACGCTCACGAAAGAGATGTAGTCCAAACAAAGTCTCCCTCGAGAGATGCATGGTAGCCTTAGCCAACGCACAAAATGTCATCTTTACTCCGACACACGTCAATTGTGCCTGGTGGAAGATGCATTTATTTATGCAGACAAGATTACACATCGCTGGAAGGGCTGGAGCACTTACTGTGAAGAACGGACGATCGATGGAGCACAGCGACAGCAATATGGTACCACAGAGACAAGAAACGACCACGGGGACGACCACCAACACCTTGGTCTGACTTCCTTGTATCGCGTAACAACATTCACGATGTCACAGAAAGGCGACTCATTATCCACTGGTCCACCGTGGCCCAAGACAGAGACCGTTGGAAGAGAAATTGGGACCTGCAACGGTGTAACCGCCGCTGAAGAACGGGTCGTCCAGTTATACAGTATACAGGTGCGCATATATTCTTTCGTTTTCCATCGGTAATTTTGAGGAGGTTAAAGCCAAAGATTAAAGTCAAAGTTTAAAGTCAAAGTTTAAAGGCAAAGGTTAAAGGCAAAGGTTAACGCCCAAGGTTAATGCCAAAGGTTAAAGATAAAGGTGACAGGCAAAGGTTAAATTCAAAGGTTAAAATCAAAGGTTAAAGGCAAAGGTTAACGCCAAAGGTTAAAGTCAAAGGTTAAAGTCAAAGGTTAAAGACAAAGGTTAACGCCAAAGGTTAAAGTCAAAGGTTAAAGTCAAAGGTTAAAGGCAAAGGTTAACGCCAAAGGTTAAAGTCAAAGGTTAAAGTCAAAGGTTAAAGACAAAGGTTAACGCCAAAGGTTAACGTCAAAGGTTAAAGACAAAGGTCAAAACCAAGGGCGCGACTTCCTGGGGTTACACCATGTGGCTCAGTCTCTCTCAACAGAAAGGTATCCCCGCCTGCTGAGAGCATAGCACAAAGCACGAGCTCCGTAGCTCCAGCGATAAACCCGGGCATCTCTGGAGAAACTGACATCATGAACCGACCGTCGCAACTCGACTTCGAACCCCGACCGCCTGAACACGAGGCAAACAGCTTGACTACTTCGCCACAGAGAACCCTGGTAATTTTGTGGGTCAAACGGCAGAGCACATAATGGTAACAACAGCGACATTTGAGCTTAGTCATTATTTTTCACCACAAAAGTTGAGCTAATATTTGACGACGTTTCTATGGTAGCCGATTTACAGCAGCTCTTCTCCTGAGATGGTTGACCATTTTAAATATCTGGGGTCGATTGTCAGTGATGAAGGATCAAAATGTGAGGATTTGGCCAGAATAGCACAGACAATAGCGGCGCTTGCACGGCTTAACAAAATTTAGCAAGATAAACGGTTAGCACTATGCACGAAAATCAGATTAATGCGTACACTGGTCCTGTTAATATTCCTCTATGCTTGTGAGACATGGACAGTTACAGCTGACCTTCAACGAAGGATACCGGCCTTGGAGATGAGATGTTTCCGAAGACTTTTAAACGTCACGTACAAAGATCGTTTTACAAATGAGGATATGCGAGATAGAATTACAACAGCAATAGGGCCTTTTGAAGACCTCTTGGCAACCGCCAAAAGAAGGAAACTTGCTTGGTACGGTCATATATCAAGATCAAATGGTCTTGCAAATACATTCCTCCACGGAAAGGTGCATGGCAGACGACGAAGAGGCCGTCCCAAAAAGAGATGGGAGGACAACATAAAAGAATGGACCAGTCTCCGACCAGAATAGTTACATGCAGCGGCCGCTGACAGAGAAGGGTGGCATGGCGTTGTGAGGCTGTCTTCATGTGTGCCCCAACGGCATCACCGGTTAAGGGATGACCTGACCAGACCTGACCTGACCTTCTCCTGAGATGTACTTGAGTAAATCTATTCAGATCCTCCTGGCTGTAGTGTAATGTGGTGCTCCTCGGTAAGTTAATCACGATCTTCATTGCAGTGTTGATGTCCACCTATGATGCAACCTGTTTCTAGCAGCACGATCAATCATACCGTGTGGTTGGGGCTTGAACAGTATGTTTCACCTGACCCTGATGACTCTTCGCTCTCTCAACTTGAATATATTAGGGTCAAGTGAGAAAGTACAATTAGGTCACAGACTGACATGGGATAGACGAACAATGTAGTTGTCAACTTCTAAATCTATCATTGGGTGGCAGCAACATCCAACTTTGTGACTATTCTACGTAGCAGGCGATATGTCTCGCATGAACGTGCACAGCAGATACAAAATGGCAGTCGTGCTCACAAAGTTAACGCAGAACAGCGTGTTGTTGTGCATTTTTTTTAGGGCGGGAAGAGGGAATGGGTGGGGTTGGGTGGGTAAAAAGGGGGGGGGGGGGTGCAAAATTACTTTCTGCAAATGATATTCAATGAAAATGCTTCCTGTTTACTGTGAGAAGTGTCTATCGCGTAAATCGGTGCATAAATTGGTCAATATATTTTCTCAGGGATTCTCAAATATTGTTGAAACTTTCCGACATGGTGATCCTGCTCAGATTGGAACAATGCATATGAGGTGGAGGAGTTGATTCAAGTTTATAGACGAGTAAGGATAGCCAGTTCAAGAACTACAATAGGGTGTTTGCATGGTTTAGTCTGCATCATAACGCATTGACTTAACAATATTGAGAGAGACAATTTTTGTATTAGTATACATATATATACTTGGTTTATTTGTATAGTGTTTACTTCTTCTTCTTCATCGATCAACTGATTCTATGCTTATAGTCCGGTGAGGTTCATGAAGAAGACTGCGTTTCAGGTCTTCGCCGGTCCCCCACAGCTTTTCGAGCATGGTCGCTCTCCCAGGTCAGACTGCCTCTCTTTGGTCTGCATAGGTAGGGCATTCTTGCAGAATATGTTCTGGTGTTTGCTTGGTTGCTCCACAATGGCACGTGGCGGTGTCTCTGAGACTCATCCTGTGGAGGTGGGCCTTGATTCTACAGTGTCCCGTTCTGGGTCTGAAGCTCATCTCTGTCTGCCCATCTCTTCAAAGTTTGTCTATGCTGTCATTTTTTGTTTTGTATTATTTGTTCTGCTCTCTCCATTCTGTCCTCATGGACCGTTCGATGAGTGTCTTTGCTTCTTTTTTTAGCTCTGTGGATGGGGAATCTGCTAGCCGCCACTTCCAGCTTTTGCGAGCTCATCTGCTTTCTCGTTTCTAGGGATAGTGTTTACAAATTTAACAGGAATTTAAAAGGAATTTTAAAACTTAATAATTAAAAATAATTTTTTTAAATCATAACTATATACTAACTGATTATACTCAAGAAGAGTTACCCCCCTCCCCCTCACCACTACATCTTTGAAGCATTACATCCCTTTCTCCCATTGGGGGTAGAGTTGGTGGGATTCCTCACTGGGAAAATACAGTTGGAGGTGCTCAAGAAGACGACCCAAAAATGAATCAGTAGAGAGATCCCGTTAGAGCTTTACGTTCAGAACTAAAAGTTAAGCTTAGTTATTATGGTGCACACGAGTTCACACAGAGAGAACCGCTGTATGCTGCATCAATACATGTCCAAGGAGCCTCTCTCGGATATATTGACCACCTTAAGTAAGCAGCTCAGTACTTTAAGTCTAAACCGTTTCGCTCATTAAAACCATTCAACTTATTTTTCTTGTGAGATTACGAAACACGAAAATAGCAATCGATAGACAAGTATCTGCATTATTTGTATGCTATTAACTGGTCTGTGGATATCTGCCGATGGACAGATATTTAAAGTCTTTTGGAACGGACCATTCTTCTCTTCCATCTTGCTTATTTCAGAGCATAGAGCCAAATATTAAATATATATTCACACAGTAAACCTGCACCATAGTACACTGTGTGTTATCTTGCAGCGGTGGTTTCCGTAGCAATTTGTTTTGCAGGATGAGGTAGGTAACCTCACGAACAGCTGGTTGGTTAGTTGGTTATTGATCCAGCAGTATGTGGGCCTAAGATGGCTGCGTCTTAATGGCTCCCTCCGGTGTTTGTGTCAAGTTTTCTGATGTTTGGTGGTTCCTGTACGGATTATAATTCACAACTCCTTCACCAGATGGTGTCAGAGACTTTGTTCTGTGAAACTGATGTGCTTTCGATCGTTTGTCCTGTTTGTTATGCTGCATTTCGCTGAATTTCATGCCTAACTTGAACTGTGAAGGCCAGTCCATGATGGAGTTCTGCGTCCCGTTTCGCTGCACATCAGAGTTTGTTCCAGGTTATCACTACTCAATGACCTTCCTGCCCGCCCCTCCCTCTACAGGAGGTTACACGATACTTCGTCTAACTTCGTATTCTTAGCCCAGCAAGGGTCACGCTGACCAAGAGGTGGACACAATCTAGAGGACTCGAGGGCGGGACACGGAAAAACGGGAGTTTGATACGGACAGACACGGAAAGCCTGACACAAACATTGGTCTAATACACTCCTCGCGGCCGTCATTCCAAGGCAGCGGAGTACTTTGCTCCACCTGGTAAGCCTGTAGAGATATCGGTCGACACGCTACGCATGACCACAGCTTCAGCAATTGGACATTGTATTGGTGGATCGACGCAATGGGCCTTTGACGCATACGCGAACATTATTATTATTAGTTTGTGGGCTCCTGCTCTTTGGTCCAATGCCATATTACTGTAACTGCAAGTGTTTGTGAGCTATTGTTTAGTTCCGTACAGAGTGTTCCGATTGTCTGACCTCGAAGGAAGCTATTTTCCAACGCCATTAAGTGCCAGACTTAGAATACTTGGAATACTGGTATTCAAACAGGCATGTTGTTAATGTCTGCTGTCAGGTAGCCAAAGGTTACCCATAGTATGTATTTTAAACTTTCAGCGGCCTACTAAGCCTGGGGGGAGGTATAAATAATTTTGGTAGATTTTTAACTATAGTTTTTGTCCGTGCAGCGGCCGTTAAGGCTACTCTTTGCGATTTATGTCAATCGATTTTTAACGTTCTTGACACTGCAAAGGGGAGCCCGATCTCACTACCAAGAGTTCAAGGGAGTTTTTACCAGAAGATCTTCGTGAAAAAATCCCAGTCTCCACCGTGTTTCAAACCCGCGATCTCCGTCACCCGAGGCGGACACCCTACCTCGAGACCACTCAAAAAGATTCATAGGGATGTATGCACAGCTGCTACTCTGGAGTACGTTCTGGTTGGATTCTGTTAAGTGATTATTAAGTTGAGTGGGTTGATTGTTAAGCCTGCGTTGAAGGGATTTGGGATGGGCATATGTCTGTTCTGGTCTTTCGCAGTATTCCCCAGCTTTATTTCGCAGCTAAGCCTCTTTGTTTGCAGTAGTTGTTTGTCTGTTTGTAGGATTGTGTTAGTATTGTTGTTATTGACGTTATCCCCTATTATCCAGTCTGCCTTTGCCACGTGTATTGTGAAGTGATAAAAAAGATCCCGTCGTGCCATGCGACGCATAGGAAATATAGTGTTAGGCTCATATCATTTTGTAAACCCACGGCACTTAGTAAAGATGTGTCCGACGGATCACGCCGGCCGATTTGACCTCCCGAACTGAACCGGCTGGGTGAGTGTTCCAAAAAAACAAACTAAACCGGTTGGTATTTAAGGGTATTTCGGCTTACAATAACCATCATCATCCATCCAGAGGTTGAAAGGCGGTTGTTTGTATGGATACCGCTTTGTGGTTTTTGATGGGAAATAGAGTCCTCAAGCTGTGCATCATGCGCAACTTTAGAGATGTGTTACAAGATGCATATGGTATCATTCGACCTGTTCTTTTCTCTCCGGGATCTATTAGCGGAAGTGAAAGTTTGGGGCTGAGAAACTACATGTTTGCCGAATAAAAACACAGAACAGATCAGTTGTACCATATGCCATTCTGATTTGACTCAACCAGTCATCGCGAAGACGACAGCGGGGACTGGGCCGTGATCGAGAACCTTGTTTTCCATCCCTGATGTCCTTTGTCTGCTATAAGAGCTGGGGGATTGGTACGTGCTCGGACAGGTGAACTACATGTCTAAAAAGAACAGACGGCGACGGTTTAGCAAGAAGGCGAAAAGCACATAAAAAGTCCATTGTAATCATTCAAGTACGAAATAGCAAGCGATTGAAGAGGGTTGTTAATACGTTTAACAACTTTTATGATTCTCTTCCTCATCCCCCACTCCCCTATACAGACTTCGGATTGAAGAACGCCGTACTGTGACACTGCGCTTTAATTGGAGCCGACAAACGATATAACACGTTCTACTGTTTATATTTCCTGCTCTCACGATATCTGTGTGACCTTTTCTCTTAATGTGTTGAACAGATGGCATCTGAGTCTGCATGGACAGTACGCAACCTGAATATCGTCATCTGATCATTTCTTCTTTACAAGGAATATAACGTTTATGATATTAAACATAACCAGGTACGGATCGAGGTGGTAGTAGCAAATGTCTTAATATCTAAAGGTTACTACAAACTGTTGAGACTCATCCTGAACTGTGCAATTTATCGACACAGCAGACGATCAACATCTCCGCAGTCAACTCGCGCAACAGACTTGCTTCGACTCCTGAGTGGTTCCGAGGTAAAACATAATAGCACGACTATTTTCTTGATGGCTTGTCTTAGAAGTGAAAAGAGAAGGTTGTGCATGAGTCTAGCAGCATTATCATGTAAAAACCATTGTTACGGAAACAGCAACGCAAATAGTTGGATTCAGGATTCCCTAAAATATGATTAACACGAACAAAATCCAGTTCTATACCTATACTCTTACCATATGGAGTGGCAGGCAAATGAAGGGGGCGGTGATGACAAAAATCATAATATTACGAATGCGAATTGCCCCATAAATCACCACTCTAAGAGCCCTCATAGGCATTGTGCAAGGGGGCGAGATGCAGTGATCTCGGTGGGCTTGGCGTAGAACCCAGAGGAGATAAAGACATAAATATGCTAATCGAAGTCCTTGAGCAGTGTTCCCCAACCGCCTGTCTGCAGATCAGTGGTGGTCCGCAGAAATCTTCTGCAGTCCGCGAACAAGTTATCGCGGCTTAACCTCTTCATGGAAGACATCAGCTTATGCGCATCTAATCTTCGTGAAAAAGACAACCTTATTGAGTTGTCTTCTCATGACGTGTCCAAACATACAGTGCAAGTGTTGTCTAAATTTGGGATATCACTGGAAAACGAATATCCAATTTATAGTAACATAGCTATAATATTATTGGTTGTATTTCCGACTGTCTATTTGTGTGAGAAGATTATCTCAACCTATCAGTGATGAAAATCGAGCAAAATCCCAGAATGGATTTCAATGCATTGCTCCGTCTCTCAGAAACGAAGCTGTAGCCAGAGTTATCAAATATTTCCATAAAATAAGCATTTACAAATTTCGCACAAACATTATTAGAATGGCAAATTGTATTCTCAAAAGATTTTTTTGCGCATTTGTATTTATTGTCGGTTTCTGTCTATTTTAAACAACTTTTGAAATTTCATGTTATAATATGAGATTTTCAAACTTTTACACAAATTACTATATACAAAATTGTTTTGATTTCTGTGTGAGATACGCGCGAAAAATTTTCAAGTCTGCGAAATTGTTTTCATATTTACACTGGCTCCAAAATGTCTTTAATATTTTCACCTGTCCGCGAAATGTCTTAAATATTTTCATCTGTCCGCGAAATGTCTTAAATATTTTCACTGGTCGGCAAAATGTCTTTAATATATTCACTGGTCGGCTAAATGTCTTAAATATTTTCACTACTCGGCAAAATGTCTTTAATATTTTCACTGCTCGGTAAAATGTCTTTAACATTTTCACTGCTCGGCAAAATGTCTTTAATATTTTCACTGGTCGGCAAAATGTCTTTAATATTTTCACCTGTTAGCAGAATATCTTTCCTGTTTTCACCGGTCCACAAATGAAAAATGGTTGGGAAGCACTAGCCTAGAGCATATACGAGTATACTGTTCCAGAAGATACTGTCCCAGAAGATGCTGTACCAGAAGATGCTGTACCAGAAGATACTGTCCCAGAAGATACTGTCCCAGAAGATGCTGTACCAGAAGATGCTGTACCAGAAGATACTGTACCAGAAGATACTGTACCAGAAGATACTGTACCAGAAAATACTGTACCAGAATTACAATTATGAGAAAAGTCTCGGAAAAATCGGCCTACAGTGTCTAGAATTTAGAAGAATTTTAGGTGACTTAATTCAGGTTTATTAGATAATCAAAGAAACGTATAAATTCGACTATAACAAGTTTTCTTTTCAAATACAACCACCTACATGAACAAAAAAGGCATAGCTACAAATTAACTAAAGAAAGGTCCAGATTAGATATTTAAAAATATTTTTTTAGTCATAGAGTGGTGAACTCTTGGAATGCATTGCCACAGGAAGTAGTGGGGGCAAGAACAGTTAATGCATTTAAGAATGGATTGAATACGCATAGCTTTTAGAGCAAGGACATGTAAATGAAACTGGTTGTATACAGACTCAATAGAGTCTTACATACCAGTATAAAGACGTTACGTCTTAGGATGAAGTGATACAGACCCCAATGAAATGTTCTCAAGTTTAAAGTCTGAAGCGACCAGTTCCTAATTGTCTTACTTTTTTGACTTAAAGGCTAGTTCGAAAACCACTGTTAGCTAGTTTTCGTTCTTCGTATGCTGCTGAGCGACGTGGGGAGTTAAAATCGTCTGTCCTGCGCCAAGTGCACTGTGTCGGTCGTTGTGACCCTGTGTCGTTGGATCGTCACTCTAATGTCATCTATCCACCAGTCTTGCAGTCGTCCTCTTGTCCTGTAGGTAACTCTATGGGAGTGTTATGCCATCAGTAAAATTTGATGAGGGAGCAATCTCATGAGATAGCACAAACCATTGTGTGTGCTTGAAAATGTGTTCTGCACAGAACGTAGTGCCGACCATATTACGAATGTTTTCGTTTCACAGGCTGTCTTTCCTTGTGGCACCAATAATTTTCCTCAAACACTTCAATTCACACGTCAAAATTCTGCTCTCATTCGCCCTGGACAGACGTCATGTTTGGCACTGGTATCACAAAGTCGGAATAAACATACTGTTTATCAGCTGCTGCTTTGTTGCCAAACTAATGCTCGGGCGTAAACCAGTATTACTTAACCGTTGTTTCGACCGGATGTAAATGGGGACTTTACCCGACATGTGCCAGGGATGAAAGGAATAAGAACATTACCATTTACTAATCTTGCCGTGACAGAGATTAAAGAGGGTTGTGATTGAGTCTGCCAGCTTCACTATGTAAAAATACAATTTTGCCATTATAATCAGTCCCCTCCCATTCCCCCTCCAATAAAAATCAGATACAGCATTCCTGTAAACGGGCCAGACGTAGTTAACACCTATGCATCCCATTGGAGGGGAAAGGTTAGTGTATGTAAATGCTTTAACACAGAGTCGTCAGCTGCAGTGCCGACAAAGACCTGAGATTGAAGTCAAACTGTGATTGGATGAATTTGTAATCTGTTGTGGTCAATTCACAAATTCTGTCCTTCCGCTTCAAGAGACAAGAGCTCTGTCCGCTCTTACGAGGCTATTGTAAGTGCATGACATACAAGTATATTGTAGCAGGGCCGAAAAGAGAGCAAAGAATAGTTAACTGTAACCTGTCGGGCATTTCTGTGACGTGACTGGGATGACTGGGCATAAGACGGTGGAAACCCAATTCCCTTACGCTGGGGTCCCCAACCAGTGGTGTTACCCGTTCTCCGATCGAATTTTAGGGTTTTTAAGTGGGATCCCTGGGAATGTGGAGGGTGAGGGGTTGAATTTACACCTCAGTTTAGTCTGTTAAGTCATTAGTTAGTTTGCCCGGAATTCAGGTACATAGTTTCTTAATAGAATAGAGATGAACACAGAACGACTGTTTGTAATGCACGTGTCTTTTAGGTGACCACTGACGATAAAATTGATTATTGGTCGGCTCACATAGTTACCGTATCGTTCCCTACTTAGGAGATCTATAACATTACTAGCAGCACCAGTACAGACGATTTCTCCGACATTCGAGCTGTACGATATTAAAGAAGGAACATGAAGGTAGAGTAATGTCTGGTCAGGAACAACATACTGACCAGATATGTTAGTCAGGTCACGCAAAATATACTGGCCAAGACCCTCACTTTGGCTTCCTCGTAGCCCTTCCAGGAAACGGGCTGTTTTTATGGCAGCTTTGCTAACAATGTGAGGGATCGACGTGATCTGCGTAATAGTGAACGACACGCAGTTGAAGCCAAGCATATCACAACCATCTGGATGACCACGGTCCATCTTCATCACCCCGCTCAGGGTGTCAGGAAAGCTGCAACATACCGCGCCTAAATGTTCTTTCTAGGACGCAGAAAAAAGTAAATCTACCAATTGTGGACATTCCTTCAACAACAACAACAAAGAAATAACAACAATATAACAATTAAAGGATCACACACTTCCTGCGACGGTCGACTATTTCACATCTCTCACACACCGCCATCCCACCCACATTACCCAATCTTCTATAAGATACGTTTTAGTACTAAGTCGACATTACTTCTACAGGGTGTAAAGGCCGTTTGTAGGTCCTAGCTAGTCGACATGTACTTCTACAGGGTGTAAGGGCCGTTTGTAGGCCCTAGCTAGTCGACATGTACTTCTACAGGGTGTAAAGGCCGTTTGTATGCCCTAGCTAGTCGACATGTACTTCTAAAGGGTGTAAAGGCCGTTTGTAGGCCCTAGCTAGTCAACATGTACTTCTAGAGGGTGTAAAGGCCATTTGTAGGCCCTAGCTAGTCGACATCTACTTCTACAGGGTGTAAAGGCCGTTTGTATGTCCAAGCTAGTCGACATGTACTTCTACAGGAGGCAAAGGCCGTTTGTAGGCCCTAGCTAGTCGACATGTATTTCTACAGGGTGTAAAGGCCGTTTGTAGATCCTAGCTAGTCGATGTGTACTTCTACAGGGTGTAAAGGCCGTGTGTAGATCCTAGCTAGTCGACATGTACTTCTACAGGGTTTAAAGGCCTTTTGTAGGTCCTAGCTAGTAGACAATACTTCTACAATGTGTAAAGGCCGTTTGTGGGTCCTAGCTCTGGTATGAGCTGGATGTGGCCGGGTGGAGGATTTCCTGCTTAGCGGTCTAAACTCTAGCAGCTTATGACTCGGCTGCGTTGAGACAAGTACCGCGGAGGGCGGTTAAACGATGAACAAGTCCATCGTAATAGATTCAAATACGGGATCAAGATGCTGAACACCGCATGAGCTGCAGCGGTCAGAAATCCATAGCTCTCTGCTAGCGCCAGGGCCAGCGAACCAGAGTTGCGAAGATCCTTCTACTTCTCCACTCGGTGATCCTGGATAACAGGCTGCAACAGAGCAAGAAGAAGGGATAGAAGATGGACGGTTAACTCTGAACGCGAACATATTTGTTGAAGTTGGATGTGTCGGACCGAAAGGTGCAAATATCGCAGTCAAGCTGTAATCTATGACACAGCCCATATCGTTCTAAAGACAACTTTCTGCTTCTTGCAAAGTCTTTATCATGGCTTGGTAGCGGGAGATTGAGAACAAAGACAAGTAAAGGAAGAAGAAGAAGAAAAAGAACGACTCAAACAGTAGAGCGAAATAAACCTACAGACTGTTAGGCGCCATCTATGCTGCTCTAAACAAACCACCTGAGCATGACCGGTGGTATGTCATGTCACACAGTTAGTCACCTCTTACGACATGCTCTCTGTGGGGCAGTGGTGTTATTCTTGCTCTTGTCATACACAAAGAGCCCGGTGGACCACTCGGTACTTCTATAATAATAAACATTTTTCTAGAAGATACAATGGAACACCTACATTGCAGATGCAATAGAAAAAAAACCTTACTGTTTTTTGTTTTTTTGAGGTTTTGTTTTGCGTTGGCCTTATTTCTCTATTCCTCAAGGCGGTGTGCGTTACACTGTGGTTTTTCATTTTGCGCCTGTCTGCCCAGTACATCCGTCTTCAGCATGCATTGTATGTAAGGGTCTGCTTCCTCCTGAATTTTCTAAGGGTTTGCTTCTCCGGAGTAACGGCCCTCAACCCTTACCGTTTAATGTTTGTGTTCCATGTATTATGACCCACATGAAGAAGGTCTGTTTACAATTCTAGGTTCAAGGAACGTTGAGTTTCTCAATTATCGATGTTACAATGGATTCAGCGGAGCTGAGGTGTTGAGGACGGGTGTGTTGGACCAAAAGGTGCAAATATCGCAGCCAAGCTGTACACTAGCGACACAGCGCATTCCGTTCTCTGGATTACATCTTGCTACTAGCAAATCCCTGTTCATGGCATGGTCGCGAAAGATTGTGAACGAACGAAGAAGAAGAAGCTGAGCTGACTGCATGTGACGTCTTAAATATCTTTTTGAGAATAAGCGTTACTTAGTGTCGTCTGTATTGCACAGTGTATAACAAATTAGGTGGAATTATCTGTGAGAGTAGTAAACAATAATTGAAAGCATATTTTCAGATAGGAAATGACAGCATAGATAAACTTGATAGAGATGGGAAGACAAAGATCTTCCGACTCAGAACGGGACAATGCAGACTCAAGACTCACCTCCACACAATGGGTCTGGGAGACACCGCAAAGTGCAATTGCGAAGCCCCCAAGCAAACACCAGAACATATCCTACATGACTGCCTTACTTATACACTCTAAAGAGAGGCAGTCTGGCCTGTGGGTGCGACCATAAGTCGAACAGCTGGAGCCACAATAGACTGAGGTACCACCTATTCAACAAATTGAAGATAGGTGGCACTGACGAATCCCCGTGTGGTACCGGGAAAATGACCGCTGAGCATTTGCTGCAAAACTGCCCGACATACGAGGACCAGAGAGAGCAGATGTGGCCATCACCAGTGGCAACACTAGACAAGCTCTATGGCAGTGTCGACAGCCTCAGGATGACCGCTACTTTTTTCGAAAAAATTAAGGTTGACGTCTGACTGCGTACGAAGAAGAAGAAGAAGAAGAACAGCTGGAGAAAACCGGCGAAGATTTGAAAACAGTTTCCGTGAGCCTCGCCGGCTGGAAGAATAGCAGCCGTTGATCGAAGCAGATAACACATTTGGCACAAAGACATTAAGGGAACACAAAGACATTAAGGGAACACAAAGACATTAAGGGAACACAAAGACATTAAGGGAACACAAAGACATTAAGGGAACACAAAGACATTAAGGGAACACAAAGACATTAAGGGAACACAAAGACATTAAGGGAACACAAAGACATTAAGGGAACACAAAGACATTAAGGGAACACAAAGACATTAAGGGAACACAAAGACATTAAGGGAACACAAAGACATTAAGGGAACACAAAGACATTAAGGGAACACAAAGACATTAAGGGAACACAAAGACATTAAGGGAACACAAAGATAGAGAATTATATTACTGAATTTCAGCGGAAATTCATAAAAACAGTCACACCAAATGTTTCGAAGCATTAATTAAAGAAGTTTCAGGACCACCTTCCATGTTATAAAAATATATAATAAATTTGCTGAATCGGCAAGTGTTTAAGCAGAAGTGCAAAACTGCGTTTGGCTTTCCATAAACAGCTTTCTCATTGAAAATATGTATCGAGGACAAACTGCGGTTATAAAATTAACAATCAAGTGGGCGAATATAAACAATAAAAGGGGGAGTAAGGCAGGATTGTGTTTTGTCCCCTGACCTGTTCTTTCTATACAACGAGTTATCTTGAGAAACAGACAGACAATAACATGAATATCAATTGGCAGACAGAACATAAATAATCGACGATATGCTGATGATATTGTATTTATAAACTGGAATGAAATTGATTTGCAGGACATGGTAGACATGGTAGTTCAGTAAAGGGAAAACAAAGGCCTAAGCTGAAATAAAAATAAATCGGAAGTGATGGTAGGGATGAAGAAACAGGACTCTCCAAAATGCTGCTTCAAAGCGAAGGGGACCGAATTGAGATAAGTTAACACATTTAAATACCTGGGCATATACATAACATCAGATGGAAGATGCAATTCCGAAATAAAATGCAGAATTGCGCAAGCAAAATCGATCTTCCAGACCATGAAAGGAATATAGTGCAACAAAACCTTGTCGCTGGAACTGAGATGTAGAGTCCTTGGAGGCTACATGGAACCAGTACTGAACAATGGCAGTGAATCATCGACAATTAGCAAGCAAGAGCTTAGATCTTTGGAAGCAACGGAGACGTGGTTTTACAGACGTATGCTGCGGCTCCCATGGACTGCAAAGAGGATTAATGATATAGTACTCGAGGAGGCACAAACACAGAGACAACTTATTGCAAAAAAAGCACAACAATCTAGTTATTTGTTGGGGCACGTTATGAGAAGAGTCGACTGGGGTCCATGGGGCAGTGACATGCAATAGCGGACTCGTATGTCACATAGCCTCTCCTGCCCAAGTCTTCCTCACCTCTACGTGGTGGACCTAGTTATGCCCAAGTCTACCTCACCTCCACGTGGTGGACCCTGTTATGACCAAGTCTACCTCACCTCCACGTGGTGGACCCTGTTATGCCCAAGTCTACCTCACCTGCACGTGGTGGAGTTTGTTATGCCCAAGTCTACCTCACCTGCACGTGGTGGAGTTTGTTATGCCCAAGTCTACCTCACCTACACGTGGTGGACCCTGTTGTGCCCAAGTCTACCTCACCTACACGTGGTGGACCTAGTTATGCCCAAGTCTACCTCACCTACACGTGGTGGACATAGTTATGCCCAAGTCTACCTCACCTACACGTGGTGGACCTAGTTATGCCCAAGTCTACCTCACCTACACGAGGTGGACCTAGTGATGACCAAGTCTACCTCACCTACACGTGGTGGACCTAGTTATGCCCAAGTCTAGTCCACCTACACGTGGTGGACCTAGTTATGCCCAAGCCTACCTCACCTCCACGTGGTGGACCTAGTGATGCCCAAGTCTACCTCACCTACACGTGGTGGACCTAGTTATGCCCAAGTCTACCTCACCTTCACGTGGTGGACCATGTTATGCCCACGTCTACCTCACCTCCACGTGGTGGACCCTGTTTTGCCCAAGTCTATCTCACCTCCACGTGGTGGACCTAGTTATGCTCAAGTCTACCTCGCCTCCAAGTGGTGGACCTAGTTATGCTCAAGTCTACCTCACCTCCAAGTGGTGGACCTAGTTATGCCCAAGTCTTCCTCATCTCCAAGAGGTGGACCTAGTTATGCTCAAGCCTACCTCATCTACACGTGGTGGAGTTTGTTATCACCAAGTCTACCTCACCTCCACGTGGTGGACCTAATTATGCCCAAGTCCACCTCACCTCCAAGTGGTGAACCTAGTTATGCCCAAGTTTACCTCACCTCCAAGTGGTGAACCTAGTAATGCCCAAGTTTACCTCACCTCCAAGGGGTGAACCTAGATATGCCCAAGTTTAACTCACCTCCAAGTGGTGAACCTAGTTATGCCCAAGTTTACCTCACCTCCAAGTGGTGAACATAGTTATGCCCAAGTCTACCTCACCTCCACGTGGTGGACCCTGTTATGCCCAAGCCTACCTCACCTACACGTGGTGGACCTAGTTATGCCCAAGTCTACCTCACCTCCACGTGGTGGACCCTGTTATGCCCAAGTCTACCTCACCTACACGTGGTGGACCTAGTTATGCCCAAGTCTACCTCACCTCTACGTGATGGACCCAGTTATGCCCAAGTCTACCTCACCTCCACGTGGTGGACCCTGTTTTGCCCAAGTCTACCTCACCTCCCCGTGGTGGACCTAGTTATGCTCAAGTCTACCTCACCTCCAAGTGGTGGACCTAGTTATGCTCAAGTCTACCTCACCTCGAAGTGGTGGACCTAGTTATGCCCAAGTCTTCCTCATCTCCAAGAGGTGGACCTAGTTATGCTCAAGCCTAACTCCTCTACACGTGGTGGAGTTTGTTATGCCCAAGTCTACCTCACCTCCACGTGGTGGACCTAATTATGCCCAAGTCTACCTCACCTCCAAGTGGTGAACCTAGTTATGCCCAAGTTTACCTCACCTCCAAGTGGTGAACCTAGTTATGACCAAGTTTACCTCACCTCCAAGTGGTGAACCTAGTTATGCCCAAGTTTACCTCACCTCCACGTGGTGGACCCTGTTATCCCAACAATTTTGCCAAATGTTGGGTTTTAACAGCAGTGGGAGGTAAGATGGGTAACGAGGTAACGACGCAATCGACACCCTAGCCAGTTGGGGTGAGGATGATCTCACTCTTCCATTGAAGAAGAGCTAAAGAAGTAGATACAAGTACTAGACCAGAAGGCGCACCGGAAACCACAGTATCACGCAACTCTAGCTTGATATGCATAAATACACCTATAGATGAATCCGGCGATGGTGCTCGCCCTGTGGAGCTCCACCAGGCAGATGCAGCACCGGGCTCTGACCCTCGACATAGCTCACCTTCAACTACTGGAGGACGCTCTAGACAGTCTTGTGGAGTCACGAGACAGCGGAGGAAAGTTACTGACCCAATAAATACAGCTGGAGAAAGTCCAAGTGGGACACTTGCCATGATGCACTGGAATGCAGTGAGCAGGGAGTGAGCAGTAGACAGGTTGGGTACAGTAAGATGACAGAGTTGGAAAACATTCTGAGTTTGAAGCAAATTTGTGTTAACTGTATTCAAGAGACTCACCTGAAAGCAGATAAGATTTTTAAAATAAGAGGAAATCAATGCTTCCGTTCAGACAGACAAGACAGAAGGAAAGGAGCAATGCTTACCCTGGTAAAGAGCAATATACAAGCGCACGAGAGCACCACATTTATGGATGGTGCCGAGTATCAGCAGCTTCAGATAAAAGCAGGCAAAATGGAAATATAGCTCTTGAACTACTACTGCCCAAATAACAAGCCTCTGGGTCTCAGCTCTTTACCAACACCAGTGTAGCAGAGAGGACAGGGTCTTGCTCACTCTAATCTAACT
The DNA here is from genome assembly GCA_036924085.1 of Ariolimax columbianus. Classification (NCBI taxonomy): domain Eukaryota; kingdom Metazoa; phylum Mollusca; class Gastropoda; order Stylommatophora; family Arionidae; genus Ariolimax; species Ariolimax columbianus. The sequence goes on along the minus strand of JAVGWX010000020.1, from coordinate 33,987,849 downwards.
AAGGCCGCTCATCATCTACACACCTTAATCTTAGATAAACAAATTCTTTATTCCTTACCAAACTGGCACTCTTCTATTCACAACTCACTCACTCCTATCCAGGGATTACCTAACCTAACAATCTCTACTCCTACACCTAAACTATTGTCAACAGTCACCTTTCCCGTGCTTAGCTTGCCGTGACGTACCGCGAGTCGGAATTATGGCCGGAACAGCGCCGGTTAGTACCTCTTGTTGCGACCTCAACCCAGATAGATCGCCCTTGCCTTGTTCCTTCGTCCTTTCGCTTGTCGAATTGCGTTAGGGATGTCAGGAAAATCCGAATCAGCAGCCGCAGGTATGAATTGACGTGTGTTGAACAGGAGCCGACTGACCACGTGATAGCGTGTCGCGGGTCAGCACACGTTCCAGATGACAACGTTCACTCCCACAGCTGACGATTTTGGCCAACTGCTCGGAGGATCGTCCACGTAGCTGGCGCTGGTCACACCCCAGCCTAAATGAAAGGATACAGGTGTAGACTTTTAATACCTACCTTGAACTGGAGCTCAGGCGAGGTGACGTCCAGTTCAAAGTATGGTGGTTTACTCGTTCCAGGAGTCGGCCGCTTGGAAACCCCGTGTAAATGCGTCAGACCTGGAAAACCGTGTAGCTCGTGCTCGTGACTTCTTAGTGATTCACCCTTTAAAAACCGTGTAATATTTCTGCAGATTTATTGTAGCGTATCTGCTGAAGATGGTGTAACGTTCGTCTTCACTGCAAAAACTGTAACGTTCGTCTTCACTGCAAAAACTGTAACGTTCGTCTTCACTGCAAAAACTGTAACGTTCGTCTTCTGCGAATTCGTGTAAGGTGAGGATCTTCTAAATTGCGTCAAGTTCCTCCCTCCTTCAAATCGTGTTAAGGTTCATCTTTCCTTCAAATCGTTCTCTAAATCGTGTGAAGTCTTCTCTGTAAATGTCTCCGTCTATCTTCTCAAATCGTGCAGTCTAATGCTTCGTGTTCCCCAATCGCGTGTTGTACGAAAAGGCCCTTGCTCCTGGCCCACCAGGCTTTTTATAACACGAGACTATTTTCTTAGTCGGCGCTACTTGCAAGATGGCGTCGCTATTACTCCGCCATCCTGAGTGGTCAGGTCCCAGTGAGAAAAAGTCCGTGGGGAGACAAGATTTGTCTGCCTAGACTAAATATGTCACACCAGCCACCAACTTTATAGAAGTGGGAGACTTTAACAGCCATTCCAAAAGCTGGGGCTATAATCACCTCGATCACAGAGGTGAAGAGGTTGAAACCTGGTATTATGACCACGCCCTATGCTTGATCAATTCTGCAACTGATACCCCTACCTTCTACTCTAGAAAATGGCACTCAACTTCAACTCCAGATCTTGCTTTCGCCTCCCCAGACGTAGTTGGACTCATAAGTAGAGAAGTTTGAGATCAACTTGGAGGAAGTGATCATCGTCCAATCTGTCTCTCCTTCCAGAATGTAACCCTCGGCGCAGGTCAAGCCAATACAGAGTGGAATTACAAAAACGTGAACTGGGGTCTGTATATGCATCGAGTGACCACGCTACTATCTGACTTCAAAGTGCACAACAGAGACATCAGTGCAGTGGTAAAAGACTTCAATCAATGTGTACTACAAGCAGCACAAGAATCCATCCCCAACGGATGCAGACGCAACAACACACCGTACTGGTCCACCACACTCCAAGAACGTCAGGAAGCCATGGGAATGACCAGAAAGGATGCAAAGACTCATCCCTCAGTTGAAAATTATAATAAATGGAAACAAGCTGTAGCTGAGTTTCAGAGAACCAAACTAGAAGAAAAACGGAAAAGCTGGAGAAGTAAAACGTCTGCGCCCAATCCTGAAAAGGATGACAAGAAACTCTGGAGATAAGTAAAAATCCCTTAATGAAGAGAGTATCTCGCCCAGACAGACCATAACATTGAATGAGAATGGTAAAGTACGTCCAGGGAAACAAGCTGCAGACATCTTTGCCAGCAGGTACAGTGCAGAAAGCAAACTGACTATTAACATAGACCAGAGGAGAGAAATAAGTTAATAAATGCGTACAAGCAAATGAGAGACGGATATCCCAGCTCCCATGAGAGAATCCATAACACTAGGAGAACTTCAAAGAGCTATATCCAAGATTAAGACAAGAAAGGCACCCGGCCCAAATGAAATTAGCAATAAAATGCTCATGTTTGAGCCCAGCCACAAAGACAAAACTGCTTGAAATATTCAACCTCAGCTGGGCGACAGGAACGGTAGCGCAAGTATAGGGAGAAGCCATCATAATACCTATACTAGAGAAATGGAAATGCAAGAGCAAAACTTCAAGTTACCGACCAATCAGTCACCAGAAGGAGACGGTATTTAGAGTCTGAGCATACTCTGGTGCCGGAACAAGCTGGATTTAGAGAATGTTATAGTATAGATCAAGTTACTTACTTATCTCAATCGGTAGAAGATGCCTTCCAGGAGAAGAAAACGGCTCTAGCACTATGGGTTGATTTCAAGCAGGCCTTTGATAAGGTATGGAAAGACGGTCTTAAGCAAAATCTAGGAGAAGCGGGATTCAATGCAACATGCAAATCTGGATCCAGTCATGCCTGCACAACAGGAGAATAAGAGTATTCATTGACGGGCAGAAAAGTAAAAAAAAAACGTGCTGCTCTACCATGGAGTGCCTCAGGAGAGTCATTGCATCAACATTGTTTCTTGTTTATATTAACGATTTGGTCAAGGATCTCCCCGCTGGAGTGAAAGCTGCTTAATATGCAGACGATCTAGTACTCTGGTGTGCTCATGAACACGCCACTACAGCAAACCATAGAATGCAAGTGGCAGGAGACATGCTGTCGGCGTGGGCAGAGAAATGAAGTTTCACAGTAAACACAGACAAGACCTCCACGACGCTGTTCTCCATTAAAGACCAAACAATCAACTTGCCCTTAGGAATATCCATGATCAAGGAAGAAAACTCCCCTACCTATCTCGGGGTGACATTTAATAAAAGGCTTACTTGGAATAAACATATTGGAAATGCAGCTCGGAAGGACCGAAAGGGGCTAGGCCCACTCAGAAAATTATCTAGAGAGCAAACGAAAGAACCCTGAAGAAAGTGTACAATGGAAAATAAGACATCACCTGGAGTTCGAATCAACGGCTTGGTCATCAGCTGCCAAAACACACCTGCAGTCATTGGACAAGGTGCAAAACTAAGCCCTCAGGCTCCTCACAGCAGCCATAAAAACTTCGCCGATTTTAGAAATGCAGAGAGTTACTGGGTTGCAGACAATGTTCCATAGAAGAGACACAAAAAGTATGATCCAGATGGAAAAGTACAACAGTATGCTACAGCACCCAATGAAAACAAGACTAGAAGATTTGGCTTTGGGTCGTCTTAAACGAGGCAGCTTTGTACACCGCGGAAGGACACTTAGAAGACATCACTAAACAGATCTGCCCATGAAGACAATACCGCTGAAGCCCACCCTATACCAAATACCAGGGAAAGAGGGCAATGAAGCCAAACAGATAAATACATCAGCCACTGAAATCAAGACTGGACACGACTACAGCGAGCTGCACAAGCTAACAGCTACACTGAGTATGATTGAAGAAAACTATCCTAAACAATCGTGGATATATGCCTACATAGATGGATCAGCAACAATCGTGGATACATGCCTATACAGATGGATCAGCAACAATTGTGGATACATGCCTACACAAATGGATCAGCAACAATCGGGGATACATGCCTACACAGATGGATCAGCAACAATCGGGGATACATGCCTACACAAATGGATCAGCAACAATCGGGGATACATGCCTACACAGATGGATCAGCAACAATCGGGGATACATGCCTACATAGATGGATCAGCAACAATCGTGGATACATACCTACATAGATGGATCAGTAACAAATGCTGACAAGAATGGTGGCGCTGGTATCTTTATAACATACCCTGAGGACCATTATGAAACAGGAGTGTTCCCGCTGGTACATTCGGCTCCAACTATACCGCTGAGGTTCATGCTCTCAAACAGGCTGTCAACATGATCCCGAACAGCAATTCTGATTGCTACCAACTAGTCATCTTCACAGACGCGTTTTCTGTGCTGCAAGAGCTCTTACGGGTGGTAAACTCTCGCTTCTGAGAAGTGAACTGTGAAGGTAGCTGCTAGAAAGCGAACTATACTCCACTGGATGCCATCCCACTGTGGCGTGCCTGGAAATGAGAAGGCAGATAGGCTTGCAAGGAGGGGTGAAGAATGTGAACAAGAAGACAGTGAAATCACATACTTGGAGAAAAAGAGTTGTCCAGGCTGTCAGAACAGAACCAATCCAACGATGTCTACCACACCCTTGACCGGTAAGGGCAGACTATCAGTCTTCGCCTCAAGACTCGGCACAATAGACTGAATAAACACATGTACAGGCTTCGTCTGTCTGTTTGGCCGCTGTATTCATGTGGGACAGGCGAACAGACTGCAGAGCATGTTTTGCAGGACTGTCCCTTGGTATGGTCAGTTAAGGAGAATACACTGGCCAAATGATTCGACACTACAATCAAAGCTGTACGGAGCTAAAGAGCAACTTCAGTCAACGGCCGAGTTCATCGCGGAAATTCACCTGATGGTGTCAACATCTATGATGAGATCACATGAAGATGAAGAACAAGACGAAGAAGAGTCAGCTTAGAGCACGTCGTGACAACAGGGAAGATAGCAGGAAAAATATACAGAGGAAGGCCGAGAGAGAAGATGATGGGCAGCCTGAGAGAATCGCATTAGCGACAATCAACAGCAGCGTTGGTAAACGACACACGATAGAAATGGGTGGAGGTCCATGATCGTCAGTCCCATTCGTCAGGGCACCTGATGATGATGAAACAGCTTTTAGGAAATTCCCATACCTGTCATTTGCAGTGCTGATTCCTAACAATGGTTCTTAGATGATGAGATTGCCATGTCTATTAACAATCTGCTTAATCCGCCTCTAGCGGAATGAATAACAGAAAACAATAGTTTCATTCTGTTTGCTCTAGGGACCATTCACGTGCGACCATGCTTTGCATAAAGTAAAAGACGAACAGGCAGAAATGATCAGGACACGACATGTTTTCCCGGAAAACTGTTTGTTGTAGAAACGAAAATAGGGTCACTCTCTCTGAGACATGTCGTAATACTCGACCATCAATGCAATGAAACACAATGCTTCTCAAAGTTGTTATATGTGGTTCAGTGCCGGTACAATGACTCATACGGTTTTAAAGATATTGAATATAAAATATAGACGTTTCCTCTTTTGAATCTTCGTGTCGAATGAGCTTTAAAGAAAACGATTGTTTCCTTATCAAAACATTACATCTGTTATATGTTCAAACAAAAAAACATATTTTGGCTTGGCTTGGCTTCGTTCGTTCTCAATCTCCCGCTACCAAAAGGGCTTAAGTACAAGAATATAGTCCAGAGAACGGCATGCATTGTGTCGTAGTTTACAGCTTGACTGCGATATTTGCACCTTTCGGTCCAACACATCCGACTTCAGCAAGCATTTTTTGAGTACCGGGTTAGCATTCCATTTTCGATCCCTTCTCCCTAGCCAGTCTGTCCTGCTGCAGCCTGTTATCCAGGATCACCGCGTGAAGGTGTAGAACGTTCTTGGTAGCTCTGGTTCGCTGGCCCTGACGCTAACTTTCAGCTATGGGTCGCTGACCACTGCAGCTCATGCGCTGCTCAGCATCTTGACCCCAAAACATATTTAAACACATATTTAAAAATAGAGCACTGTTCGCTGATGTAATCCATAAATCCATGCCGATCCGCAACACAGTTGAAAAGTTTGGGAGGCACTGGTCTAGCCCCTCTAGGGTTGAAAACTCTCCCACTAATGAGGTGACACACACGGACTACATGCCTACCTAGTCTAGAGTAGCGTTCTAGGTTAAATAAAAAGTTATACAAACAGACACCCCCTCCCCCCTCCCCCTTCCCGTGTACTGTCCAAACATTACACAGGAAAAATGTCGCTCTCCTTTGGATCGTAGGAGGTATAAGAACAACAATTGTGTAAGATAGGTGGCGCGTTCAAATGGAACCAGACATGACTGCACCAAGTAATCATACGTACGATGCGCATGATGGCGTTACTTCTGGTGTTTACAGCACATACCATCCGTCAAGTTTGCAAAATGCCATTATCTTTCGACTCAAAGTTTCCTCAGCAGACAGTTGAAAATATGGCGCGTGTGATACGGAATCCGTCCAGAGTTGATCAGCGAGCGGTGATTCGGTTTCTAACATGTGAAAGATGTCGACCAGTTGACATTCATCGCAGAATGCAGGCAGTGTATGATGACAAAAGTGTGTCGAAGACAACAATGAAAAGCTGGACAACGATGTTTAAAGAAGAACGTGAGTTAAAGAAAGACCTTCCAAGACCAGGACAGGCGCATATTTTTGCGCCAGAAGATGTCATCTGCAAAATTGATACAGCAGTTCGGGTGGACCGTCGCCGGAGCTTACGTTTGCTAGCATAATAATTCGCTGTGTCACTAGGGATAGTTCAAATGGTGGTTAGCAATAAACCGAAGTATCAGAAGATGTGTTCACAATGGGTATCTCAGTTGCTGACCAACCACCATAAGGAAGAACGCATGGGATGGAGTTTGAACCAGCTGCTGCGAAACGAAGGCGTCACCGTGAGCATCGTATGTATGTTTCCTTGGTGCAGTTAGGTCTGGTTTAATTTGAACACACCTCGTATGTGAAAAACTCACTGTCTCAAAAATAAGACCTTCACTATGTAAGACATGAAACGTTCACTTTGTAAAACAGGCAACTTTTCACGAGGTAAAACAGACAAACCTCACTAACTAGAACATACAATCTTCACTAAATAAAACAGACAATCTTTATTAAAAACAAAACAGACAACCTTCACTAAGTAAAACAGACAATCTTTACTAAACAAAACTGGCAATCTTCACTAAATCAAACATACAATCTTTCCTACATATAAACAGACAACTTTCACAAGATAAAACAGACAATCTTTACTAAATAAAACTAACACTCTTCACTAAAATAAAACAGACAATCTTTACTAAATAAAATAGACAATCTTCAAAAGATAAAACAAACAATTTTCACTAAATAAAACTGTCAGTCTTCACTAAATCGTCTTCTTCTTTGCGTTCAGTTTCGTATGCTCGTTTTATGCTACCAGATAGGCTGCCTCCATGAAGGGACACGTCAGTCGCAGGTCCTCAATGGTTCCCCACAGTTTGTCTTGTATGTTTCTTTGCTCGGGACAGGTCTTCTCATGGGAGCCTTGGTGCAGTGGACATGTTTGCAGGATGTGTTCTGGAGTCTGGTGTCCTTTCTGACATGCATTGTGCAGTCTGTGCTGCTTTCACTTTATGCATGTGTGCATTTAGTCTGCAATGACCTGTTCTGAGGCGGAAAATTGTGGTATACTGCTATTCAATCTATTGATTGGGTCATGTGGGTATTTGCTGTTTGTTCTCTCTATACACTGTTGTTTATATTTATTTTGGATGTGTGCCTTGACTTCTGGCAGTGACACTGGATGGGTGAATTGTTCTCTTTGTCTTCCCTCCCTGTCCAGTCTGTCCGCCCATTCATTCCCAGGTATGCTGCAGTGAGCTGAAATCCACTTGAGGGGGAATTTATTGTGGTCTGAGAGTTTATTTACCTGGCATATCAGTTCCCTTTTCATACCATCTTGTAGTTCTCTTTGTGTGGCCTGGAAAATGTCCATGCAGTCACACAAAAACACTATTCTGGTATCCTTGTACCCCTTTTCATCCAATAGTTTGACTGCTTCAATTATTGCCTGTTGATCTTTTCTTAGATTGGTCGAGGGCGCTTCCGCAGCACTTGCTTTTCCTATAATGGTTCCATCCTGTAGAAATATGATGAGTCCCGCCCCTCCTTTCCTCAATGCTTTCTCTGATGATCCATCTGTGTAAACGTGCGTCCACATGGGTTTAGGATAGACGTGTCTAATATGATTTGGGTGTTTTTTTTCTCTCAATGCATGGTCTGATTCCTTTATATCGCAATTGCCCCGTGAAGTTGGGCTGTTGGTCTGAATTTTCATATACTTGTATCATTTCCCATGTATTTTGACATTTTGATATGATGTTACTCTTCCTTACTTTAAGGGCTTTTGATAGATGATTGAAGCTTGTTCTTTTTATACGGTTTTTGTTAATTCATTCACTTTTCCCTGCATTGGATGTTTATTCATAACGCTTGTATTTTTCTGTCAGGTTTCACAGACAATTTTCGCTAAATTTTTAATTTAAAAAATAAAAATAAAAGCATTTTGCGTTTACCTTATTTTTATAATCCTCAAGGCGGTGTGCGTTGCACTGTGGTTTTTATTTTGCGCCTGTCGACCCAGTGCATCCGACTTCAGCATGCATTTTATTTAAGGGTCTCCGTCCTCCTGCATTTTCGAAGAGTTTGTTTCCCCTGGGTAACGGCCAGTGCTGTCATGGGGATCGAACCCAGCACCTTCAGATTGTGAACGGTGTCATTTAACCACAGCCCATGCCGTCGCCTCTTCCCTAAATGAAACTGACGAACCTTCACTACAAAATAACAATCTTCATTAAATAAAATAAAACAATTTACCATAAATTAAACATTCGATATTTACAAAATAAACATACAATCTTCACTAAATAAACAGACAAACCTCTCATATAAAACATACAAACATCTCATATAAAACGGACACACATGTCATATAAAGCAGACAAACATCTCATATAAAACAGACAAACCTCTCATATAAGACAGACAAACATCTCATGTAAAACAGACAAACCTCTCATATAAAACAGACAAACATCTCGTATAAAACAGACAAACCTCTCATATAAAACAGACAAACATCTCATATAAAACAGACAAACATCTCATTTAAAACAGACAAATCTCTAATATAAAACAGACAAACCTCTCATATAATACATACAAACCTCTCATTTTAAACAACCCTTAAAGCAACCCTCACTAAATAAAACCTGTGCGGAACCATCCTTTTTCGTTTCATCCGCGTCTGTTCTATTTCTCGACATCTAGTCTCTGTGTATGTTTAGGTCTTCCTCTCTTTCTCTTGCCGTGGGGATTCTAGAACAGGGACTTCTTGTAATTTGATCAGCTGGTCTCCTTAATATATGTTCTGTCCAGCACCACCGTCTTCTCCTCATCTCGTATTCCACGTGTTTCTTTCCAACAGTTTCACATTATTGATCTTATAATAGTATCCCCTTCCCTGGGGATTTATGAGCAGAGACTGTATTGTAATGATATCAGTTGATTTGTCCAATGTTTTTCGTCTGGCACGCTACCATCACACAAGGCGCTCATATCACTGAACATAATTTAATTGTTTATGCTCAATACAAGCACACTGTCCGAGAGCTGTGAATGTGCAAGATGCAAGATACAGAATGCATCTCAGTGTACTCAGCCTGTGATAGGACCTGCCGTCCTTGGAAAATAGTATGCAGCTATAATCGATCACACATCATCACATTTCATGCAGCAACTATACTTGCTTGCTATGCATGAAAATCAGACGAATGCGTACATTGGTCCTGCCAATATCACTCTATATCACTCTATGCTTGTGAGATATTGACAGTTACACCTGACCTTCAGCGAAGGATACAAGCCTTGGAGATGAGATGTTTCCGACAACTTTTAAACATCACGTACAAAGATCGCGTTACAAATTAGGAAATACGAGATAGAATTACAACAGCAATAGGGCCTTTTGAAGACCTCTTCGCAACTGTCAAAAGAAGGAAACTCGCTTGGTACCGTCACATATCGAAATGAAATCGTCTTGAAAATACGATCCTGCACGGAAAGGTGCAAGGCAGACGTCGAAGAGGCCGGCCCAAAAAAAAAAAAAAAAGGTGAGAGGACAACATCAAAGAATGAACCAATCTCCGACCATAAGAGGCACAGGCAGCGGCCTCTGACAGAGCATGGTGGCGTGGGATTGTGAGGATATCTTCATGTGCGCCCCAAAGACCTCACCGGTTACGGGATGACCTGATCTAACCTGACCTGATGGGAACTATTAGTAACTTACCCGAGATAGTTATCTAAGTCATCCAACCCCTACCCTTGCCCATCACTTCTCACCCTAAAACTCGTCCATATTCTTCCCCGCCAACACATCCATCCCTCCGTCCACCTTTCCCGCCATTTAAACCTGCCTTCATATATCGCTTCCGCCTGCCCGCCTACTCCCCAACCATTTCTTCACTCCTTGGCTTAGATAGATCAACCCGTTGTATAAGATATACACAGTTTATCCTGTCCGTTTTTACCGATAAACACTATTCGCCGCGTAACCATATAATCATATGCACATTACTCATGAAGAGAGCGAATTCACATAAGTTGATCTAGAAATCGACAATAGAATATTTAGTGAAAATTTCGCCTCTTAAGTCTTTACGTTCGAAAGGTTTTCAGACAAATACATCAACTTCCAGGAATATAGTATAGATCCTCCAACAGTGGGTTTTCCTCACCTCTTCACAACTGTTTGAATCGTTTATGTAACAGATCTACATTATTGATCTCCTCATATCGAAGCAATCCTTCTTATTTTGTCCAAGCCCCTTTGCCCCAAATTGAAGCAAACATTGAACTATAAAATCAATTCTTTAAGACAGCCTAAATGGCAAGTGATGATTGCAATTTATCATAAATCAATCAACACCTTCCAGGTCCCCGTGGAGACATGATTTCAACAAACACACGCCAAATATTATGAGAAACTGCCTCTGTCATTGATAGTTGATTTGAATGTTTCATCATAACTTACGTATCAATATTTATGAAAGACTCTACATTACGAGGAGGAGTCCGCCTGGCCTAGCGTGAAATGCACTCGCTTATCACAATCACAATGCGAGGGTTCAAATCCCACCGCGTCCAATTTTGGTAGACATGGTTTTTTTCTCTCGGTGTGACAGCTCCACCACGAAAGACAAATAATGGCAAACTGTACACCGACCTGTACCGGCCAGGAAACTTATAGACTGGCACATTCCCAGTCGCCTGTTACGACATACAGAGCAGGTCCAAAATTACTCTTTGTACCCCAACAACATTCTGACGGGTGATGACAAGTATGTGTGTGTGCATGTATATATCTTATACTGTTATCTGTATATATAACAAGAAACGCACTGTTAAAACAAAAACACTTGTTTACCAGGCCTGTGTCCTCAGCACTCTTTTTTACGGCAGTGAGATATGGTCTACCTACATGCACCAGGAGAGGCGGCTAAACAGCTATCACATGAGGTGCCTGCACAGAATCCTGGGCGTTGGGTGGCAAGACAAGATCATCAACGCTGAGGAGTTGCAGAGAACAGGCACTGTCACAATTTTTTCCATGCTTAGTCATCGAAGGCTCCGCTGGCTGGGACAAATTCGGAGGTTGGATGATGGCAGGGATCAAGATGCTGAGCAACGCATGAGCTGCAGTGGTCAGCGACCCATAGCTGACTGCTAGCATCAGGGCCAGCGAACCATAGCTGCCAAGACCCTTCTACACCTCCACGTGGTGATTCTGGATAACAGGCTGCAGCAGGGCAGACTGGCTAAGGAGAAGGGATCGAAGAGGGAATGCTAACCCGGTACTCAAAAAATGATTGCTGAAGTCGGATGTGTTGGACCGAAAGGTGCAAATATCGCAGCCAAGCTGTAAACTACAACACCACGCATTCCATTCTCTGGATTACATTCTGCTACTTAAGCTCTTTCAGGGTTTGGTAGTGGGAGATTGAGAATGAACGAAGAAGAATGATGATGGCAGAATACCAAAATATCTTCTCTTTGGGGAATTACAGTTGGAGAAAATGTCTCGGAGCGGCCATTAGTTCGGTACAAGGATGTATGCAAGCTGGATATGAATGACGCATGCATCGGTTTGAAATCATGAGAACAGGACGCCATGGATCGTGTTACATGGAGGTGCATGATTAAACATGGGATACAAACAAAGGAGATACTGATTGCTGATAGGCTAATAACTCAGAGTTTGAGAAGACACACTACACCATGCGATGCCGCAAACGGTCCTGATTGTTCTTGCACACACTGTGGAAGACGCTTCTCTGCCCGGATTGGTCTTACGAGTCACATTCGTTACCGTCATGGACTGTAGTTGCATACCTTTTCAAAGCACAATTACTATCGTCTGACCAGACGGAAAGAGCTAATGATGATCGATATTGGGGCTTGCTATATGTCTATAGATATCCCTTCCCGTGTTCCCCCATGGCCCATTTGTTCTGCCAAGTTTCGTTGCCTGCGTTTCTTTTGAGTTGTTTGGCTGTTTGTACAGTTGTTGATGTGTGTCGTTGTTCTTGCCTAGATCCTTTTCTTGCTAGTCTGTCTCTCTTGTCCTTTCCTGGTGTGTCTGTGTCCAGGGATCCACTGCACAACTATTTGAACAACATGGGAAGTGATACTGTGGCCAATGTCTAGAGATATGTGGATAAGGTCAGGTCTACAATGACAGGCAACTTTTAATGCTTAAAGAACTGACATTGAATCTGTGAATATAACAATGTTTTGAGCGTTTGAAGGAAAGACATCAAAAACTATTCTCCTGATGGTACTATCACGAGTGGTCAACCGGGGTCTTTGTGTAATACAAGGACAAAGATAGCACCACTGCCCTAGAGAGAACATGTCGAAAGAGATCACTAATTCTGGGACATGACAGAACAACGGCCATGGATAGATGGTTTGTTAAGAGCAGTATAGAAGGCGCCTAACAGACTGCGGGTCTACTTTGCTGTAATGTTTGAGACTATTAGATGAACTCGCACATCTGTTAACCACCCTCTGCGGCACGCATCCTAACGCGGCGGAGTAATAAGCTGCTCGAGCCTAGCCTGCAAAGCATGAAATCCTCCACCCGGCCACATCCAGCTCACACCAAAGATGGAACCTGCCCAGGGTCATCTTTCCTGTAGAAATACAGGTCGACTAAGACTATAACTAAAATGGTACAAGAGCGCTTCAAGTGTAGCGATTTAAGCTTCCTAGTTGGAGCAGCATCAAACAGTCGATAGTAGTTAGTTAGTTACTTTACTTCCCACTTGTACCATCGAGCGCCGTGGGGGAGCTTGTCGTCTGTCTAGCCACAAATGCGTTGCGTCGGTCACCGCGTCGCTACACAATCACTCAAATGGCAACTATCCAACTTCCTTGCGGCTGCCCCCTAGCCCTGTAGCCATATCTACCAGCCATCAGCTTAAGTTTATGAGGGTGCATTCTCACGAGATGGCCAAACCAACTTATTTTATGCCTAGAAATGTATTCGGCATAAGAAGTAGTGTAGACCATACTACGAATATCATCGTTCAGCACTCTGTCTCTCCTGGTAACACCCATGATCTTCCCTACACACTTCATTTCTCAATTCGGTACAGGTCATGTAATCAGGAGGCATCAGTTCGTCTTGCTAAAACCGAAGTACTTTTTTAATGAAAATTATAAACAGCGACAGAGCGACAATCGTCTGTAATATCTCTCCATAAAAATTCATCGAGGTATCTCAATAAATAGTAAGTACATTGCAGATGGTTTGTTCGGCACACTTGGCCGGCTACAGATAATCGAATCTGTCCATCCCATGGTACCACTCCGGCAATTTATATCTGATTCGGTCTAAAATGCTTCAAAACATCCGAAAGATAATTTGAAATGTGAATATATATATTTGGACAGCATATTTACAAAATACGTCTGGAACATTCTGAGCGATAAAGCCAATTTCCTCGCTCGCACAGATGTGGTTCTATTAAAGAAAATCCAATTAGTGGAAATTATAAAGTAGCTTAGAGGTCTGCAGAGGGATTCTTAAAATATATCCGATTTAGTGCTGACATTTTCCAGCTTTCCTGCGATGACAGCTGCTGTATTTGAGTTAGTTGGTCATTGATTCAGAAGCCTCTAGGCTCCTGCCCTTTGTCCCAATGCCATACAATGGTATGTGCAAGTATTTGTGAGCTGTTGTTTGGTTCCGTTGATGGTATTCTATTTGTTTGGTTCCGTTGATGGTATTCTATTTGTTTGGTTCCGTTGATGGTATTCTATTTGTTTGGTTCCGTTGATGGTATTCTATTTGTTTGGTTCCGTTGATGGTATTCTATTTGTTTGGTTCCGTTGATGGTATTCTATTTGTTTGGTTCCGTTGAGGGTATTCTATTTGTTTGGTTCCGTTGAGGGTATTCTATTTGTTTGGTTCCGTTGAGGGTATTCTATTTGTTTGGTTCCGTTGAGGGTATTCTATTTGTTTGGTTCCGTTGATGGTATTCTATTTGTTTGGTTCCTTTGATGGTATTCTATTCGTCTGGCCTAGAAGGAAGACGCTATTTTCTAACATCGTCTAACGTCATAAACTCAAAAATATAGTTTACTTAGGTTACGTAGTGATGTTTCCACAGCAACTACTCTGGAGTATGTTCTGTTTGGTTTCTGCTCAAGTGACTGTTACGTTGTATATGTTGAATGCAAAGCCGGAAACTGGTGCTATAACCTCACTTTTTAAGGAAATTGATTTGGTCATGGGGTATGGGATGTTCATGTGTTTGCAGATCTCTATTCCAGCATTACCCATTGCTCATCTATTCAACCAAAGCTAGAGTTAAAAATACATGACTTGAATGTTAACGTCGGGCAACGAAACACCTGTTCAAACCTGTAAATGATCATTTTGTGATGACAAATTGACCCCGGTTTACACTGGGGATCCAGGATAGTTTAATTGATTGGTCGTTTTAACTGCCTCTCAGAAAACGGATGAAAGCTCTAAATAACGTGCGATCAAACCCACAAGTTTCAAGTGACCCTGGTATTTAAGGATGTGAGATGCAACAGCTTAGTCCTGTCGGAGACGGACGATAAACTACAAGGTTCCGTGTACACACTATGCAGGTAGAAGAACCATTGGTAGCAGCAGATCTAAACATGTATGTTGTTAGCCCTTGTTTGGGGTGAACATATAGAACAATTAATACATTTCTTCCCATTACGACATCTAACCTACTCCAGGCCTAGTAAGCAGGAAGGAGTTAAATCCCCTTCAGGAGCAGACTACGGATAGCCTTCGGCTGCATGAGTCACATATCTGCCCGTTTGAACACCAGAATTTTAAGTATTCCAAGAATCTAAGTATACACTGTCAGCAAAATTGATCTCATTAAGGAGAAGGCTATCGACATGAAAAGGACAACCACCACACTGAGAGACGATTAACATTGCAAGTAACCTTTGTAGGAAAGATGGTTCTCCAACTAATGGCTATGGGATGCACATACGTTTCCATAGACTGGTTGAGCTTGAAGTAACCTTCTGGTTATATTAGCGTAGCACATTCGCTTTTCACAGCAAAGTTACAAGGTTCAAAACCATGTACAGATACACCCCAGTCGACCTAGCTCTAAGTGGCTCACTGTTAGAAAAACAAGGCATCGAGGAATGGAAATGGTCACTCCAACTTCATAAACAATATGTGGCCTAGTAAGAAGAGGACGATGCTAATGATATCATCCCTTCAGCTGCGAGCTTGTAGCTCTTGACAGTCCAATGAGTCCAGTACAGATACATTCATGCTCCTCGTTTTGAGTTCGTAAAACGTGTCTTGCCTTAGAGCCATATTTATGTTTTAACTCAACGTAACGTCTTTATACCGGTTTAGAAGACTTTACAGAGTTTGTATACAATCAGTTCCTTGGAGTTTGGTATTTACCAATGTGCAAGTCCATCTTAATAGACGCAAGCAATAGAGGTAAGTACACCCACAGAGAGTTAGGCGATGTCTATAGCTGCTCTTTCCAAACCACCTGGATAACGGTACACATAATTTGAGTAGATTTTTAATTTTTTCCGGCAGCAGCCATTAAGCGTAATCTTTCCGATTTCCAACTGCCAAGGACTTTTAACCTGCTCGACACTGAACACGGGAATCCGATCTCACTAGCATAGATCAGACACATTTTTACGAGAAAATCAACGTGAACAAATCCCAGTGCCTACCGTGATTCGAACATCCAACCTCCTGCACCCGAGGCGGACACCTTACCTCGAGACCACTGAGTCCCCCTTCTGGAAGTGCAATAGACACATCTTTCGAGTATCCCTGACCTGAAGAGCTGCTGTCCAGTGTGTTGGTGTCAATGGTAGTAACGTCCTGCCAAGGATATAGTACACATCTGAGTAGGCCATCCCATTAGTGTTCAGTAAGTCAAGTCAGTTCAACTGTCAGAGTGGAATCTCTGGCATTCCCTGACAACTGGCGAATCGTCACAGAGGATGAGGCGGAATATCCGCTGGCCTGTATCTCTTCGTCATCCTTATGAATAGCTGATAGATAACAAAGAGCAAAGAACGAGACAAGAATGTTTTTAACTCATAGAGTGGGAGTAGATTAGTGCATCCGGAGCATACACCACTTGACGGTGGGTCCCACCGATATAACGTACATGGTTCCATCTGCTTCTTTAGAATGAATCTTCTCTTTCCTGTTTGGGTGACCGCACCAGCAGTTACACTATCGGCGACATAGCTCCCTTTATAATTGGGGCACATAAGATCTCGAGCCTCGGCAACGTATGCATACATGCCTCCAAGAAACAACCCTAGAAACAGGCTGCACTAATGTAGTCTGACTAAAAGAGTATAGATGATGTGGGAAGGCAAACCATGTACCCGAACAGCCAGCTGAAAACTGAAGTGGTGGACCGATATCGGTATGTAGTCTCGCTGTAAACTACAAAACGATGTCACAACTTCTTTTTCTAGACGAGAAGATCGGAAAAGAAGAAGAAGGAAAAAAAAAGATACAGAAGAAGAAGAAGTAGAGAAGAAGAAGAATACTTCTGGACTTTCCCTCGCTCAAAGTGACGTCATAGAGAGAATTTAATTGATAATTTAGCAGCCTCTAGAAAAGTTAATTACCCAAGGTGTACTCGCATTGAAAAAAAAAACACCCAAATATAACCTTTAACATATGTTGTAAAAGGAAGTGAAAGAAGGTTGTGTATGGAACTATCAAACTCGTAATGTAAAAACATTACTGTTGAAACGACCACAACACATGCTATGACAAGGATTCGAGTAAAGACGTCCATTTGTAAGTGGTCGGCTTATGTTTTGCGTGTCAAGGCCAGGTGTTGATCTGCATAACTAATCGTTGCACTCACTCTGTCAATAAATAAAATCCCTTCAATTAAATGCGGCCACGCAGTTCTTCAACTCACGCCAACCAAGTCTGTCACATCTCTGCAATCTTCATCACAATTAATGTCTTGTCTCCGCAAAGAAGGTTGGCTACAACACTTCTTTAATACCCTCTGTCTCTTGTCTTGGCGGAACACTATGGGAGACTGACATTAGGCCATCTTTTGTTGCTGTTCTCGTACTTATCGCTCTGCTCACCTCTTGCCCCCCGACCTTCAGCCTTTCCCTCCAGTATTGTTTTCAATAAAGTATCGGGTCTTTTGATTTGGCTTGGCTTGGCTTGGCTTTGTTCGTTCTCAATCTCCCGCTACCAAACACTGAAAGGGCTTACGTAGCTGAATGTAGTCCAAAGAACGGCATGTGTTGTGTCGTAGTTTACAGCTTGACTGCGATATTTGCACCTTTCGGTCCAACACATCCGACTTCAGCAAGGATTATCTGAGTACCAAGTTAACATTCCCTCTTCGATCCCTTCTCCTTAGCCTGTCTGCCCTGCTGCAGCCTGTTATCCAGGATCACCGAATGGAGGCGTATAAGGGTCTTGGCAGCTCTGGTTCGCTGGCCCTGACGCTAGCAGTCAGCTATGGGTCGCTGACCACAGCAGCTCATGCGCTGCCGTCTTTTTACATGATCAAAATATTGCAAGTGTCTAATTTATATGTTCGTCAAAATTTCTCTATCCATGTCTAGCCTCGTCATAACATTGCTATTTGTTTGTTTCACTTTCCACAAAATGCGACACATTCTTCTGTATAACATCATTTTGATGGACTTTATTTTGTCCTTCAACTGTTTGTTCCTAATCAATGTTTTTGCATCGCATAATAATGTTAAATATAACACCTGGTGAGTCCTTGTCTACTGGATAGTTACCTGGATGTCAATACATTCTTTATCATATTAAAAAAGGAATCAAGATGCTGAGCATAGCATAAGCTGCAGCGGTCAGCGACCCATAGCTAACTGCTAGCGTCAGGGCCAGCGAACCAGAGCTGCCAAGACCCTTCTACACCTCCACGCTGTGATCCTGGATAACAGGCTGCAATATCGCAGACTGGCAATGGAGAAGGGATCGAAGAGGGAAGGCTAACCCGGTGCTAGAAAAAAACCCTGCTGAAGGTGGATGTGTCGGACCGAATGTTGCAAATATCGCAGTCAAGTTGTAAACTACGACACAACGTATTCCGTTCTCTGGACTCCATTCTGCAACTTGCTTCTGTTCAGGGCGTGGTAGCGGAGAGTGAGACAAAAAAAGGAAGCCAAGCCAAATTAAACACGTGGATGAATATTCATATTGTCTTCCTGCCTTCCCTCTAACATCTACGATCACTTGTAATTATCTGTCCAAGATTCAAACAGCTGTCTACCTGTTCTAGAATCATCCAAATAGGTCATGCCACTCTTGTTTCCCTAATGTTAAACTCCAATTTACTTCTCCAAGTGTGCTCTTCAGTATTGGATTGCAATAAAGACTTTGTGTTGAATTGCTTTATACAACTGAAATATGGATTACTCTGGATTATTTCAAAACCATAAAGCTTAGAGTTACCTTGGGGGAGGAAGATTAACGTTTTGTCAGACACATTATACTGATCAGACATGTTAGTCAGAGTCAGGCAACATATACTGATCAGACATGTTAGTCAGAGTCAGGCAAAATATACTGATCAGACATGTTAGTCGGAGTCAGGCAAAATATACTGGCAAGACCCTCACCTCGGCTTCCTTTTAGCCCTCCCTAGAAACTGGCCGTTTTCATGGTAGCCTGTCTAACGAAGTGAGAGATCGACGTGCTCCCCGTAGTAGTGAATGACAGGCAGATGAAGCCAAGCATAGTTCAACCCCCTAGAGGAACCCGGTCCACCTTCATCAGCACGCTCGGAATGTGCAACCCGCCACTTAACGTCCTTTTTAGGAGGCACAAAAAAGTAACGTACTCATTGTGGGCATTCGCAAACAACAACAACAACAACACCAACATTATCTTGGCTTAGTTGATTCCAGTGTAAATTCTCATGTGCACTCTCTGCTACAGAGTCCTGAGCACCAGTCATCTCTTCAGATAACACCTATCTCAGTCTCTGTTCACCGATGACTGGTATCTGCCTAAATTTGACATTTAAGGAGTAGCTCATTTACATTCATGTTTGCATCGTATGCAAAAATACGATACGTATACTGAAAGAGAGGTCACTACATTTGGGGCTGAAATATACAGAGACAAAACACAGGTTTTGAAAATGAATACAATTAACAATGATATATTTGGATTTCGAGCCACCCACCTTCAAAATGTGAAGCCTTTCACATACCTTGACAGCAATTTAGACATAGTAGGAGGTACAGAAAACGATGTTCAATTACAAATACAGAAGGGGAGAAGAGCTTTCATTACATTGAGGAATTTATGGAAGTCAAAAGAAAAGAAAACCACCACCAAAATAAAATCTTCAACGTAAAATCCGTTCTATTATATGTCTCTGAGACTAGGAGGGCAATACGTGTACTTAAGAAAAAGGTACAGACTTTCGTCAATTGTTGCATGTGCAAATTACAAGGATGGAAATAGTACGATAAAATCACCAACGTGGAACTGATGGTAAAACGGCACAAATACCAGTGGAACATGAAATACGGAGGACGCGATGGCGATGGATAGGCGACACATCACGGAAACCAGTGGATAACGTTCCCAGACAAGTTCTGTTCTGGAATCCACAGAGCAAGATAAATAGAGGAAGAACGAGACACTCATGGAAGAGGGAACTGTGAGAAAATATACAGGTAGGAAACAGGACGTGCACAGAGTCGGCTTAGATGGTTCATGATAAGAATACTTAGCGAGTATTTGTTGATGGCCTATGCTCCACAGGAAGCTGACAGGTTCTTGATTGATTGATTAATAAACTTATTAATATATGTGTGTGTGTGTGTGTGTGTGTGTATTTCCTCTACACGTATGTGTATACACAGATACGGTAGCTGGCAGCATTATAATGTTAAACTAATTAGAAGAGCAGACGTGGCATCAGATCGCCATCTTCTGTAGGTAAAGAGCACTTAAAAGGTATACAACAGGATGTAACAAAAGTTAACGGTTGAATGTGAGATTCCACATAGCTGGGACATACGCGATCAATATAAATACACGGCATCAAAAAGATAACATGTGTTACAGCAACTAAAAATATTAAAGGATACAGAATAGCACTGAAACATTCAATATAAATGGAATAAGATTTATAGAGAAATTCTGGTGTAAAGATAACTCCAATATAAAAAATGGATAACAACCGAAACTATAACAATGACAAAGGAAAATGGGAATAGCGTGGGCTAGGGGTTAAGGGGCACGGCTCACAATCCAAAGGTGCTCGGTTCGATCCCCATAACAACACCAGCCGTTACCCTGGACGGACAGGCGCAAAAGGAAGACCACAGTGCAACGCACACCACTTTGGGGATTAGAGAAATAAGACGAAGGCAAAATTTAAAAAAATATAAACAAATGATAAAGGAAAAGACTTAAGAAGGCAGATTTGAACAGAACCAGAAAGACTAGAGCCAAGGCTCAGGAAATATACACGGAAGTCAACAAAGGTAAGAAACAGCATAAAAGGAGACCATATAACATATAATGATGAGTTGAAAGAGAGACAGGGGAAGTTGTACCATGAAATAGAAATAGGAAAGGCGTATGGAATAGCACAAAAAGAACATACAATACAATATTAACACGCAAATAACTTTATTAAAGATAAGAAAGGAACACAAATTCGGATATGAATAGATGTGCAGAATATTTCGAGGTACCTTTAAAAAGAAAACTTTCACAAAATCCCCCAGACATTCAGGCGACAGAAACGAGCAGCTGCAACAAACCAAACAAAGAAGAAAGAAATAAAGCCATCGCCCTTTTGAGAGCTAGCAAAGCCAGGGATTCTCAAACTTAGGGTCTCGACCCCTCTAGTGATCGTGTAAATATTATTAGGGGTTGTAGTAAAATTGGAAAAAAAATAATCATCATGGAAATTTAGGTAACTAATCGTATCCTTGATTTTCGACAAAATTGGCAACATTAGTTGTTGCCGCTTTTGGCCAATTTGCTATCTGTCAGATTTATTTGAGAAACTCAGTGAACTCAATATGTCTCTCCAAGAGCGAGAACATGAACAATTTTACAATGAAAGATACAATTTAGGCTTTCGTAAAAAAATTTAACATATTGAAACATAAAGTGGAAAATTAATCATTTGAAATGCTTTCATGGACAGGCTTTTTTTTGTTTATAATATGTTTAGTTTTAACGAGGAACTGATGGGAACAACGGGATACACACCAGTGGAGCATGAAATACGGAGGATGCGATGGCGATGGATAAGACACACATTTTGGAAACCAGTGGATAACATTACCAGACAAGCTCTGTTCTGGAATCCACAGGGAAAGAGTAGAAGAAGAAGACCGAGAAACACACGGAAGAGGGAACTGGATGCAAATGTAAAGATAGCAATCAAGACGTAGACCGAATTGGCTAGATGGTTCATGATATGAAGACTTGATGAGCATTTGTTGAAGACCTAAGCTCCACAGGGAGCTGACATATTTTTGATACTTGGAAAACAATTGTCATAAATATTGTTTACCTTATTTAGACAACAATCAGTTAAAATTGGTTTCAAAACTCTTTTATCATGTAAATGCCAAATGTGAAACATCTTTCGTTGAAAGCTCAGAAAGAATTTGCAGGACTATAAATTCATTCAAATTTCAAAATTGAATTTTCAAGTAAAGAAACGTGAACACCTTTTGGCGTTATACTGTCGGAATTAGCGATGGCAGCTCTCCCGCTATTTGTTGTCATCAATTTGTGCGCATTCTATTTTACAATATTGACGAAGCTTCATCGCTTAAAAGAACATTGAAATTGCTATGAAACCATCACTAACGAATACTAAGCCACGATTCGAGTTATTTTGTCTTAATCAGCTACCACATCCATCCCATTTAAGGTAAAGGTATTCTTATCTTTCTTCAACCTTCAGTAAAAATGTTTTTGGAATATAAAGCATATATATATACTGAAATCATAGATAAAGGGAAGCCAGTGGACGTTATTTATCTAGACTTTGCAAAGGCCTTTGATAGAGTACCTTATCAAAGATTATTTCGAAAGTTAAAATCACATGGAATAGGTGGGGAAGTTGCCAAATGGAGTGAAAATTGGTTAACGGGAAGAAGGCAGAGGGTGGGCATAAATAAGGAGTACTCTGAATGGTGTGAAGTGAAAAGTGGTGTGCCACAGGGCTCGGTTTTGGGACCAATTTTGTTCTTGATATATATAAATGATTTGGACATTGATATGGGATCCATGATTGCAAAATTTGCTGATGACACAAAACAATGCAGTAGTGTCTCATATACAGCGGAAGTGGATATATTGATGTCGGATTTAGATATGGTCTGTAAGCTGGCAAATGGAGTTTAATGTAGATAAATGTACAGTCATCCACATGGGTAGATCCAATTTGGAACATAATTACAGAATGGGAGAAAACAATATTAGAAAGATAGATAAGGAAAGGGACCTAGGAGTTATAATATATCATACAGGAAAGGTGAGTGAGCAAGTTAAAGTAGCAGTGAAAAAGGCAAATGCAATGTTAGGTATGATAAAAAGAAATATTAAACATAGGAGCAAGGAAGTGATCGTCAAACTGTATAAAGCTTTAGTTAGACTTAGATTGGAATACAGTGTACAGGTGTGGAGTCCTTATCATAGAGGGGATATAAACATGCTGGATAGAATACAAAAAAAGAGCGACAAAGATGATAGTGGGATTCCAGAATTACAGTTATGAGGAACGACTCAGAAAAACCGGCCTACAGTGTCTCGAAGAGAGAAGAATTCGTGGTGACAATACAGGTTTATAAGATGATCAGAGGAATGGATAAATTAGACTAAAACAAGTTTTTTTTAAAAATACAGCCACCCACAATAATACGAGGGCATAGCTACAAGCTGACTAAAGAGAGGTCCAGATTATATATTAGGAAATATTTTTTTTCGTCAGAGAGTGGTGTCTGCTTGGAATGCATTGCCAGGGGAGGTGGTGGAGGCAGGGACAGTTAATGCATTTAAGAATAAAATGGATGCGCATAGCTTTTAGAGCAAGGTGATGTAAATGTAACTGGTTGTATACAGACTCTGCAGGGTCTTCTAAACCAGTATAAAGACGTTAAGTTAAGTATATACAATGTTAGTGATCATTGCATTTATGATATCGAGTGAAGTGTCATGATCAAATGTTTCAGATTCGAAGGAGTCACTAATGAAAACCATTTGAGAAGCCCTGTTCCATATGCTATCTCATTTGAAGCAATCAAGACAGATATTGCCACTTCAACGGAGATATTATACAAATTACTTGGTAAAATTTTGGAACAGACGATTATTAACATACTTCAACGAAGGCTAACAAGCCAAGCTGCTAACGAAGGGAGATATTGTAAAACTTATTCACTAACAAAATTAAGAAAACGTGTGCAATTATAAAAAAGAGTTGTACTTGAAGATAGCCTTTCTCTACTTTGAAATAATGCCAGATATGTGGCAGCGATTTCTATTTTCACAATTTCTCTTTCTTTCTTCTTGCCTGGTTATTAAAAGAACAACAGCAACCAATATAGACGGTATTCAATGTACTTTGACAAAACTAATTCCGGATTAATTGGCTCTTATGTCCCACAACAATAAACTGATGAAACATAAAACAAGAATAGTAGAAAAGCGATCACAGAACTAGGGACAGAGAGAAACAAATATTATGAGAATGAATGCAATTAACGGCAATCCGATTGTTGTTGGAAAAGGCCTTCCTAAATGTATGGAATTATTCATTTATTTTGGTACCAAACTAGAAAACGTAGGAGGGACAGATAAAGATAGAAAACGTAGGAGGTACAGATAAAGATAGAAAACGTAGGAGGTACAGATAAAGATTGACAACGTAAAATGCACAGATAAAGATAGACAACATAGGAGTTATAGATAAAGAGAAAACGTAAGATGTACAGATAAAGATATACAACGTAAGAGGTACAGATAAAGATAGAAAACATAGGAGGTACAGATAAAGATAGAAAACATAGGAGTTACATATAAAGATAGAAAACGTAGGAGGCACAGGTGAAGATAAATAAAAATGATACATAAGATGAGAGAAGATTGAATTGAATTGTGGAGCTTTCGGAAATTAACAGAAATTAAGTTCAACGCAAAAACTAAAAATGGTCAACTCCGGTGTAAAGTCCAGTGTACACTAATTGTACGGCTATGAAAGATGGAGAACAAAGACAAAGCAGTCAATAAGATATATACTTTCATAAATCGGTGCTTGTACAGAATAGATGAGTGGAAAAGATATCTTCTACAAGCTCTAAAGAGGACTTTGTAAGTATCAGGACGTTGTCCGAGGAATGGAACGCATTGTGTCATAGTTTACAGTTTGACTGCGATTTTTGCACTTTTCGGCCCAACACATCCAACTTCAGCATGGCATTTTATCTGGTGAGCCTTCCTTCTTCGATCCATCTCTTTAGCCCTTCTACTCTGTTCTGTTGCAGCATATTTTCTAGGATCATCACGTGGAGGTGTAGAAGGGGTTTGGCTGCTCTGGTTTGCTGGCCTTGACGCTAGCAATTAGCTTTGTGTCGATGACCGCTGCAGCTCATGCCCTGCTCCTTAACTTGACCCCGTCTCATCATCTATTGTCTAGACTGAAGCCTTTTCTCTTTCAATGATACCAACTGAATACACTTTTTAAGTGTTGTATTACTCTGAAACATGGAGAACAACAAAAACAGACAAGAAGATACATACTTTCATAAATTTGTGACAGTGTGGAATAGATGCATTTAACTGGTATGATTATGATCAGAAATGTTGATATGTTGTAAAAAAATATAAAAATATCAATAGAATAATAGATGAAGAAAAGAGGCTGGTGTTTGGATAGGGCACAGATTAATAAAACCAGAAGACAACATTACAAAACAATCTCTGTTCTGTAGTTTCCAAGGCAAGAGAAAAAGAGGCAGTTTAATTCATACCAGGAGAAAAAGCTCGAGGCAAACATGAAGGCAGACGGAAAGATATTGACTAGGCTGAATCAGATAGATTGGAACAGGAGGTCTTTGGTGTGAATGATGACGTGATATAGGGGGAGCTGAAAGAGACTTTGATAGTTGATTGAGTTCTCTCGTTAAACTTATCTCTGCTCGCTTCTTGTGCGCCTTATATTGTCGTGGAATTCATTCACAATCGCAAAGTAAATTAACTTCCTTTTTCTGGTTTAGAAGACTCTGCTGAGTCTGTATACAACCAGTTTCTTTTACATTCACTTGATCTAAAAATAACTATGCGCATTCAATCTATTCTTGAATGCATAATTGATCCTGTCTCCACTCTTTCATATGCAATGCATTTAAAGCCTTCACCACTCTTTAACTAAAAAAACATGTCCTGGTATGTAATATAGACCTTTCTTTAATCAATTTGTGGCCATGCCCTTTTGTTTCTTGTGGGCGGGTGCATTTTGAGAAAATTTTATCGTTTCCGTTGATCATCTTATAAACCTGAATTATCTCTCTTCGAATTCTTCTCTTTTCTAAACACTATAGCCCGGTTTTTCTGAGTCATTCCTGATAACTATAATTCCGAAATCTCAGTATCAGTTTTGTCACACTTCATTGTAACCTTTCCAGCATTTTTATATCCCCTCTTCCATAAGAATTCCCCGCCTATACACTGAACTCCAAACATTTGACTAGTCAAAAAAGAATGGACGCAAAAATATGAGAAAACGATGATCGGTTTAACAATTAAGGTTCTGAAAACGGTTAACGGCAGAGTTTATAAACATCACCAGGTAAGAGATTGTCTTGATCGCTTACGCCAGCGGCAATTCATGTGATGAAGATGACTATACTATCTAAAATAGAGATATATTTCTCGTATGTGTTTTCAATTATTCTTTCTTTTATTCCAGATGAAAACCTTTCTATCGTAATGTGGGTTTGTTTATGTTTTGGCTATGGTATGCTTTCTGAGCTATGCCTGCTTATTTGATTGTTTTCACTGGATTCGACCTCGGAGAAGAAAAGCTATACTAATCTTGAAGCTGTTGTTGTTGTTGTTGTTTAATGCCCACAATGGGTTGTGGTAGCTTTCCTCACATCACGAGCATGCTGATGAGCATAGGTCATTGTCACGCAAGCGATTGTGCTATGCTTTGCTTCATTTGAGTGACACTACATCGGGGATCACGTCGATCTACTTTTCGTCAGACTGTCTTGAAAACAGCCTGTTTCCAGAGAACGCTGCATGGAAAAGAAATAGGGCGTAAAGTGCATGTTGTGTCCGACCCTGACGTGACGTCCTGATCAGAATATTGTGTCTGACCCTGGACGCGACGACCCTGACGCTATGTCTTGGTCAGCATGTTGTGTCTGACCCCGACGCAACGTCTTGGTCAGCATGTTGTGTCTGACCCTGACGCGACGTCCTAGTCAGCATGTTGTGTCTGACCCTGACGCGACGTCCTGTTCAATATGTTGTGCCTGACCCTGACGTGATGTCCTGGTCAGTATGTTGTGTCTGACCCTGACGTGACGTCCTGGTCAGTATATTGTGTCTGACCTTGGCGCGACAACCTGCCAGTATATTGTGTCTGACCTTGCCGCGACGTTCTGGTCACTATATTGTGCCTGACCAGACTAGCGTCTCAGTTCCTCCGATCTCGTAGATATTTGATCGATAGTGACTCTTCTAATACAAGTGTTCTCAAACAGTGTGAAATGTATGGCTTTGGATAAGGAATTATGTTAATGTTAGTCCTGTTATGTAGTTAATTACGAATGTTCTTCTTGGTTCTTAGTCGACCTGTGCTTCTAAAGTGGCAGCTGCCCCTGTGCAGGTCCCAGTTCTGGTATGAGCTGGATGTAGCTGATGGGCAGATGCCCCTGTGCAGGTCCCAACTCTGGTATGAGCTGGATATAGCCAGAAGGAGGATTTCTTACTTATCGGGCTAAGCTCGATCAGCTCATTACTCCGCTATTTTTGGACAAATGCCGCGAGGGTGGTTAACCGATGTGGGAGTCCATCTTAATAGACTACAGCAAAGTAGGCCCGCAGCCTGTTAGGCGCCATCAATGTTGCTCTTAACAACAAACCACCTAACCATGGCCGGTGTTATGCCATGTCACACAGTTAGTGAAATCTTACGACATGCTCTCTATTAATTTTTTAACAAATTAAAACAATAAAAATAATCAACATAAATGTATAGGAGATGTATTCAAAAAGTATGCGACATAAATATTTTTGTCCCCTCTGAAACAAATGACGCATATGTGTTGTCATTCGTCACAGAGGTATAGTGAGCCGTCATGAGCATGCCTACATTTTTTGCCTGCCCGCATATTGCGTCAGTCGTTGACAGTCAGTCTTTCGGTATTGAGTGCAGTGAGCACCGGTCGGGTTTTCATTCTCCACGAAATGAAAGAAAGAATTGAGCAGCTATGTTGCATCAAATTGTGCCAAAAGCTAGGAGATATACAAGTGGAACCATTCGGAAGACTCGTCAGGCTTCTGGTCACGATGTGAGGACCATAACAGACCATAAATAGGTGGACAATAACTTCAACGACTGCCGCACATCAGTGGAGAGAAGAGCACGTTCTGGTAGGTCCTCAACAAGCCCGAATGATGAAGTCATTGATCAAGTACGGACGTTGGTCTTACAGAACCGTCGTGTCACCCCCTATAACTTGCGGATGAGGTGGAGATACGCGTTGGTTCGATACTCTTCATTTTGAGCGAGGGTTTGGCTTTGTGGAGAGTGTCAGCAAAATTCGCACACGCATATTCTTGTTATCTGAATCAGACATTCTTCACCGAACATAGCATTTATCTGGTTTTTCAGGCTCGCTATTCCCCCGACATGGCTTCTTACGATTTTGAGCTGTTCCCCAGGATCCAATTTCGCTGAAACGGACCCAATATGAGTCACTTGAAGATATTACGCTGAACGCGACGACCCAGTTGTACTCCATTTCTGGCTTCCTTCATTCTCAAGCTCCCACTACCAAACACTGAAAGGGCTTAAGTGGCAGAATGTAGTCCAGAGAACGCAATGCGTTGTGTCGTAGTTTACAGCTTGACTGCGATATTTGCACCTTTCGGTCCAACACATCCGACTTCAGCAAGCATTTTTTGAGTACCATGTTAGCATTCCCTCTTCGATCACTTCTCTTTAGCCAGTCTGCCCTGCTGCAGACTGTTATCCAGGATCACCGCATGGAGGTGTAGAAGGGTCTTGGCAGCTTTGGTTCGGTGGCCCTGACGCTAGCAGTCAGCTATGAGTCACTGACCACTGCAGCTCATGCGCTGCTCAGCATCTTGATCCCGTACTCTATTTCTAAAGAGTCCTTCCTGAAAATTCCAGGCATCCAAAATTGGCGTGACCACTGTAAGAAGTGTGTCGTGTCTCAAGGGACAGTACTTTGAAATGGATTAGGGTTTCAAGCCTACAGATGAGCATTTAGTTTATTTAAATTTAATTTAATCGAAGAATGAGTGTCATTGCACACGATTTAACCTACACGTGCTCTTTTCTTCTCCATATTTTTAGACAATCTCAGCATCATGGACGAACTCCATGGCAACGGCGAGGATTCCGTAATATGTTCGGTATATTTGTTTACATTATTTTGAATTCTGCCCTGGCAGTGTCCGTTAAGCTTGTTCTTTTTTATTCTCAACTGCCGAGGGATTTTTAAAGTGCGCGACACTGCGCACTTGCGTCCGATCTCTACTACCCTGAGATTCGGGAAGTACATCTGAAAAAAAACACCGTCTCCACCGTGATTTGAACCCGCGACCTCCAGCACCCGAGGCCGACATCTTACTTCGAGACCATCCAGTCCAAAATTGCAATTTTTTCCAGCGTAAAGGTCGGCTACTTTTTGAACACATCTAGTCTGAACTAAAATATAATACAATTTACGATTTCGTAGTCTAGTGGTTGTGATCTTGGTTCACAATCGCAACGTACCAGGTTCAAATCACGTTGAGATCAACTTGACAGACATGGCATGTCGTGGGTTGTTCATAGTATGACCGCTACCCAGTTGTAAAGAGATACCTGGAAAAGTAAAGGGGGAAATTCGGAGCCACCGCGGGAGCAGCGGAGTTCGTGCTCTGTAGTGGAACTTTCAGCAATGAAAGTGACTGAGCACGAATGAGAACGTGCAATGAGCTCGGTTCTTCTTCATCTTCTTTTCCATTTTCTTTTTCTTCTTCTTCTTGTTCTTGTTCTTCTTCTTCTTGTTCTGCTTTTTCTGAGTTTGTTCTCAATCTCCCACTACCAAGCCCTGAACAGATCTTTACAAGTAGCAGGATGTAGTCCGGAGAACGGAATGCGTTGTGTCGAAATGTTTACAGTTTAACTGCAATATTTGCATTATTCGGGTCGACCAATCTGTCTTCGGCAGTAGTTGATTCTAAGAGATATTTCTTCATTATTTGTTGTCTTCATAATCAACGATTTTACATTGAAGGGTTCGCTAGGGTCTTTGTGTATGACAAGCACAGAAATAGCACCACTGCGCCATAGAGTGCATGTCGTAAGAGGCGACTAACTGTTTAATATGGCATAGCACTCGCCATGGTTAGGTGGTTTGTTAAGAGCAGTATAGATGGCGCTTAACAGGCTGCTGGTCTACCTTGCTCTAGTGTTTGAGGCTATTAGACGGACTCGCACCTCGATTAACCACCCTCTGTGTCACTTGTTTCAACACACCGATATAATAAGCTGATCGAGCCTAGTCTAATATGCACTCCTTTAAAACTTTTTAAAACGCTTTTAAAACGCTAACGGGTGTCATAGACTGTATATTCCGACCAGTAAACACATATTCCAATGAATTGGGATCGGAAATTTGTTGTAACAGAGTCTTGGCTAAAACCACTTTTCCGGACGTCCCATCATCTTGTTGCTAACATTAGTCTATTTAACATACGCAAAAGTATTTACATTGATAGTCAGTGCTGTGTTCGAACAAGAACCGGAATTTCGGAAAAATTTCATATCAAATATTGAGTACGACAAGGTATGGGTGCTATCCTCTTGTTGTTCGTGACATACTTAGACCACATATGTAAAACAGCTAACCAAGTACAGGAATAAAAATTGGCTAATTCTTAAATGAACTTCTTTTCGCAGACGAACAGGAAGTGATAGCAGCTTCAGAAATACAAATCGAACGGCATTTTGACAAACTAAGCACAACATGTAAAGAACGCAGCTTGAAAATCAACGTAGAAGAAACTAAGGTCTTGAAAATATCTAAACAAGCAGGATAAACCAATATCTTTCTTACAAAGCAGCAAATCAAAAAGGTGAACAATTTCACGTACTTATGGGGCACGATTTCAGCAGACGTAGAATCACAGCCGAAAACCAACAAAAATGCAACAAGACAAATCAGATCATTGGACAATTAACATCAATACTTAATTGCAGACTGTACAAAAAAAGTAAGAAGACGACTGATTATGGCAATGCAGAAGATAAAGAATATGCAGGAACTATGGCATAATACAAACAAAGAACTAAAACTAAAGATCCTAAAAACATGCATTTTTACAGTGGCAACCTATGGATGTAAAACATGGACGATTACAAAAGCAATAAGAGCGAAGATAGGTGCTTTTGAAGTCGAGTCTTGAAAATCCCTTTGACAAAAAAAGAAAGAAACAAATCCATCCAGCAAGACCTGAATGCAGAGGAGAATTAGCTCATAAATTACGTAATGACCCGAACACTGAGGTTTTTGGGACACCTCAAACGACACAGCGGACTGGAGAGAGTTGTCATGGAGGGCAGGGTCACTGGGCAGGAGCCGACCGAGAAGAAGACCAAGGAGACGCTGGATTTGACCTGAAGACTGGTGAAAGATATATTTTTTCTACAGACAGGCTGTCATGAGTGCGACGTTCTGCAAAGGACGTGATACACGATGATGTCTTAATTGCAAGCACGTGACAATAACTACCAAAAGAGAATTAAACAATACAGTTTTCTTTCCGACATTAAGCTATCAATGTCGGAACTGGACATTGACACCAAATGAAATACAACAAATCGTAACAGCAGAAATTTAATGCGGCGAAAAATTGTGAGTTTAACAGTAAGAGACCGGATCAGAAACGATGGCATCCGGAGACTAGTGAGAACAACACCAGTATTAGACTACATCAAAAGACAGCAACTAAAATGATTTGGCCCCAAAGCAAAGCTACCACCAAACACCACTCCACCCCATCCTCGTTATACAAGCAATGCTTTTTAGATACAACGGATTCAACGATAAAAGGCCGACTACGAAAAAGATGGATTATGGAAATATTCGAGGCTATTCATGAGGCATAAACTAGCTTAGACTTGTTCTAGAGACATTTTCATAGCCAGACGCTGAAATGTAAAACAGAAAAAGATGGATTATGGAAATATTCGAGGCTATTCATGAGGCATAAACTAGCTTAGACTTGTTCTAGAGACATTTTCATAGCCAGACGCTGAAATGTAAAACAGAAAAAGATGGATTATGGAAATATTCGAGGCTATTCATGAGGCATAAACTAGCTTAGACTTGTTCTAGAGACATTTTCATAGCCAGACGCTGAAATGTAAAACAGAAAAAGATGGATTATGGAAATATTCGAGGCTATTCATGAGGCATAAACTAGCTTAGACTTGTTCTAGAGACATTTTCATAGCCAGACGCTGAAATGTAAAACAGAAAAAGATGGATTATGGAAATATTCGAGGCTATTCATGAGGCATAAACTAGCTTAGACTTGTTCTAGAGACATTTTCATAGCCAGACGCTGAAATGTAAAACAGAAAAGATGGATTATGGAAATATTCGAGGCTATTCATGAGGCATAAACTAGCTTAGACTTGTTCTAGAGACATTTTCATAGCCAGACGCTGAAATGTAAAACAGAAAAAGATGGATTATGGAAATATTCGAGGCTATTCATGAGGCATAAACTAGCTTAGACTTGTTCTAGAGACATTTTCATAGCCAGACGCTGAAATGTAAAACAGAAAAAGATGGATTATGGAAATATTCGAGGCTATTCATGAGGCATAAACTAGCTTAGACTTGTTCTAGAGACATTTTCATAGCCAGACGCTGAAATGTAAAACAGAAAAAGATGGATTATGGAAATATTCGAGGCTATTCATGAGGCATAAACTAGCTTAGACTTGTTCTAGAGACATTTTCATAGCCAGACGCTGAAATGTAAAACAGAAAAAGATGGATTATGGAAATATTCGAGGCTATTCATGAGGCATAAACTAGCTTAGACTTGTTCTAGAGACATTTTCATAGCCAGACGCTGAAATGTAAAACAGAAAAAGATGGATTATGGAAATATTCGAGGCTATTCATGAGGCATAAACTAGCTTAGACTTGTTCTAGAGACATTTTCATAGCCAGACGCTGAAATGTAAAACAGAAAAAGATGGATTATGGAAATATTCGAGGCTATTCATGAGGCATAAACTAGCTTAGACTTGTTCTAGAGACATTTTCATAGCCAGACGCTGAAATGTAAAACAGAAAAAGATGGATTATGGAAATATTCGAGGCTATTCATGAGGCATAAACTAGCTTAGACTTGTTCTAGAGACATTTTCATAGCCAGACGCTGAAATGTAAAACAGAAAAAGATGGATTATGGAAATATTCGAGGCTATTCATGAGGCATAAACTAGCTTAGACTTGTTCTAGAGACATTTTCATAGCCAGACGCTGAAATGTAAAACAGAAAAAGATGGATTATGGAAATATTCGAGGCTATTCATGAGGCATAAACTAGCTTAGACTTGTTCTAGAGACATTTTCATAGCCAGACGCTGAAATGTAAAACAGAAAAAGAAAAAAGAAGAACAGAAGTAAGAACGATTTGTGAAAATGTCAAGGGAATCAATAAGTATTTAACATTCCTGGTCTAATACGAGGCGTGTTCAAATGAAACAGGACCTAACTGCAATAAGTGAGCATACGTACGATGTGTACGATGACGGCACTTCTTGTATAAACAGCACATATCAACCGTAAAGTTTGCAAAATTTCATTATCCTCTGTCTCAAAGTTTCCTCAGCGGACCGTTGAAAACATTGCGAGTGTGAAACGGAATCAGTCTAGAATTGATCAGCGAGCGATGATTTGGTTTCTAACAGCTGAACGATGTCGACTAGTTAACATTCATAGCAGACTGCAGGCTGTGTATGGTGACAAAAGGCTTTCGAAGACAACAGTGAAGAACTGAACAATGATGTTTAAAGAAGGACGTGAGTTAACGAAAGATCTTCCGAGACCAGGTCAGTCGCAAATTGTTGAGTACACTCACGTCTTTCTAAGAACATCGTTGTCCAGTTCTTCACTGTTGTCTTCGACACACTTGTGTCACCATACTCTGTCTGAATTCTGCGATGAATATCAACTGGTCGACATCTTTCAGCTGTTAGAAAAATAAATCCTCGTTCGCTGATCAACCCTGAACGGATTCCGTATCACTCCCGCCATGTTTTCAACGGTTTGTTGAATAAACTATGAGTCGGAGGATAATGAAATTTTGCACACTTGACGGTTGGTATGCGCTGTCTACACCAGAAGTGACGTCATCATGCGTATCGTACGTATGTTCACTTGTTGCAGTTTGATCCCGTTTCATTTGAACACGCCTCGTACATTGAATGTAGATATAACCTTCTAGCAACCCTGTGCTACCACTGAGCCAAACACGGACCATGCCCAAGACACGAAAGAACAAAATTTTCTATCTGCGAAATTAGAAGCCTGCAAATAGCCGCCGGCCTCTCCAAGATAGACGGATTGAGAAACGAGAATATTCTCATAAGGGTCGATTCCATTTCCTGTATAGAATACACGTCCATATAGAAGCTGAAATGGTTCAGTCATTTCATGAGAATGCTTCCTGCTCACCTTACCCTGCAGGCTTATGAGATCCGACGGTCCTGCTTGCGGGTGAGAGGGTAACTAAGGCGAAGGTTAGTTGATATGTGACGTCAGACGATTTTCCAGCGTCACAGGGATAATGACGTCAGGTGCGACACATTTGTTCCAGAAGAGCCGATATAGGCTTTTCGCGGCGTCCACTAGGGTTTAAGTGGACTAACAACCAACTAACCAACCAACCAACCAACCATTAAACCAATCAACTGACATATTGACTAACTAATTAACGAACTAACCAACCAACCAATCAATTGGTTGATTGACTAACTAATTAACGAACTAACCAAACGACTAATCAACCAAACAACTAACTAACTTACTGACTAACTCACTTACTAACCAACTAACTTACTGACTAACTCACTAACTAACCAACCAAGCACCAACTAACTAACTAAGGAGCTAACTAAGGAACCTAACAAACTTAACTAACCGACTAACTAACCAGTTAATTTACCAACAACTTACCAATTAATCAACTAACCTACTGAGGAAGAAGACCAACGTCTGGTCAGGCAAAATATACTGATCAGATAAGTTAGTCAGGGTCAGGCAAAATATACTGGCCAAAGACCGTTCCCTTGGTTTTCTAGTAGACCCTTCTTGAAACGGACTGTTCTCCTGACAGCCTAGCCAGGTGAGGAATCAACGTGATCCCTGTAGTAGTGAGCGACACGTAGATGAAGCTAGCATAGGACCCAGGTCCACCTTCATCAGTACGCTCGAGATGGGCGGAAAGCTACTGCAACACGCCACTTAACGTAATTTGCAGGGCCTACAAAAGTGTAAACCTACTCACTGTGGGCATTTTAAACAACAACCAACCGACTAACTAACTTACCAACTAACCAACTAACTGATTAACCAACTAACTAACAAACTAATTAATCAACTAACTATCTCGTTACCAAGTTAGTTATTTCGTAGGTTAGTTAGTTATTTAACAAATTGGCTAGTTAGCTGGTTAGATATTTGGTTAGTTAGTTGATTGGTTTGTTCATACTTTCGTTATATAGTTGGTTGGTTGGTTAGTTAGTTAGTGTATTAGTTAGTTGGTTAGTTAGTTGGTTAGTTAGTTGATTAATTAGTTTGTTAGTTAGTTGGTTAATCAGTTAGTTAACCAACTTGCTAACTAATTAATATACTAACCAATTAACTAAAAAACTAACTAAGCAACTAGCTGACTAAAGAACAAACAAACAATCCAATCAACTAACTAAATAACTAACTAACAAACCAACTATCTAACTAACAAACAACATACATGTGCCGCCCTTCTTCCCCCCCCCCCCCCCTCCCTCTTCCTTCATATTCAATATCAGATGATTCTTATATTATGATATCATGACTTTCATAATCAACATAATTGAGCTTGGAGAAGGTCTTAAGGTACTATTTCTCTCTCTCTCTCTCTCTCTCTCTCTCTCTCTCTCTCTCTCTCTCTCTCTCTCTCTCTCTCTCTCTCTCTCTCTCTCGCACTTTCTCGGCAACTGGCGAAGGATATTGATCCTAATCACTGCAGCGGTATAATGGCTGTACACAATGTAAAATAATGTCTCTATAAATTGGACAAATTAATACCCTTTTTATACTAATGTAAATTTATTAAGACAATATAGTGAACACTCAGATTTAATTCGTTTTTCAGGAAGTAAACGTAAATATACGTTAATTGTCCATATGCTGGTCGTTCATCAAACAGTTCTGCTACCGTTACATTAACTTCTAAAACGAAAGTGGACATTGAATTATGAATACACTATTGAATTATGTTCATTTTTAAAAATCTACTACACTACACTCTGAGAATACCTATAGGTGCTCATTATCTCTCAGAAAATGGCGAAGGGTGTGGATACTGGGTCAGGTGAAGTGTACTGACCAGGACTCCTCACCTCACGCCCGAGTCAGGTGAAACATACTGATCAAGACTTCCCATCTCACGCCCGAATCAGGTGAAATATGCTGATCAAGACTTCCCACCTCACGCCCGAGTCAGGTGAAATATACTGATCAAGACTCCCCACCTCATGCCCGAGTCAGGTGAAACATTCTGATCAAGACTCCCCACCTCATGCCCGAGTCATGTGAAATATACTGACCAAGACTCCACACCTCACGTCCTTAGTGGCTGTGTCACCTCAGTTTGGCCACCGACACTGTAATCACCATAGATGTGAGCATACTAAAAAAAAGCCTCGCATTGTACTATAGCCAGAAGAATCGGGGTCCAACTTCTCCAAATGCGCCTCGGTGTGTAAGAAAAAATATACTAGCCTGCTGACAAAGAAACGTTGGCAAGAGCTAAATCAACTCTACACCAATCATCATTATCATCCTAGGTGATTATCACCTTAGGTTATTATCACTTTAGTTCATTGTCACCTTAGGTTATTATCACTTTAGTTCATTATCACCTTAGGTTATTATCACTTTAGTTCATTATCAC
Source organism: Ariolimax columbianus (assembly GCA_036924085.1). Lineage (NCBI taxonomy): Eukaryota > Metazoa > Mollusca > Gastropoda > Stylommatophora > Arionidae > Ariolimax > Ariolimax columbianus. Next base: position 33,950,933 of record JAVGWX010000020.1, on the reverse strand, counting down.
CTTAGGTTATTATCACTTTAGTTCATTATCACCTTAGGTTATTATCACTTTAGTTCATTATCACCTTAGGTTATTATCAATTTAGTTCATTATCACCTTAGGTTATTATCAATCTAGTTCATTATCACCTTAGGTTATTATCAATCTAGTTCATTATCACCTTAGGTTATTATCAATCTAGTTCATTATCACCTTAGATTATTATCCATTTAGTTCATTATCACCTTAGGTCATTGTCACACTGGGTTATTATCATCTTAAGTCAAGATCACCTTAGGTCATTATCACCCTAGATCATTATCACCCTTGGCCATTATCACCTTAGGTCATTATCAATTTAGTTCATTATCACCCTAGGTTATTATCGCTGTAAAGTCACTATAATCTTAGTTCATGATCACCTTAGGTCATTATCATCTTAAGTCAAGATCACATTAGGTCATTATCACTCTGGTCATTATGACCCTTGGCCATTATCACATTAGATCATAATCACTCTAAGTCATGGTCACCTTAGATCATTATCACCGTGCGTCATTATCACCTCAGGTCATTATCAACCTAGGTCATTATCAACCTATGTCATTATCACCAATAGGTAGCCATCTCCTCTCCCTAGCCGCTTTTACTTCCCGGACTGAACTGGTACTCATTTAAGGCTGGGTCGACCCAGGAGCCGTTGGGGTCTGAAAAAAACATTGCAGCCTCAACTGGGGAATGAACCCAGGAGCACTCAGATGCAAAGCCAGCGCGATAACCACTACGCTACGCGGCTTCCTATCCATGTGTCACTATCACTTTGGGTCATTATCACCCTAGGTCATTATCACACTAGGTCATTATCATCCTAGGTCATTATCATCCTGTATCACTATCACCTAGGGCCATTATCACCATAGTTCCTTATTACTCTAAGCCATTATCATTTTGTGTCATTATCACCCTAGGTCATTATCACACTAGGTCATTATCACCCTAGGTCATTATCACCTTAGGTCATTATCACACTAGGTCATTATCACCTTAGGTCATTATCACCCTAGGTCATTATCACACTAGGTCATTATCACCTTGGTCAGAGAATGCAGAAAGTAGTGCAGTGGGAAAATGAGCTATGAGGTTAAACAATCGATAAGTATAAATGCCCAGGAATTTATGCTGTAAAATATACCGATGGATCTGTGCAGTGAGGCAACAGAACCGGTAGAGGCTTCTCTGCTAAATTGAGAGACAAGATGTGTATAAGAGGTGTGCTCAAAAAAATATCCGACTTTTGAGCCGAAAAAATACAATCAATCATCCGGAGGTGTGAAACCCTAAACCCTTTTAAAGTACTCTCCTAGAGACTCCAGACACTTCTCCCAGTGGACTCGCCATTTTTGGAAGTATTTCAGGAAGGCCTCCTGATTTTAGTACAGTTGGGACGTCGCTTTCCGCATAACGTCTTCTCGTGACTCAAATCTGGTGCAGTTCAGCAGAATTTTTAGCTTTGGGAACATCAACAAATCTCGAGGAGGCGTGTCGGGTTTTTGTTTTTGTTGTTATCGCATAGCAGCTGAGCAATCCTGCCCAGTGTCATTCGTATATAGATACAGGTCTTCTTTAGTTGTTTCACTGCTCCGTACAGTGTGTTGGCAATTGTCGGCAGTGCTTTAAGACTCTTGTCTTCGGGCGTGTCGGGAGAACATGGAGCCTTGCGAAACATATAATTGTTTTATTTGGCCAAGGATGTATGAATGAGATGCGTATAATGGGTGAGTGTGTTGTCATAATGGAACTGCCAAGTTTCCGTTGTCCACAGGTCAGACCATTTGCCTTGAACGGCATCACGAAGGCGATCGATGACCTCAAGGTAATTCTCTTTGGTAATGTTTTGACGTTGTGGTGCGTACTCGTGATGCATAACACCACGGGAGTCAAAGACAACGGTCAACATGTCTTCGACATTGCCTTATTTCGAGGTGAATGAAAATCCGATGGGTGGTCGCTGCACTCAGCACTGGAATGCTGACTGTCATCGACTGACGGGACCGTCGGGCAGGAAACAATTCGCGAATGACATTGCGGTCTTATATACTTCCCTGTTGAAGGACAACACCCATGCGTCCTTTGTTTGCGTTGGTCCGACACAGAGCATCGCATGAGAAGACAGAGCAAGAGTTTGTACAACCAACGGCCTATATAAACCATCAGTATCAACACTCTTCGTGAATTGCTCGGTGAATCTGTCAGACTTTAGGTCGTCCGAAGTACAATGATATCTGTTCTTGATAGAGCAGAACATCATGTGTAACTTCGGACAACAATAACAATAATAGCAACAAGAACAACAACAAGGTGGACAAAGATGCAGCTCGGTGAATGAGATTATAGCAGCTGTTCACATCAGGCTCAGCGAACCACAGCTGCCCACGCCCCTTTTCCATTCTCTAGCGGCGGTCCTGGAAACAGGCTGCAATAACGCAGTTTGGCTAAAAGATTAGAGATCGTAGTGGGAAGGCAAGAGCGAATCCACATTTTCCAGCTGCAACAAGATGTGTCAGGCCGATAGAAGCAGATATAGCAAATCCCCTGTAACCTATGACACGTTGCAACGTTACTTGCAAAGGAAGAAGAAGAAGAAGAAGAACAAGAATAAAATAAGATGAAGAACATGAGGAAGAACCAGAAGAAGATGAAGAAAAATAACGAAAACAACACTCCATTTAATATGCTTCTGAAGTACAGATCGAACTGTGAAGAAAATAGAATATATATTACATAAAAGTCTTTTTAAAAATGTAAAAGTGAACTTAAAATTGAAATAGGTGGCGAAGAGATTGAACATGTTTCACATTTTCAATTTCTTGGATCAATACTGAACAAGAAGGGAGACTGTACAAAAGAAGTAAGAAGACGACTGACTATGGCAATGTAGAAGATAAGATGTATGCAGAACATATGGCATAACTCAAACAAAGAACTAAAACTAAAGATCCTAAGAACATGCATTTTTCCGGTGGCAACATATGGATGTGAAACATGGACGATTACAAAAGCAATAAGAGCGAAAGATCGGTGCTTTTGAAACACAGTGACACGAAAACATAAATACGGCTCCTGAAGAGCACATGATGGCCAAACTAGCAATGCGCGATATGGAAGAGGCTAGAGAACACTAAAGAAAAGGAAATCTCCCGGAAAAGACGGGATAACAAACGAAATGCTGATGGGGCTGGGCCAAACAGCGAAGAAAAAACTACTATCGGTGCTGAACCAAAGCTGGAAAAGGGGTATTGTACCCCAGGCATGGAAAGATGCAATACTGGTACCAGTACCAAAAACAGGAAAGGACAAAACAGATCCAAATGGATACAGGCCCATAAGCCTACTGAGCTGTGTCGGCAAGCTGATGGAACGGATGATAAACACCAGACTGATGTGGCATCTGGAAGAAAAACGAATACTAATTCCACAGCAAGCCGGCTTTAGACAGCACAGATCCACTGAGGACCAGGTCATCCTCATAGCCCAGGAGATAGAAGATGCCTACCAGGCACAGAAACACACAGTAGCTGTTTGGGTGGATCTGGAAAAGGCATTTGACAAAGTCTGGAAGGATGGACTTAGAGTCAAACTAAGGAGAAGTGATGTTTGTGGGAAGATGTACAAGTGGATCAACCACTACCTCAAACAAAGAACGGCCAGAGTCCAAGTACAAGGGCAGATGAGCAAAAAGGTGACACTCGAGCAGGGAGTACCCCAAGGGGGAGTACTGTCACCCACACTCTTCCTGGTATATATAAACGATATTACAGAGAATATACCAAGAAGAGTCCATAGCTCAATGTTTGCAGACGATCTGGCTATGTGGACCTCTGAAAAGAATCTCACCATAGCAAGAAATCGGATGCAAACGGCCCTAACATCGCTGGAAGAGTGGGCGAACTCATGGCTGGTCAAAATAAACGAGGAGAAAACCACGTGCACAATATTCTCGCTCTCATTAAAACCCCAAAGTACCAAATTAAGCCTAAATGGCAAAATCCTGCAGCCAAACGACAACCCAACCTATCTGGGAGTCACATTTGATCGGCGCATGACATGGAAAAGTCAGATTGAGAGAAACCGAATGAAAGCCAGAGAAAGAATGGCGATCATGAGGAAACTTGCTGGCACAAGCTGGGGAGCAGACGAAGGCATACTAAAGAAACTGTACACTGGAAGAGTGAGACCAGTTCTCGAGTATGGCATCGCGGCATGGACAACAGCAGCGAAGGCGAACTTCGATAAAGTTAACAAACTTCAAAACCAAGCCATGAGAATTATAACAGGTGGCATGAAGTCAACGCCAATTGTAGAACTTGAAAAGATTACAAAACTGCAATCCATGACCGACAGAAGAGACTGCAGAGCCCAGCTGCAGTCAGAGAAACTCCGAAGACTGACGGACCATCCAATGTACCAGAGGCTAAACAATTTGGGAACTGGGAAACTAAAGCGGAGAAACTTTGCAGAAATAGCCAAAGCAAAGATGCACGAAGATCCCATAAACGCACTAACAACACCAAAACCCATCACTACTGTACGATAACCTACTTGGAGGCAGGATATATTTCCAGAGGTGGTAGAAAATATACCAGGTATTGCAAACAAAAACTGCCAGACCGAAAAAGAAAGGAGAGACACTACCCTAAGCTTCATAACGAAAAGCTACCCAAGCATGGACTGGACCCATGCATACACCGACGGTTCTGTAACAAACACTACACAGAACGGAGGGGCAGGAGCATTCCTAAACCTACCAAATGGCAGAAAAATAACACTGTCATTCTCTACTGGTAAGTACACAAGCAATTTCAGAGCGGAGGCAGAGGCACTGAGGGCGGCAGTGGAAGAAATGGCAACACACAGTGAAAATGAGAGCCACATAGTCTTGCTGACAGATGCTCTCGCCGTAGTCACAGCGCTAAAAAGCCAGAAAAACACTGAGCTTAATGACTTAAGAGCAGCACTCTGCAAACTGTGCCAGCTGTCCGCACCAAAAAGGGTAGTGGTACAGTGGGTTCCGTCACACTGCAACATCCAAGGCAACGAGGAGGCAGACAGACTGGCAAAAGAAGGTGCAAGGCTACCACAAACAGATACCAGTATGACGTACGAAGAGTCAAAACGGCTTATCAAAGCCAGATACATGACCAAATGGGAAACCGAACATACTGGTTACACCAAAAACGATGCCTATTACCAGTTGAACCGAAGAGAGCAGGTCGTTGTCTTCAGACTTCGCACTGGCCACAATAGACTGAGGTACCACCTATTCAACAAATTGAAGATAGGGTGTACCGACGAATGCCCGTGCGGTACTGGTAAAATGACCACTGAACATCTGCTGCAGAACTGCCCGACATACGGGGATCAGAGAGAGCAGATGTGGCCATTGCCAGTGGAACTGCAAGACAAGCTCTATGGTAGTGGCGAGAGTCTCAGGATGACCGCCGCTTTTTTCGAAAAAATAATGGTTACTGTCTGACTGTGTACGCAGAAGAAGAAGAAGAAGAAACACAGTGCTACAGACGAATCCTAAAAATCATGGGGACAAAGAAAAAAACAAAAAGATCCATCCCGCAAGACCTGAATGTGGAGAAAAATTGGTTTATAAATGACGTAAAGACCTGAGAACTGATAATTTTTGTGGACACTTCAAACGACACAACAGACTGGAGAGAGCGGTTATGGAAGGCATGGTCACTGGAAAGAGAGGCAGGAGCCAACTATGGACTCAGGACATCAAGGAGACCCTGGACTTGACATTAGGGCAGTTCTGAGGACTGGCGAAAGATAGTTTCCTACAGACAAGCTGTCCTAATTGCGACGTTCTGCAAAGGACATGCTACATGATGATGATGATGAAAAGTAAACACATAACATGCGTTGCGGTCCGAGATGAAGTGTTTAGAGACTTCTTTGTTCTAGTCCAAACCTTGTTACTGCTTTGTGTTTCTAGCAGGATCCCAGGTAATCATTTACAGATAGGTCAACTGGAAGCTCAACATGAGAAGATACGCGCTCTATCTGTGCGATAATCAGACATTTGTTTTTTCAATGGGGAACTGAGACGTTAGTCCGGTCAGGCAAAATATACTGACCAAAATTTCTCTTCCATGCAGTGTTCCTTGTCAACAGCTATTTGCAAGGCAGTCTGGCTGACGAGATGTGGATTGACGTGATCCCCGTAGTAATGAGCGTGACACAGATGAAGCCAAGCATAGCACAACCGGCTGAAGGATCAAGATCCACCTTCATCAGCACACATGGGATGTGAGAAAAGCTACTAAAACCTGCCACTTAATGTCCTCTTCTGGGCGCACAAAAGAGTAAACTTACTCATTATGGGCATTAAACAACAGCAACATATTCTATAAGGACGTGACAGCATCTCTTCAAATAGTGGATGAGTACTTACTTCCAGCCTGAGCTTTCCTCCCGGGCAATCTCTCATGAAGTCCTTGAACCATTGCTGCAGTTCTTTTCTGTCAACTGAAACAGACAATAAACAGACAATAAACAGACAATAAACAGACAATAAACAGACAATACTATTATTGTTCTTCTTAGTTCTTAGTCGACCAGTACTTCTACGTGGGCAGATGGCCCCTGCACTGTTTCCAGCTCTTGTATGAGCTGGATGTAGCCGGGAGAAGGGTTTCCTGCTTAGCGGGCTAGGCTCGAGCAGCTTAATACTCCGCTGCGTTTGGACACACGCTTACGTAGGGTGGTTAACCGACGTGCAGGTCTATCTTAATAGACTAAAACACTAGAGCAAATTAGACCCACAGCCTGTTAGGCACCATCTATGCTGCTCTAAACAAACCACCTAGCCTTGGCTGGTGTTATGCCATGTCCCACAGTTAGTCGCCTCTTCTCTTACGACATGTTCTCTGTGCGGCAGTGATATTATTCTTGTCCTTAGCATACACAAAGACACTGGAAGACTATTATTGTGATTAGCTCAATTAGACAGACACACTGTTATTGTGGAAGCCTCAATTAGACAGACATACTGTTATTGTGGTTGGTTCAATTATACAGACATACTTTTATTGTGGTTGGTTCAATTAGACAGACATCCTGTTATTGTAGTCAGCTCAATTAGACAGACATACTGTTATTGTGATTGGCTCAATTAGACAGACACACTATTATTGTGATTGGCTCAATTAGACAGACATACTATTATTGTGGTTGGCTCAATTAGACAGACATACTGTTATGGTGGTTGGCTCAATTAAACAGACACACTATTATTGTGGTTGGCTCAATTAGACAGACATACTGTTATTGTGGTTGGCTCAATTAGACAGACATCCTGTTATTTTGGTTGGCTCAATTAGACAGACATACTATTATTGTGGTTGGCTCAATTAGACAGACATACTTTTATTGTAGTCGGCACAGTTAGACAGACTTATTGTTATTGAAATTTCTTAAAATTATACAGCCGTTTTTGTAATCGACCAATGATTCAAATCACCAAATGTACGAACAAAAATTGCAGAAAACGGCTTATGTTTAGAAGTAGTTTCCTACAAACAACACAACCTCTCCAGGGAGGTCCTGTAGAGCGTCGCACAAAGAAATGGTGCGACAAACAACAGTCCCCTTGGATGTAGCTGCAGGAGTATGCTGCGTCGGGAATACACCTTTCATATCCAATATGGCAAATCTTAAATAGACTGGTCTGGGGTGACTGGATACAGAAAGAACCTCATGAGATGGGATAGAGCGATGACGATATGTGTGTATGCGGTCCAAGGTCCAGGTGTGTATGCGGTCCAAAATCCAGGTGTGTATGCGGTCCAAGGTGCAGGTGTGTATGCGGTCCAAAGTGTAGGTGTGTATGCGGTCCAAGGTCCAGGTGTGTATGTGATCCAAGGTCCAGGTATGTATGCGGTCCAAGGTCCAGGTGTGTATGCGGTCCAAGGCCCAGGTGTGTATGTGGTCCAAGGTCCAGGTGTGTATGCGGTCCAAGGCGCAGGTGTGTACGCGGTCCAAGGTCCTGGTGCATACGCGGTTCAAGGTGCAGGTATGTATGCAGTCCAAGGTCCAGGTGTGTATGTGGTCCAAGGTCCAGGTGTGTATGCAGTCCAAGGCCCAGGTGTGTATGCAGTCCAAGGTCCAGCTGTGTATGCGGTCCGAGGTCCAGGTGTGTATGCGGTCCTAAGTCCAGGTGTGTATGCGGTCCAAAGTCCAGGTGTATACGTGGTCCAAGGTCCAGGTGTGCACGTGGTCCAAGGTCCAGGTGTGTATGCGGTCCAAAGTCCAGGTGTATATGCGGTCCAAAGTCCAGGTGTATATGCGGTCCAAGGTTCAAGTGTGTACGGCGTCCAAGGTCCAGGTGTGTATGCGGTCCGAGGTCCAGATGTGTATACGGTCCAAAGTCCAGGTGTGTATGTGGTCCAAGGTGCAGGTGTGTATGTGATTCCAGGTCCAGGTGTGTATGCGGTCCAAGGCCCAGGTGTGTATGCAGTCCAAGGTCCAGGTGTGTATGCGGTCCAAGGCACAGGTGTGTATGCGGTCCAAGGTCCAGGTGTGTATGCTGTCCAAGGTCCAGGTGTGTATGCGGTCCAAGGTCCAGGTGTGTATGCGGTTCAAGGCCCAGGTGTGTATGCGGTTCAAGGCCCAGGTGTGTATGCGGTTCAAGGCCCAGATGTGTATGCGGTCCAAGATCCAGGTGTGTATGTGGTCCAAGGCCCAGGTGTGTATGCGGTCCAAGGTCCAGGTGTGTGTGCGGTCCAAGGTCCAGGTGTGTATGCGGTCCAAGGTCCAGGTGTGTATGCGGTCGAAGTTCCAGGCTAGTATGCGGTCCAAGGTCCAGGTGTGTATGCGGTCCAAAAGTCCAGGTGAGTATGCGGTCCAAGGTGCAGGTGTGTATGCGGTCCACGGTCCAGGTGAGTATGCGGTCCAAGGTGCAGGTGTGTATGCGGTCCAAGGTCCAGGTGTGTATGCAGTCCAAGGTCCAGGTGTGTATGCGGTCCAAAGCCCAGGTGTGTTTGCGATGCAAGGTCCAGGCGTGTACGCGGTCCAAGGTCCTGGTGTGTACACGGTCCAAGGTCCAGGTGTGTATGCGGTCCGAGGTCCAGGTGTGTATGGGGTCCTAAGTCCATGTGTGTATGCGGTACAATGTCCAGGTGTATACGCGGTCCAAGGTTCAGGTGTGTACGCCGTCCAAGGTCCCGGTGTCTATACGGTCCAAGGTCCATATGTGTATGCGGTCCATGGTCCAGGTGTGTATGGGGTCCTAAGTCCATGTGTGTATGCGATGCAAGGTCCAGGCGTGTACGCGGTCCAAGGTCCTGGTGTGTACACGGTCCAAGGTCCAGGTGTGTATGCGGTCCGAGATCCAGGTGTGTATGGGGTCCTAAGTCCATGTGTGTATGCGGTCCAATGTCCAGGTGTATACGCGGTCCAAGGTTCAGGTGTGTACGCCGTCCAAGGTCGCGGTGTGTATACGGTCCAAGGTCCAGGTGTGTATGCGGTCCATGGTCCAGGGGTGTATGGGGTTCAAAGTCCAGGTGTGTATACGGTCCAAGGTCCAGGTGTGTATACGGTTCAAGGTCCAGGTGTGTATACGGTTCAAGGTCCAGGTGTGTATGTGGTCCAAGGTGCAGGTGTGTATGCGGTTCAAGGTCCAGGTGTGTATGCGGTCCAAGGTCCAGGTGTGTATGCGGTCCAAGGTCCAGGTATGTCTGCGGTCCATGGTCCAGGTGTGTATGTTGTCAAAGGTCCAGGTGTGTATGCGGTACAAGGTCCAGGTGTGTATGCGGTCCAATGTACAGGTCAAAGAACACCTCATCAATAATACGCTTAGGCGACCGGAGTTCGTCACGTTTAAGGACCATGTTCATAACAACGTCTGATGGCCACATTTCAGGCTTTCTGCAGTTCTGTTGGGGAGGTGGAGATCTGTTTCAGGCAGGTGTTGTGAGGGCAGCCAATTGGAACGTCTTATGAATGAGCACGGTTTCTTCTCGTACTTCGTCGCCAGCAGTCTGTGGGCGCATCTCGTTGGCTGGAACTTCCCGTCGGAGGCGACGGAGATCAATCGTTGAGACAATGCCTGCAAGTTGAGCATGTCGAACTACTGCACTGTTGGAAATCATGATGTGCCAGTGGACCCCCGAGGATGCGCCTCTGGATGTGTAGGAGGAACCCCTCAAGACGCTGCCGGTCCCACTGCAATAATGTCCAGGTCTTGGAGCCGTACATGAGGAGGGGAACGATGCAGGGCGAGTATATACGAACTCTAGTGTCTATAGGGAGCCTTCGCTAGGAACAGAGTTTATGGAACGAGTGGATGGTCCATCTAACAGGTAATGTCGGGACTGCTCATTACCTGTGCAAGTCTACTTCACGCATGTACAGTGGTCGACCTGCTAGATGGAAACGACAAGAATATCAGAGTGGCAGAACACTGGACCTCTGTCGTGTGACATGTTACTTTAGATAAGGGCTAATACACAAAAAGATTATTACTTTAGTAAGCGGGAAGGAATTTTAACGTCTGCTCGGGCAACATTTTGTGATCAGACATGTTAGTCAAGGTCAAGCAAAATATACTGGCCAAGACCCTCATCTTGGCTTCCTCGTAGCCCATCCTGGAAACATAATGTTTTCATGCCTGCCTCGCTAACAAGGTGAGGGGTCGACGTGATCCCCGTAGCATTAAGCGACAAACAGATGAATCTAAGCATAGCACAACCGTCTAGATTACCCCGGTCCAACTTCATCAGCACGCTTGGGATGTGAGAAAAGCTACTGCAACCCGCCACTTAACGTCCTATTCAGGGCGTACAAAAGAGTAAACGTATCCATTTTGGGTATTCTTCTTCTTCTTCGTACGCTGTCAAACGTCAACCTGTATTTTTTCGAAGAAAGCAGCTGTCATCCTGAGGCTGTCGGCACTGCCATAGAGCTTGTCTAGTGTTGCCACTGGTGATGGCCACATGTGCTTTCTCTGGTCCTCGTATATCGGGCAGTTTTGCAGCAGATGTTCAGCGGTCATTTTTCCGGTACCACAAGTACATTCGTCAGTGCCACCTATCTTCAGTTTATTGAATAGGTGATACCTCAGTCTGTTGTGGCCTGTGCGGAGTCTGAAGACCACGACCTGCTCTCTTCTGTTCAACTGGTAATAGGCATCGTTTTTTGTGTAGCCAGTATGTTCTGTTTCCCATTTGGTCATGTATCTAGCCCTAATAACCTTTTGGACTCTTCGTAGGTCACACTAGAATCTGGTTGTGGTAGTCTTGCACCTTCTTTTGCCAGTCTATCTGCCTCCTCGTTGCCCTGGATGTTACAGTGGGATGGAACCCACTGTACCACTACTCTTTTTGGTGCGGACTGCTGGTATAGTTGACAGAGTACTGCTGTTAAATCATTAAGTTCAGTATTTTTCTGGCTTTATAGTGCTGTGACTACTGCCAGGGCATCTGTAAACAGGACTATCTGGCTTTTATTGCTTTCGCCTGTTAGCATTGCTTCTACCGCAGCCCTCCGTGCCTCTGCCTCCGCACTGAAATTGCTTGAGAATTTTCCAGTTGCCACTGACAGTGTTATTTTTCTACCATTTGGTAGGCTCAGGAATAGGGTCCATTCCATGCTTGGGTAGTTTTCCGTTATGTACCTCAGGGTTATGTCTCTTCTTACTTTTTAAGTGTGGCTGTTCTTGTTTCCAATACCTGGTATATTTTCTACCACCTCTGGAATGATGTGCTGCTTCCAGGTAGGTTTGCGTTCAGTAGGGATTGGCTTTGGTATAAATTACGGTGCTCTTAGGGTCTTCGCTCATCTTTGCTTTGGCTATTTCTGCAAAGTTTCTCCGCTTTAATTTTTATATTTCCATATCTATTTAGTCTCTGATGCATTGGATGATCTGTCAGTCTTCTGAGTTTCTCTGCTTGCTGATGGGCTCTGCAGATTCTTCTGTCAGTCATGGATTGCAGATTTGAAATCTTTTCAAGTTCTACAATTGGCGTTGTCTTCAATGGGTCCTGTTATAACTCTCATGACTTGGTTTTGAAGTTTGCTAATTTTATCAAAGTTCACCTTTGCTGCCCATCCCGCAATGCCATACTCGAGAACTGGTCTCGCCTCATCCAGTGTACAGTTTCTTTAGTATTATTTCGTCTGGTCCCCAGCTTGTGCCATCAAGTTTCCCCACGATTGCCATTCTTTGTCTGGCTCTCATTCGGTTTCTCTCGATCTGACTTTTCCATGTCATGCGCCGATCAAATGTGACTCCCAAGTAGTTTGGGTTGTCGTTTGGCCGCAGGTATTTGCCGTTAAAACATATTTTGGTGTTTTGGGGTTTATTTGAAAGCGTGAATGTCGTACATGTTGTTTTTTCCTCGTTTATTTTGACCAGCCATGATTTCGTCCACTCCTCTAACGATGTTAGGGCCTGCTGTATCCGATTGCTTGCTACGGTGAGATTTTTTTCAGAGGTCCATATAGCCAGATCGTCTGCAAACATGGTGCTGTGGACTCTTCTTGGTATATTCTCTGTGATGTTGTTTATATACACCAGGAAAAGTGTAGGTGACAGTACCCCCCCCCCCCCCCCACCCTTGGGGTACTCCTTGCTCCAGTGTCACCTTTTGGCTCATCTGCCCTTGTACTTGAACTCTGGCTGTTCTGTTTTTGAGGTAGGGGCTGATCCATCGGTACATTTTCCTACAAACTTCACTTCTTCGTAGCTTGACTTTAAGTCCCTCTTTCTACACCTTGTCAAATGCCTTCTCTAGATCCTCCCAAACCGCTACTGTATGCTTTTTCTCTTGGTAAGCATCCTCTATTTCCTGAGCTATGAGAGTGATCTGGTCCTCAGTGGATCTGTGTTGTCTAAATCCTCCTTGCTGCGGAATTAGTATCTGTTTTTCTTTCAGGTGCCACATCAGTCTGGTGTTTATTATACGCTCCATCAGTTTGCCTACACAGCTCAGTAGACTGATGGGCCTGTATCCATTTGGATCTGTTCTATCTTTTTCTTTTTTTGGTACTGGTATAAGTACAGAATCTTTCCATGCCTGCGGTACAATTCCCCTTTTGCAGCTTTGGTTCAGGACTGATAGTAACTTCCTCTTTGCTGTTTGGCCCAACCCCATCAGCATTTCGTTTGTTACCCCATCTTTTCTGGGCGATTTCATTTTCTTTACAGTTCTCATGGCCTCATCCATTTAATTCATTGTTAGTTTTGCCATTATGTGCTCCGCTGGTGCCATCTTGATGTTGTCGTGGCTCTTTTGTTCTTCACTAATGTATGTATGCCTGTCTGTAGGGACATCAGTTTGCTTTGCTATGGCATAATGTTCTATAACGGCGTTTGCTGCTTTTTTTTCCAGCGCGGGCATTCGAAACAACACCAATTTTAGGAAACGTATGCAGACTTATTGTACGGCTTCGTTTCCATTGCTAGGATAGTCGAGGGTTTTAAAGACTGAAGACTATATATCGTGTGGCGATTGTTCTCATGCGGTAGTTATGTTTCTTTATTTCACCCGTAATAGAAAAACATCATTTGTCTTGCCGGAGAGATTAACAGTTTATATCCAATCCAGCATCTACACAAACACCAGCAGTCTTCCGCTTGAAAACGTGTCACTGCAGGCTACTGGGCTACCTACATCGACGGAAATTACGGATCACTGCAGGCTACTGGGCTACCTACATCGGCGTAAATTACGGGTCACTGCAGGCTACTGGGCTACCTACATCTGCGCAAATTACGGGTCACTGCAGGCTACTGGGCAACCTACATCGACGCAAATTACGAGTCACTGCAGGCTACTGGGCTATCTACATCGACGGAAATTACGGGTCACTGCAGGCTACTGAGCTACCTACATCGGCGGAAATTACCGGTCCCTGCAGGCTACTGGGCTACCTACATCGGCGCACATAACGGATCTCTGCAGGCTACTGGGCTACCTACATCGACGCAATAACGGGTTACTGCATGCTACTGGGCTACCTACATCGAGGCAAATTACGGGTCACTGTAGGCTACTAGGCTACCTACATCGGCGCAAATTACGGATCACTGCATGCTACTGGGCTACTTACATCGGCGCACATAACGGATCTCTGCAGGCTACTGGGCTACCTACATCGGCGCAAATTACCGGCCACTGTAGGCTACTGGGCTACCTACATCGGCGCAAATTACGGGCCACTGTAGGCTACTGGGCTACCTACATCGGCGCAAATTCTCCCAAACATATGATTATCTACGTGGGACAGGAGTACGGACCCTCGAACACGTACTTCAAGAATGCCAGCCCACGAAGAACTAAGATGCCAGACCTTGCCATATAGAGCAGAACTGAAGCACAGACTGTGGGGTCAAGGTTTAGACCCGGAAAGGAATGTGAACTTCATCCTGGTAATATTACTAAAGATTTAGCATCATCAGAAAACTGGAACGCAGAAGGAAAAAAAAGAAGAAAAATAAGAAGAAGCCTTACCGGGGATCCGACCGGCTGCCCTCCTTGTCAGCAGACAGGCATCGAAATCACTCAGCCACGCGTTTCTCAGTCAAATAGACCGACAGACAATTACTGTAGTCTGCTCAAACAGTCAATGAATCGATCAATCAAAGCCTAGTCACACCCCGCAGAGCATAGGTCTTCGACTGTGACAACGCCGAGTGTTCCGCTATAATCTTCAATCAATTATATCATGCTCTGTCGTCGACACTTTCAGAACGAGAGAGTCTGAGCATGGCCTAATGTAGTAGGCTGCCGTCTGAGAGCATATAGGGGCGCATATGTGCTATGAAGTCAGTTCTTTGAAACAATTAAATAATCTCCAACGTCTGCTACGTGTGTCTCGACTTATTCATGGTTTTCTCAAGCTTTCTTTGTCAAATGTGTCTTTGCTGAACAGCGCATGAGCTGCAGTGGTCAGTGACCCATAGCTGACTGCTAGTGTCAGGGTAAGCAAATTAAAGCTGCCAAGACCCTTCTACACCTCCACGCGATGATCCTGGATAACAGGCTGCAGCAGGACAGACTGGCTAAGGAAAAGGGATCGAAGAGGGAATGCTAACCAGGTACTAAAAAAATGCTTGCTGAAGTCGGATGTGTTGGACCGAAAGGTGCAAATATCGCAGTCAAGCTGTAAACTACGACACAACGGATTCCGCTCTCTGGACTACATTCTGCTACTTAAGCTCGTTCAGGGTTTGGTAGCGGGAGATTTAGAACGAACGAAGCCAAGCAAACCCAAGCCAAATGTGTCTTTAATAACCTCGGTGTCTTTTTGATTTCAGAACAGTTTGCGATGTCATTCCTCCCATTACGCATATTCATCGGCAAAGCCTGCTCTTTATGTAATGAACAAGAGAGGAGGCTAACGTCTAGTCAGGCAAAACATAATGATCAGACATGTTAGTCGGGGTCAGGCAAAACATGCTGATCAGACATGTTAGTCGGGGTCAGGCAAAACATGCTGATCAGACATATTAGTCGGGGTCAGGCAAAACATGTTGATCAGACATATTAGTCGGGATCAGGCAAAACATGCTGATTAGACATATTAGTCGGGGTCAGGCAAAACATGTTGATCAGACATATTAGTCGGGGTCAGGCAAAACATGTTGATCAGACATATTAGTCGGGATCAGGCAAAACATGCTGATTAGACATATTAGTCGGGGTCAGGCAAAACATGTTGATCAGACATATTAGTCGGGGTCAGGAAAAACATGCTGATCAGACATGTTAGTTAGGGTCCACAATTAATATGTTTACTCTTTTGTGGACCCTGAAAAGCACGTTAGGTAGTAGGTTGCAGCAGCTGTCCTCCCATTCCAAGCACGCTGATGAAGGTAGGACGGGATCCTCCAGGCTGTTTTGCAACGCTTCATCTGGGTGTCTCACTTTGATCCAGAGCCAGTTTGCATCGCAAACAGCCCATTTCCAGGGAACGTTTAAAAGAGATTGCAGTATCGGTCAGTCTGTTGTACCTGGCCCTAGCGAGATGTCCTGGTCAGTCTGTTGTACCTGGCCCTAGCGAGATGTCCTGGTCAGTCTGTTGTACCTGACCCTAGCGAGATGTCCTGGCCAGTCTGTTGTACCTGACCCTAGCGAGATGTCCTGGCCAGTCTGTTGTACCTGACCCTAGCGAGATGTCCTGGTCAGTCTGTTGTACCTGACCCTAGCGAGATGTCCTGGTCAGTCTGTTGTACCTGACCCTAGCGAGATGTCCAGGTCAGTCTGTTGTACCTGACCCTAGCGAGATGTCCTGGTCAGTCTGTTGTACCTGGCCCTAGCGAGATGTCCTGGTCAGTCTGTTGTACATGACCCTAGCGAGATGTCCTGGTCAGTCTGTTGTACCTGACCCTAGCCAGATGTCCTGGTCAGTCTGTTGTACCTGGCCCTAGCGAGATGTCCTGGTCAGTCTGTTGTACCTGACCCTAGCGAGATGTCCTGGTCAGTCTGTTGTACCTGACCCTAGCGAGATGTCCTGGTCAGTCTGTTGTACCTGACCCTAGCGAGATGTCCTGGCCAGTCTGTTGTACCTGGCCCTAGCGAGATGTCCTGGCCAGTCTGTTGTACATGACCCTGTCGAGATGTCCTGGCCAGTCTGTTGTACCTGACCCTAGCGAGATGTCCTGGTCAGTCTGTTGTACCTGACCCTAGCGAGATGTCCTGGTCAGTCTGTTGTACCTGACCCTAGCGAGATGTCCTGGTCAGTCTGTTGTACCTGACCCTAGCGAGATGTCCTGGCCAGTCTGTTGTACCTGACCCTATCGAGATGTCCTGGCCAGTCTGTTGTACCTGACCCTAGCGAGATGTCCTGGCCAGTCTGTTGTACCTGGCCCTAGCGAGATGTCCTGGCCAGTCTGTTGTACCTGACCCTAGCGAGATGTCCTGGCCAGTCTGTTGTACATGACCCTGGCGAGATGTCCTGGTCAGTCTGTTGTACCTGACCCTAGCGAGATGTCCTGGCCAGTCTGTTGTACCTGACCAGCGCGAGATGTCCTGGCCAGTCTGTTGTACCTGGCCCTAGCGAGATGTCCTGGCCAGTCTGTTGTACCTGACCCTAGCGAGATGTCCTGGTCAGTCTGTTGTACCTGACCCTAGCGAGATGTCCTGGTCAGTCTGTTGTACCTGACCCTAGCGAGATGTCCTGGTCAGTCTATTGTACATGACCCTAGCGAGATGTCCTGGCCAGTCTGTTGTACCTGACCCTAGCGAGATGTCCTGGCCAGTCTGTTGTACATGACCCTGGCGAGATGTCCTGGCCAGTCTGTTGTACCTGACCCTAGCGAGATGTCCTGGTCAGTCTATTGTACCTGACCCTGACGAGATGTCCTGGTCAGTCTGTTGCGTCTTACCGGACTTGAGTCTCAGTTTACACCGATCCATACTTATTTCAAAAAGTATGAAGCACTATAATAGTCTAAAACATAGACAGACATGCATGATGATATTATTGTCCGCGCAAATAGACGAACATTGGAGTGTTGTAGATAGCGCAAATAGACAGACAGGTGATATATGCTGAAATTGAGGATTATTGTAGTCAACACAGATAGACATAAATACAGAGAATTATGGAGGAAAATGATATAGGATTATTATAGTCCGCCAGAATAGACAGACAGACATATGATAATTCAAGAAATAGTCAGAGAAGTATTGTAGTCAATGCCAAAAGATATCATAATTGAAGAAATATGCAGAGGAATATTGTAGTCAGCGCAATTAGACAGACGGATGATTATTTAAAAAATAGAGAAAGAAGTATTGTATTCAGTGCAAAAAGACAAACATGCAGATTATATTGCAGAAATATGCAGATAATTATTGTAGTCAGCGCAATTAGACAGACGGATGATTATTTAAAAAATAGAGAAAGAAGTATTGTATTCAGTGCAAAAAGACAGACATGCAGATTATATTGCAGAAATATGCAGATAATTATTGTAGTCAGCGTAATTAGACAGACAGACGAATGATTATTCAGGAAATATGTAGAGGATTACTGTAGTCAGCTCAACTAGACAGACAGACATATGATAATTGTAGAAATAGAGGATTATTGTAGTCAAGGCAGATAGACAGACAGACATTTAATTACTGTAGTTAACACAAATAGACGGACATTTGATTACTGTAATCTGTCCTATTACAACAGACTGTTATTAGACAGACTGTTATTGTAGTCTGTTGAAATATAAGAAAAAAACAGATTATTACTGAAGCCGACCGAAACATACAGACAAAATATTATCCTTTTAAAAAAAGTAAACAACTCTTCACAGAACGTCTCTTCTTACAATAACCCCCTATTTGACGAGTACACGTTTCTGGGCAAGTTAGGTTGTCATTACTTTCTGTACCCGGAAGAGCGATCGTAACGTTAAAAAAAGACTCCGTGTCTGCCAAAGTGAACACTGCCGGATTACCACCAAGTGTGTTGTGATTGGGAAATCGACGTGTCCCCAAATTCCACAATGTCTCTAATATTGGTATAGTCTGTTCAAATTGACAGACAATCATTAATGACGAAACAAATATACAAACATATTATTTTAATCAGCTCAGTAGACAGATAGACTATTGCTACAGTCTGCTCAAATAGAAGGCGTATTTGTGTGGTCGGCAGAAATAGACAGCAGCCTGTTATTCTAGTCACTCAAATAGACATGCAAACTATTAATTTTATCGGGCTAAAGAATAAAGACTTAAGATGTAGTGTTTTTGAAGAGACAGACAAAGTGTTATTGTAGTCTGCGTACCGAGACAGACAGCGGGCATAGGTGTGAAAGTTCCCATTCACAATCCCAATCCATCTGTTTCAAATCCCATGGTATCAAGTTTGGTAGATACTTGTTTTTTTTTTCAAGATGCAATCGGGCGTGTGACTGCATCCTGGGTTACCTCCAGCCTTCTCGATTGATAGTCTTGCCACTGGTCCAAGGTAGCTCGGAACAAGGGAGTGAGGTTGATGACCAGCGCAGTTTATTCTTCACTATCATCCAAATACATCGCAAGTTACATCATCAAGACAATACCGTCTGACGATGTCACCATGATCACTTATGATGGACAACTTAGATTTTGATTTTAACTGAGACAGACTTGGGAGTCACATTTGATCAGCGCATGACATGGAAAAGTCAGATCGAGAGAAACCAGATGAGAGCCAGAGAAAGAATGGCAATCATGAGGAAACTTGCTGGCACAAGCTGGGGAGCAGACGAAAGTATACTAAAGAAACTGTACACTGGAAGAGTTAGACCAGTTCTCGAGTATGGCATTGCGGCATGGACAACAGCAGCAAAGGCGAACTTTGACAAAATTAGCAAACTCCAAAACCAAGCCATGAGAGTTATAACAAGAGGCATGAAGTCAACGCGAATTGTAGAACTGGAAAAGATTACAAATCTGCAATCCATGACCGACAGAAGAGACCGCAAAGCCCAGTATCAAGCAGATAAACTCAGAAGACTGACTGCCCATCCAATGCATAAGAGACTAAATAATTTTGGAAATGGGAAACTAAAGCGGAGAAACTTTGCAGAAATAGCCAAAGCAAAGATGAGCGAAGACCCTATGAACGCATTAACAACACCAAATCCCATCCCTACTGTACGCAAACCTACCTGGAGGCAGCATATATTTCCAAAGGTGGCAGAAAATATACCAGGTATTGGAAACAAAAACTGCCAGACTGAAAAAGTAAGAAGAGACATAACGCTGAGGTACATAACGAAAATTTACCCAAGCATAGACTGGACCCATGCATACACCGACGGCTCTGTAACAAATACAACACAGAACGGAGAGGCAGGTGTATTCCTGAGCCTACCAAATGGTAGAAAAACAACACTATCAATGGCAACTGGAAATTATTAAAGCAATTTCAGAGCGGAGGCAGAGGCACTGAGGCCTGCAGTAGAAGAAATGGTGACATGCAAAAGAAATGAAAGCCATATAGTCCTGCTTTCAGATGCCCTGGCCGTAGTCACAGCACTAAAAAGCCAGAAAAATACTGAACTCAATGATTTAAGAGCAGTACTCTGTCAACTATGCCAGCAGTCCGTACCAAAAAGAGTAGTAACATCCAAGGCAACGAGGAGGCAGACAGACTGGCAAAAGAAGGTGCAAGACTACCACAACCAGATACTAGTGTGACATAAAGAGTCAAAAAGTCTTATTAGAGCTAGATACATGACCAAATGGGAAACAGAACATACTGGCTACACAAAAAACGATGCGTATTACCAGTTGAACAGAAGAGAGCAGATCGTGGTCTTCAGACTTCGCACTGGCCACAATAGACTTAAATACCACCTATTCAATAAATTGAAGCTAGGTGGCACTGACGAATGCATATGCGGTGCTGAGAAAATAACCGCTGAACATCTGCTGCAAAACTGCCCGACGTACGAGGATCAGAGAAAGCAGATGTGGCCATCACCAGTGGCAACACTAGACAAGCTCTATGGCAGTGTCGACAGCATCAGGATGACCGCTGCTTTTTTTTCGAAAAAAATAAAGGTTGACGTCTGACAGCGTACGAAGAAGAAGAAGAAAGAAGAAGAAGAAGAAAGAAGAAGACACGGACATTACATATTGAAATGACATAAGCATGGAAGACCGCATTACAAAGGATCACCAAATTCGAGCGACAGTCGAATATGAACGAATGCTCTGGATAGTGGTGATTGTTTTACGCTATAAGCATACAAATATGCCTCTTCTCGTCATAAGACGGTTTTAAGAGGGTGAAAGTCATTTGGCAGCTCTTTTCATAGCTGATCTAAGGGTTTAAGACAGTCCCACTTTACCGCAGTGGGTGAAGATCTTGGATATTTGGTGACATTTGCATTTGCGCTTTTGTCGTTTGCTTTCTTACATGTTATTTAGCGTTTCATCGACAGTGTCTACACTTCTATATGGCTTGGCTTGGCTTCGTTCGTACTCAATCTCCCGCTACCAAACCCTGAAAAGGCTTAAGTAGCAGAATGCAGTCCAGAGAACTGAATGCGTTGTGTCGTTGTTTACAGTTTGACTCCGATATTTGCACCTTTTGGTCCAACACATCCGACTTCAGCAAGTATTTTTTTAGTACCAGGTTAGCATTCCCTCTTCGGTCCTTTCTTCTCAGCCAGTCTTCCCTGCTGCCGCCTGTTATCCAGGATCACCGCGTGGAGGTGCAGAAGAGTCTTGGCAGCTCTGGTTCGCTGGCCCTGACGCTAGCAGTCAGCTATGGGTCGTTGACCACTCCAGCTCATGCGCTGCTCTGCATCTTGATCCCACACTTCTATATAATTCTGTTTACAATGATTCTATCTTTAGCCATCGCTTCCCTCTTTTGAAAGTCTACGGAGAAGTCTTTCATTAAGGTCTTACATACATCTTTGAATCTTAACATTGGTCTACCTACAGCTCTCTTCCCCACTTGAAGCTCACTGAAAAACACCTGTTTGGGCATATGGTTGTTTTCCATTCTTCTCACATGTCCCAGTCATCTCAGTCTTCTACAATTGAGTGTCCCTATGATGAATTGCAGTTTGGCTCGATGCAATATTTCCGTGCCCAGCCGCTTGATTTTCCTTATTTTGCGCAGAAAATGAAGATGAATGATAGATAGTCTCTTCTAGTGTCTGGAAGGAGTGGTCTCCCCTTCGAAGCGTATATTAAAGCGTTAAGAACGCAGTCCTGATATATCTGAGCTCTTGCTTGCATGAGTAATTTATTATTTTCTCACTATTTTGGATAATCTGCCAAATGTAGTAACCGTATTTTCTATCCGTGTATTGATTTCTTCGTCAAGTGAGAGCGTTGCTGGGACATTCAACCCTTGAATATATACTCTGGGCTAGCATCAATAAATACATTTAATATTGTGGGGAATTAAATAGATCGAACCTTTTCCGGTACTGCAAATTAAAAGTCGATAAAAACACATTCAGGTGTTGTTGTTTGTCCATCGCAATCGATGGAAACCACTTTGTCAACATTCAATGTTCACTGGAGTTTGAATATGGCTAAATTAGCCAATCTGAGCCCTGGATTGTTTGCTGCACTTAGTACAAGAAAATATGAACTCCCCCCCCCCCCCCCGCCCTCCCCTTTCCACAGGGATGAAGGATGTTTTGTATACGATCCACGACGGTGTGAATGTTCCATGCACCAACGATCAAAGTGACTTTTATTGTGTTTTTCGTAGTAGACAGGGGTGTAACAAACGTGATATTAATACAAAATAGCTTGCGCTTCAATTGGATTATAGTAAAGAAGAGTTGAGCAGGTCAGCCTTGCTCTTATGACTACTCTGACTCAGTGACAAGACACTACCAAGACGATAGAGAGCAGATGAGGACGCATTTTCATTAGATTTTTTAACCGAGACATTTCCTACGATCAGGTATCCCACAAGGCAGTTGGGACAGAAATGGAAACGCTGAGGTCACAAACGTCTACTCAATTGTGTCACGCAACACATAATTCGGCCTGTTTGAAACCCACAGGAGACAGTGGGGCTATTCCAACTAAATTGTGACGATGTACGCGAACGAAAAGCAAAGCTAGAAGCAGTTTTTATTACAAATTGGTAATGACTCAGTGACGGCACCATAACAAAAACTGAACGATAGCTAGGTTACGGCCACAAGACTTCTTCGGTGACAAAACGCCAAAGAAAGACACCTACCAAATCACAACAAAAAACAAGTTCTGATGTAACAATTATCCTTATAATAAACGAGATACTGATAAGTAAAAGGAAAGTAAAAGAACAATGGCTCGGCTATATGAGGACGGGAGCATCTCCTCTCCCTCGCCGCTTTTACTTCCGGACTGAACCGGGACTCATTTAAGGCTGTGTCGATCCCGAAACTTCTGGTCTGTAGAAAACATTTCCGCCTCAACTGGGGAATAGACCCAGGACCACTCAGATGCAAAGCCAGTTTGCTAGCTACTGCGCTACGCGGCTTCCTACCGATAAGTATAAGAAGTAAAATGGGTTATGGGATGACTTAGGAAACGAGACACCGATTAGCATCATCTGTAAAATCAGTTATAGGGAATTAAACAGATCGAAGCTGTAGTGGTAGGGAATTAACCAGATCGAAGCTTTAGTGGTAGTGAATTAAACAGATCGAAGCTGTAGTGGTAGTGAATTAAACAGATCGAAGCTGTAGTGGTAGTGAATTAAACAGCCGGTAAAAAAAAACCACATTTAATGGCACAGGGACCGTATCGCGACAACAACAAAAAAAAAAACCAAAAAACAAAACAAACAAAAAAAACAAAAACAAAAAAACCGATTCCTACCTTACGATCAGAAGACCTTCGCTGTTTGTTGTTGTTGTTGTGATTTAATCATTGTTTATTCTCGTTCAACTTTTGGACCCAAGATATTGTTTTGAATTTGTGCTGGTGCTGTCAGTGAACCAATACCTATATCTGTTACTATCGAGTTTTAGATGTATTATTATTCTCCTGACCACGAACCTGGTAGTTTTAGTCTTAGTCGAGCTGTACTTCTACAGGGGCGGAGCCCTTGTGCAGGTTCCATCTTTGGGGTGAGCTGGGTGTAAAAGGGTGGAGGATTTCCTGCTTAGCGCGCTAGACTCGAGCAGCTTATTACTTCTCTGTGTTGGGACAATTGTCGCGGATGGTGGTTAACCGATGTGCAAAGTCCATTTTAATAGACTCAAACACTAGGGTAAAGAAGACCTGCAGCCTGTTAGGCGCTTTATATCCTGCTCTAAAATAACCACTTAACAACGGCCGGTGTTATGCCATGTCACATGGTTAGTCGTCTTGTTACACCATGCTCTCTGTGTGGCAGTGGTGCTGTTCTTGTCTGTTTCATACAAAAAGACCGCGGTAAGCCTCTCAGGAACTAGCCGTGTTAGAGTTCAAATGGCATCGTATTTTTGTATCTAGTCCATGTGGCTGTTATTGTCATTCGTTAAGTGTTATCTTTGTGGTGTTATCATTGGTGTTGTTGTTATCATTTGTGTTGTTGTTCGTAGGTGTTATCATTTGTGTTGTTGTTCGTAGGTGTTATTATTTGTGTTGTTGTTCGTAGGTGTTATCATTTGTGTTGTTGTTCGTCCAACGTATTCTATGAGCACCACTGTGTCAGCATTCACTGTTCGCATGAGTTCGAAGATGGATATATAAGCCAATCTGAGCCTTGAATTGTCTGTTGCACTCTACAGTGAAATAAGACAACTCCTTCCAGCGATGTTTAAGAAGGGTTGATGCGAGCAGACATGCGGAGTGCTCGTCTCTGGAGAGCCTCATCTATTCTTGATGCTTTATGCCTCTGGATACCTTCACCAATAGTGCTGCGCCAGTCTGTGGGATTGGGAACGATTATATCCCTTTCATCGATGTTAATACCGCACTGGATCAGTGATCTCTTGTGTCCGTTTACCTTTTGGCTGCCGAAGACGGATGTGTCGGACCGAAAGGTGCAAATATCGCAGTCAAGCTGTAAACTAGCGACACAACGCATGCCGTTCTCCGGACTACATCCTGCTGCTTGCAGTCCTGTGGTCAGGGCTTGGTAGCGGGAGATTGAAAACGAACGCAGAAGAAGAAGAAGGAAGAATAAAAAGCTCTCTTGCCATTTTAGAGTTCATCTGCTTGTATATCATTTGTGCATGTTGTCTCTGACGAAGGTCTTGTGGTTTTAATGTAAGTCGTTTCCTGTTGCTGTAATTGAGCCACACCCGTTTGTGCCATGATCCACTAGTCCCGTAAGCTTTCCTAGCACAAACAACTCAGACAACAAATACATTGTACATTGTTTAGAAGGTTGAGGACATTGAAAATGCTAAGGAAGCAGACCAAATCAAATGAATGATGAAGGGGACGGCGTGGCCTAGTGGTTAAGTGGCACGGCTCACAACCAGAAGGTGCTGGTCCCCATCACAGCACCGGCCGTTACCCCGAGGAAGCAAACCCTTAAAAAATGCAGGAGGAAGCAGACCCTTACATAAAATGCATGCTGAAGTCGGATGCACTGGGCCGACAGGCGCAAAATAAAAACCACAGTGTAACGCACACACGCCTTGGGGAATAGATAAATAAGGCGAACGCAAAAAAAAAAAAAAAATTAATGATGGAGACCCACGACCGTCAAACGGCTGCTCGTTATCTACTGATAGCTCGCGAGCGACGCTATTTTCGGTGGATTGAGGATAATATTTTTTCTTGGAAATTTGCCTAAAGTTATTGAACTTCAAGTATGAATTGGCAAAATTATATGCACTGAATCGAATTGATAGTCCAATTTGAAGCTGACAGTTGTGACTAAGGTTTGTAGGCGACGAAAGTCTTCGTGAAAAAAAAGTCATTCCAAAAATCACCAATAACTTAACTCAACTAAACGTCTTTATAGTGGTTTAGAAGTCTCTGCTGAGTCTGTATACAGCCAGTTTCTTTTACATGTATTTGCTCTAAGCGCTATGCGCATCCAATCTATTCTTAAATGCATTAACTGCCCCTGCCTCCACTACCTCCTGTGGCAATTGATTCCACGAATTCCCCACTCTCTGACTAAAAATATATTTTAATTGGTAGCTATGTTCTCTTGTTCTTGTAGGGGCTTGTATTTTGAAAAAAAAACTTGTTATAGACTAATTTATACTTTCCATTGAATATCTTATAAACCTGTATTTAGTCACCTCGAATTCTTTTCTTTTCTAGACAGTGTAGGCCGGTTCTTCTGAGTTTTATCTCATAACTGTATATCTGGAATCCCACTATCAGCTTTGTTGCTCTTTTTTGTATCCTTTCCAGAATGTTTATATCCCCTCTATGATAATGAATCCACACCTGCACACAGTACTCCAATCTAGGTCTAACTAATGCCTTTTACAGTTTGACTTTCACGTCCTTGCTCCTGTGGTTAATATTTATTTTTATCCTATCTAACATTGCATTTGCCTTTTCCACTGCATCCTGGACTTGCTCATTCACTTTACCTGTATGATCTATTATAAACCTAGGTTACAAATACAAAAGCAGAAAAACACATCTTGATAACTGCTTTTGTATGGGATTGACAAATTACTCACCAAAATGTAAACCAATTTATCAGTATCATCATGTTAGAGTGTTCTTTGCAAAAAATCGCTTTGAGGACAGTTGGACATTTAATTCCTGGCCAGCTCCCAAACCACTGTCACTGTCAAACCCAGAGTCTCTGTAATGCCTATCTTCTTCTCGGTTTGCCTCTGTATCTTTTGCCAGATAAAATACCCTCCAGTATAGTTATTTCTAACCCATCGTGACGTTTGATGTGGCCGAAGTATGTTAATTTCCTAGACGTATTGTTGTTCTCTAGTTTGGTTTTATATCGAACTCCTGTAGAATTTCTGAGTATTATTCGTTATCCTTTTAATTTTGAGCAAGCTTTTGTAGCATTTTAGCTGGAATTATTACATTTTCTTCCATAGGGTCTGTGTGATTGACCATGTCTCATATCCGTACGTTGCCACCGGGAAGATAAAAGTCTTCCATAGGGTCTGTGTGATTCGCCATGTCTCATATCCGTACGTTGCCACTGGGAAGATACAAGTCTTCCATAGGGTCTGTGTGATTCGCCATGTCTCATATCCGTACGTTGCCACCGGGAAGATACAAGTCTTCATAAGGGTCTGTGTGATTCGCCATGTCTCATATTCGTACGTTGCCACCGGGAAGATACAAATCTTCCATAGGGTCTGTGTGATTCGCCATGTCTCATATCCGTACGTTGCCACCGGGAAGATACAAGTCTTCCATAGGGTCTGTGTGATTCGCCATGTCTCATATTCGTACGTTGCCACCGGGAAGATACAAATCTTCCATAGGGTCTGTGTGATTCGCCATGTCTCATATCCGTACGTTGCCACCGGGAAGATACAAGTCTTCCATAGGGTCTGTGTGATTCGCCATGTCTCATATCCGTACGTTGCCACCGGCAAGATACAAGTCTTCCATGGGGTCTGTGTGATTCGCCATGTCTCATATCCGTACGTTGCCACTGGGAAGATACAAGTCTTCCATAGGGTCTGTGTGATTCGCCATGTCTCATATTCGTACGTTGCCACCGGGAAGATACAAATCTTCCATAGGGTCTGTGTGATTCGCCATGTCTCATATCCGTACGTTGCCACTGGGAAGATACAAGTCTTCCATAGGGTCTGTGTGATTCGCCATGTCTCATATCCGTACGTTGCCACCGGCAAGATACAAGTCTTCCATAGGGTCTGTGTGATTCGCCATGTCTCATATCCGTACGTTGCCACTGGGAAGATACAAGTCTTATATAGGGTCTGTGTAATTCGCCATGTCTCATATCCGTACGTTGCCATCGGGAAGATACAAGTCTTCCATAGGGTCTGTGTGAATCGCCATGTCTCATATCCGTACGTTGCCACTGGGAAGATACAAGTCTTCCATAGGGTCTGTGTGATTCGCCATGTCTTATATCCGTACGTTGCCACTGGGAAGATACAAGTCTTCCATAGGGTCTGTGTGATTCGCCATGTCTCATATCCGTACGTTGCCACTGGGAAGATACAAGTCTTCCATAGGGTCTGTGTGATTCGCCATGTCTCATATCCGTACGTTGCCACCGGGAAGATACAAGTCTTCCATAGGGTCTGTGTGATTCGCCTTGTCTCATATCCGTACGTTGCCACTATGAAGATACAAGTCTTCCATAGAGTATGTGTGATTCGCCATGTCTCATATCCGTACGTTGCCACCGGGAAGATACAAGTCTTCCATAGGGTCTGTGTGATTCGCCATGTCTCATATCCGTACGTTGCCACCGGGAAGATACAAGTCTTCCATAGGGTCTGTGTGATTCGCCATGTCTCATATCCGTACGTTGCCACCGGGAAGATACAAGTCTTCCATAGGGTCTGTGTGATTCACCATGTCTCATATCCGTACGTTGCCACTGAGAAGATACAAGTCTTATATAGGGTCTGTGTAATTCGCCATGTCTCATATCCGTACGTTGCCACCGGGAAGATACAAGTCTTCCATAGGGTCTGTGTGAATCGCCATGTCTCATATCCGTACGTTGCCACTGGGAAGATACAAGTCTTCCATAGGGTCTGTGTGATTCGCCATGTCTCATATCCGTACGTTGCCACTGGGAAGATACAAGTCTTCCATAGGGTCTGTGTGATTCGCCATGTCTCATATCCGTACGTTGCCACCGGGAAGATACAAGTCTTCCATAGGGTCTGTGTGATTCGCCATGTCTCATATCCGTACGTTGCCACCGGGAAGATACAAGTCTTCCATAGGGTCTGTGTGATTCGCCATGTCCCATATCCGTACGTTGCCACCGGGAAGATACAAGTCTTCCATAGGGTCTGTGTGATTCGCCATGTCTCATATCCGTACGTTGCCACCGGGAAGATACAAGTCTTCCATAGGGTCTGTGTGATTCACCATGTCTCATATCCGTACGTTGCCACTGAGAAGATACAAGTCTTATATAGGGTCTGTGTAATTCGCCATGTCTCATATCCGTACGTTGCCACCGGGAAGATACAAGTCTTCCATAGGGTCTGTGTGATTCGCCTTGTCTCATATCCGTACGTTGCCACTAGGAAGATACAAGTCTTCCATAGGGTCTGTGTGATTCGCCATGTCTCATATCCGTACGTTGCCACCGGGAAGATACACCTCCTCAAGATCGTTATTTCTGTCCTTTTCTTAGTTTTCTGTTATAGATGTTTCGGTTTAGCTAACCTATGTCGTGCAATGGCCATTCTCCTTCTTATTTTATTTTAATAATCTCCATTGTTGTCAATAGTCGAGCGGAGATATTCAAAATGTGTTTTCTTCTCTTTCCAAGAAATGCGACCCAATCGTCTATATACTCACATTTCGAATGATTCGATACTCTTTTCCAACTTGTTCTTCATTGTCCATGTTTCTGCGCCATAAAATAATGACGACTATGGCATGTTGCTGAAAACCATTTTGGCATACCTATTCTCTTTCTGATTTCTTTTTCAAAGTTATCTAGGGTAACTTTTGGTCTTGTTTTCGCCCTGTCAGTGCTCATTCTCTTAGTCTAGTCGGTATTTATGAATAGATTGTAATGTTTGTGAAAGTAATTAAAAAGCATTTTCCTCACCAAGATACACTTTAATTTATTTTTGTTACAGAAATTGCGTTCCACTTACGAACACTTTTATAGATCTGGAATCATAAAATAATTGTAGGTTTTGTTTTGGGTGAATAATCTATTTCAGTATGTTGTCTTTGTGAAGTTAATGTTCCAATTTCTTGTCTTTGTGTACGTTATACACGTGTGCAAGACGTAATACTCGTCATTACGCGAAATGATAACAATTGTACGTCCACAATGAGCTGGTTTGCTAGAGTGGGATTACAGTGTGCCAAAGTTCGAATTCACAGACAGACAAAAACAAATTAATCCAGGTCGTAGTTCGTGCCTAGTGCGATCGCTTATCCAGTGAACCCAGCTGTAAATGGGTACCCGAGTTGGGAAAGGTAAAAACAGCAAGGGAACTAGCTACCCCACTTCAACTAGGCTGCGGTATAGTACACAAATATTATTTTCATCCCTAACGGCAACTGTTTCCATGCAACATAAGTTTTACATACTTACGTTGGTAGCTAGTTTGCCAATAATTGTTGTATTAAAAAGTTTCTAGCATACTTACAGAATTTGACGACCATTTGTGCATACATGTACCAGGCCCCCAGTCGCAAAACACAGCGAAAAGGCAACGACAGCCTATGATGACATGTCTTAATTGGAGCCATTGATAGGGATGTCTGATAACGATCGATGCAGAAGATAAATGCTGGCCACTAGATACAGCGTGTTCCACTTGATTTCAGCCTGTGGTCTTCCCTTATAACTTTTCAACTAACGAACGTAGTTCAATAACATCTGACATGGACATACCTTGGTGTGTGATACACATCATTATCATATCAAGCGCCCTGCCGGTTGCCGTTGGCGATCATGGACCTCCATCAATTTCTATCACGTGTGTCGCTTACCAACTCTGTTGTTGATTACCGCCCATGTCATTCTCTCAGGCTGTCCAGCATTTCTCTCTCGGTCTTCCTGTCTCTGGTTCCTGCTATCTTTCCCGTTGTCACGATGTGCTCCAAGCCGCCTCTTCTCATAACAATGCCCCTAATAGGATGATTGTCTTGCTCTGATTCCTGCAACAAGTTGTCTTTGTTTTTATGCCTCCTCGAGTACTGTATCATTAGTCTTCTTTACAGTCCATGGGATCCGCATCATTTTTCTGTAAAACCACATCTTCGTTGTTTCCTTCGCCGCTTGCTGATTGTCCATGATTCACTGCCACATTTCAGTACTGGTTCCACGTAGCATCTAATGACTCTCTTTCTAAGTTCCAGTGACAAGGTTTTGTTGCACAATATTCCTTTGATTGTCTGGACGACCGATTTATTTTACTTTAGCAATTATGCATTTTATTTCGCAATTGCATCCTCTATCTGATGGTATATTTGTGCCCAGGTATGTAAATGTGTATACTTGTCTCCATTCGGTCCCCTTCGCTTTGACACATCATTTTGGAGAGTCTGGTGTCTTCGTCACTTCCATTAACTTCCGATTTCTTTTTAATTTAAGCTGAGACCTTTGTTTTCACTTTGCTGAACTACCATGTCTACCATTTTCTGCAAGTCGGTTTCATTTTGGGCTATCAAGACCATTATCGTTAGTATATCGTATATTATTTACTTTCTATCCGCCAAAGAGAAACATAATGAGCTAATATTAATGTTGCAAGTGGGTGTGGCGTGCGCGCGGGCGTGTGTGTCTGTGTCCCACTCTCTGTCAGTCTCTGGTTTGCCCTTATAACAATTAAACCAATGCATGTAATTCAATATAATTTACGTACTGTTAACCTGTTTGACTGCGACGAACTACGTACTGGCTATCTCCAGCAGGATGAAGCTACATACTTATATAATTTAGCAATCATTCGTTGCTGAATACCTTCAGTAACACGGAGATGCATGTGCAGACATGTGTTGGTGAATACCTTCAGTAACAAGGACATGCATGTGCAGACATGCGTTGGTGAATAACTTCAGTAATACGGAGATGCATGTGCAGACATGCGTTGGTGAATACCTTCAGTAACACGGAGAAGCATGTACAGGCATGCGTTGGTGAATACCTTCAGTAACACGGAGATGCATGTGCAGACATGCGTTGGTGAATACCTTTAGTAATACGGAGATGCATGTGCAGACATGCGTTGGTTAATACCTTCAGTAACACGGACATGCATGTGCAGACATGCGTTGGTGAATACCTGCAGTAACACGGAGATGCATGTACAAACATGCGTTGGTGAATACCTTCAGTAACACGGAGAGGCATGTGCAGACATGCTTTGGTGAATACCTTCAGTAACACGGAGAGACATGTGCAGACATACGGTGGTGAATACCTTCAGTAACACGGAGATGCATGTGCAGACATACGTTAGTGAATACCTTCAGTAACACGGAGAGGCATGTGCAGACATGCGTTGGTGAATACCTTCAGTAACACGGAGATGCATGTGCAGACATGCGTTGGTGAATAACTTCAGTAACACGTAGAGGCATGTGCAGACATACGTTGGTGAATACCTTCAGTAACACGGAGATGCATGTGCAGACATGCGTTGGTGAATACTTCCAGTAAAACGGAGATGCATGTGCAGACATGCGTTGGTGAATACTTTCAGTAACACGGACATGCATGTGCAGACATGCGTTGGTGAATACTTTCAGTAACACGGAGAGGCATGTGCAGACATGCGTTAGTGCTAATGGTAACTATTTGTAGCATTTAATATGAGCTCATTATGTTTAAAGGGAGCCGCGTAGCGCAGTGGTTAGCGAACTGTCGTCGCATCTGAGTAGTCCTGGGTTCATTCCCCAGTTGAGCCTTAATGTATTTTTAGACAACAACGGGTCGACCCAACCTTAAATGGGTACCTGATCAGTCCGGGAAGTTGAAGCGGTGAGGGAGAGGAGATCGCTACGCCCTCATTTAGCCGAGCTTTGAAATGTGAGATCGCTAAACACCTCACACCCCTACGGCAGTAATACTATGGGTTACTTTACTTCATACATTATGTTTCTCAAACACCAAGAAATGCCCATGTCAAATTTGGTTGAATTACGTTCATTGTCAATAAAGGGAAACCAGTGTCTGGAATCGAGTGGGACACACTGTTGTTCTTGAATTGACAAATAAGTTAGCTATGGTAAACTGATATTCACTACTAGACAGTTGCTACATATATTTGCTTTTTACAAGCTTTTATTTAACCTGGAACTACCGTTATTATTGCCCGTGAATGCTGCCTGTTTGCGTGGGACCTCAATTTATTCCATTTTTACCAGTCTCCCCATAACATAGTGAGCTGAAATACAGCCTTTACTGGTGTGACCTGTTAATCTAGCAAATTTTGACGGATCCTGGACAGGTCATTCAAAAGATGGTCCCCGAAACGCAATTTTATTTTAACTTATTGCTTGTGTCGATAGCTAGATGAGCAGTTTCTGGTCGCAATCGAATTGGAGCATGCGTTCATCGTGTTGGATAATCATGAACCACCTGAAGTAAGCATTGAAGATGACGCAGGTGAATGACGCATGTGAATGACGCAGTGATTGTCAAATTGTATAAAGCATTAGTTAGACCTAGCTTGGAGTACTGTGAACAGATGTTAAAAGATATACACATGCTGGGGAAAATACAAAAAAAGAGCAACAAAGTGATAGTGGGATTCCAGAATTACAGTTATGAGGAAATTGTCAGAAAAACAGGACTACAGTATCTTGAAAGGAGAAGAATTCGAGGTGACAATACAGGTGTTTAAGATAATCAAACGAACGGATACATTAGACAAGTTTTTCAAAATACAATCACCTACCTAGAACAATAGGGCATAGCTACAAATTAACTAATGAAAGCTTAAGATTAGATTAGATTAGATTAGGAAATATTTTTGTAGTCAGAGTGACGGATGCTTGGAATGCATTGCAACAGGAAGTAGTGGAGGAATGGACAATTAATGCATTTAGGAATAGATTTAATTAGCATAGATTTTAGAGCAAGGAAATCGAAATGAAACTGGTTGTTCAGACTGCAAAGTTTTCTAAACCAGTATAAAAACGTTACAACCAGTTTGTGCCACTCCAATGATACTTAAAATAACTGAGCATCAAATATATTTTTGAATGCATTAACTGATCCTGCCTCCACCACATCATGTGGCAATGCATTCCACATATTCGCACTCTTTAATTAAAATCTGGAAGTGTCTTTAAGCAATATTCTCTCTTGTTCTTGTAGCCGGTTCTACTTTGTAAGACTTGAAATAGTCTAACCTAACCTTTTCATTGATTAATTTATAAACTTGTATTGTTACCTCTAATTCTTCTCTGCTATAGACACAGTAGGCCAATTTTCCTGAGTCTTTCATCATAACTATAATTATGGAATCCCAGGATAATTTGTGTAGTTCTTGTTTGTATAATTTCTAGCGTATCTATATCCACTCTATATCCACTCTATATCCACTCTATATCCATACATGAACACGGTACTCCAAATTAGGTCTCACCAATGATTTAACTGTTGTGACTATCACTTTTTATTTTGTATCTGTAATGTTTCTTTTAATTATACCTAGCATAACATTTGAATGCTGATCTTTATCAAAGAATAACGTCAGCAATGAATGTTCACCAACTTGGTTTCTTCAATTTCATATCCAAGAAGCTGAGTAGCGCATGAGCTGGAGTTGACATCGACCCATAGCTGACTGCTAGTGTCAGGGCCAGCGAACCAAAGCTGCCTAGACCCTTCTACACCTCCACGCTGTGATCCTGGGTAACAGGCTGCAACAGGGCAGACTGGCTAAGGAGCAGCAGGGCAGACTGGCTAAGGAGAAGGGATCGAAGAGGGAATGCTAACCCGGTACTCAAAATATCCTTGATGAAGTCGGATGTGTTGGACCCAAAGGTGCAAATATCGCAGTCAAGCTGTAAACTACGACACAACGCATTTCGTTCTATGAACTGCATTCTGCTACTTAAGCTCTTTCAGTGTTTGGTAGTGGGAGATTGAGAATGAACGAAGCCAAGCTAAGCCAAGCCAAGCTAATCTAAGCCAAGCCAAGCCAAGCCAAGCCATTTCGAATAATATACATGATCAAGGGAATGGCGAGGACGAACAGAAGTAAGCTCTTCAAACAAAACAACTTCATCAATTAATATTGTTATTAGACAACTAATTCACCAAAGAAACACATGTAATATCAAAAACAAAAACACGTATTACAATTTATTAAATCATGTACCGAAAAAAGTAATTTTTTGTATTTACTTGTTTCATAATTGTTTTTGCTATTTAAAGTCCAGCCCATCCTATTTCAGCACGAATTTTGTAAATGGGTTTATTTTATAAAGGGGCATTACCTTTCCGAATCCGAACAGGTGCATATTTGGATGTGAGCGTGTCACTAACCACTTGGTTATCCGACTACTAATACGTGAACTGATCACAAAGCTAGGGTCAGTATTCTCACACCGACGACTATTAAAATGTTGTAACTGACCATTAAGGTAGCATTCAGGATCATCATCTTCAAATGCCGTCTGCGCATCGGAGGTTGACCATAATGGATCTACAGCTGTCTCCGTTCCGTGAAAGATTGGTACACTCAGTCAAACTGTGTCCCAACCACATCCTCATTTTGTCTGTCCATCTATACCTCTACCGCCCTCTGCCTCTCTTGCCCTCCTATCTTCCCTCCAATATAACTTTCAACAAACTGTCATGTCGTTTCACATGACCAAAATATTAGCATGTTCTAGGTTTTTTTTTCCTTTCAGAAGTATTTTTACTACCTTGAATTGTTCAAGAACCTCACTACCGTATTTGTTTTCCAATCTTTCCAAGACACGCGTCCAAATCTTTTGAAGACCTACATTTCGAAGGTTTCAATTCTCTTCTCCACGTTCTCGGCCAACGTCCAGGTTTCAGGTAGCAATAACATCTTCAAAATGACTAATAGATTTTTCTCGAACTGACCACTATCACTGTCAGATTTGGTTCTGTCTATCTTTCATCTTCTTCTTTGCGTTCGGTTTCGTATGCTCGTTTTATGCCACCAGATGGGCTGCCTCCATGAAGTGACTCGCCAGTCGCATGTCCTCGATGGTTCACCACAGTTTGTCTTGTATGTTTCCTGTTTCTTTCCTCCGGCCATGTCTTCTCATGGGAGCCTTGGTGCAGTGGACATGAATGTAGGGCGTGTTCCGGAGTCTGTGGTCCTCTCTGACATGTGCATTGTGCAGTCTGTGCTGCTTTCATTTTATGCATGTGTGCATTTAGTCTGCAATGACTTGTTCTTAGGCTGAAAATGGTGGTATACTCTTTCCTTTTCAGTCTATTGATTGGGTCCTGTGGATATTTGCTGTTTTTTCTCTCTATCCACTGTTGTTTACATTTATTTTGGACGGGTGCTTTGACTTCTGACAGTAACACTGGATGGGTGAATTGTTCTGTCTTCCCTCCCTGGCTAGCCTGTCCGCCCATTCATTCCCAGGTATGCCGCAGTGAGTTGGAATTCACTGAAGAGTGATTTTATTGTGGTCTGAAAGTTTATTTAGCTGGCAAATCAGTTCCCTCTCTACACTATCTCGTGGTTCTCTTTGTGTGGCCTGCAAAATGCCCATGCAGTCGCACAAAAACACTATTTTGTTTTCCTTTAACCCCTTGTCATCCAATAGTTTGACTGCTTCAATTATTGCCTGTTGCTCTGTTCTTAGATTTGTCGAGGGCTCCCCGGCAGCACTTGCTTTTTCTATAACGGTTCCATCCTGTAGAAATATGACGAGTCCCGCTCCTCCTTTCCTCAATGCTTCCTCTGATGATCCATCTGTGTAGACGTGCGTCCACATGGGTTGACGATAGGCGTCTCCAATATGCTTTAGTTTTTTTTTTTTCTCTCAATGCGTGGTCTGATTCTTCCCCCTTTCTATCGATACCTGGTATTTTCAGTTCCACCGTTAAGTTGGAATGTTGGTCTGTATGGTTTCCTATGTCGTTGTGAGTTTTGATATGATGTTCCTTACTGTAAGGGCTTTTCATAGATGATTGGAGCTTGTTTATTTTATGCAGTTTTTTTGTTAGTTCATTGTCTTTTTCCTGCATTGGATGTTTATTCATACGCTTGCATTTTTCTGTCAGGTTTAGTATTTTTCCTTCTCTGCGCACACCGAGGCTTCGAGTTCTCTGACTGGGGTACTTCTCAGACCTCCGGTAATAGTTCTGAGTCCGGTATTCTGTGCCTTGTCTAGTTTCTGTAGGTTGGTCTTTGCCGCAGTTGCATAGGCACCCATGCAATATTCCAGTGTTGGCCGTACGTATCCAGTGTAGACTTGTCTGACTGTGTTTGCATCTGCGACCCAATTTGTCCCTGCCAGTTTTTTCATAAGCGTTAATCTTCTTCTTCTTCTTCTTCTTCTTCTTCTTCTTCTTCGTACGCAGTCAGACAGTAACCATTATTTTTTCGAAAAAAGCGGCGGTCATCCTGAGGCTGTCGCCGCTGCCATAGAGCTTGTCTTGCAGTTCCACTGGTAATGGCCACATCTGCTCTCTCTGATTCTCGTATGTCGGGCAGTTCTGCAGCAGATGATCAGCGGTCATTTTACCGGTACCGCACGGGCATTCGTCGGTACCACCTATCTTCAATTTGTTGAATAGGTGGTACCTCAGTCTATTGTGGCCAGTGTGAAGTCTGAAGACAACGACCTTCTCTCTTCGGTTCAACTGGTAATAGGCATCGTTTTTGGTGTAACCAGTATGTTCGGTCTCCCATTTGGTCATGTATCTGGCTTTGATAAGCCGTTTTGACTCTTCGTACGTCATACTAGTATCTGTTTGTGGTAGTCTTGCACCTTCTTTTGCCAGTCTGTCTGCCTCCTCGTTGCCTTGGATGTTGCAGTGTGATGGGACCCACTGTACCACTACCCTTTTTGGTGCGGACTGCTGGCACAGTTTGCAGAGTGCTGCTCTTAAGCCATTAAGCTCAGTGTTTTTCTGGCTTTTTAGCGCTGTGACTACGGCGAGAGCATCTGTAAGCAGGACTATATGGCTTTCATTTTCATTGTGTGTCACCATTTCTTCCACTGCCGCCCTCAGTGCCTCTGCCTCCGCTCTGAAATTGCTTGTGTACTTACCAGTAGCGATTGACAGTGTTATTTTTCTGCCATTTGGTAGGTTCAGGAATGCTCCTGCCCCTCCGTTCTGTGTAGTGTTTGTTACGGAACCGTCGGTGTATGCATGGGTCCAGTCCATGCTTGGGTAGCTTTTCGATATGAAGCTTAGGGTAGTATCTCTCCTTTCTTTTTCAGTCTGGCAGTTTTTGTTTCCAATACCTGGTATATTTTCTACCACCTCTGGAAATATATCCTGCCTCCAGGTAGGTTTTCGTACAGTAGTGATGGGTTTTGGTGTTGTTAGTGCGTTTATGGGATCTTCGTGCATCTTTGCTTTGGCTATTTCTGCAAAGTTTCTCCGCTTTAGTTTCCCATTTCCCAAATTGTTTAGTCTCTGGTGCATTGGATGGTCAGTCAGTCTTCGGAGTTTCTCTGACTGCAGCTGGGCTCTGCAGTCTCTTCTATCGGTCATGGATTGCAGTTTTGTAATCTTTTCAAGTTCTACAATTGGCGTTGACTTCATGCCTCCTGTTATAACTCTCATGGCTTGGTTTTGAAGTTTGCTAACTTTATCGAAGTTCGCCTTTGCTGCTGTTGGCCATGCCGCAATGCCATAGGCGAGCACTGGTCTCACTCTTCCAGTGTACAGTTTCTTTAGTATGCCTTCGTCTGTTCCCCAGCTTGTGCCAGCAAGTTTCCACATGATTGCCATTCTTTCTCTGGCTCTCATTCGGTTTCTCTCGATCTGACTTTTCCATGTCATGCGCCGATCAAATGTGACTCCCAGATAGGTTGGGTTGTCGTTTGGCTGCAGGAATTTGCCATTTAGACTTAATTTGGTATTTTGGGGTTTTGTTGAAAGCGAGAATATTGTGCATGTGGTTTTCTCCTCGTTTTTTTTTGACCAGCCATGAGTTCGCCCACTCTTCCAGCGATGTTAGGGCCTGCTGCATTCGATTTCTTGCTATGGTGAGATTCTTTTCAGAGGTCCACATAGCCAGATCGTCTGCATACATTGAGCTATGGACTCTCCTTGGTATATTCTCTGTAATGTCGTTTATATATACCAGGAAGAGTGTGGGTGACAGTACTCCCCCTTGGGGTACTCCCTGCTCGAGTGTCACCTTTTTGCTCATCTGCCCTTGTACTTGGACTCTGGCCGTTCTTTGTTTGAGGTAGTGGTTGATCCCACAAACATCACTTCTTCTTAGCTTGACTCTAAGTCCGTCTTTCCAGACTTTGTCAAATGCCTTTTCCAGATCCACCCAAACAGCTACTGTGTGTTTCTGTGCCTGGTAGGCATCTTCTATTTCCTGGGCTATGAGGATGACCTGGTCCTCAGTGGATCTGTGCTGTCTCAAGCCGGCTTGCTGTGGAATTAGTATTCGTTTTTCTTCCAGATGCCACATCAGTCTGGTGTTTATCATCCGTTCCATCAGCGTGTAGGTTCCCACAGCTCAGTAGGCTGATGGGCCTGTATCCATTTGGATCTGTTTTGTCCTTTCCTGTTTTTGGTACTGGTACCAGTATTGCGTCTTTCCATGCCTGGGGTACAATTCCCCTTTTCCAGCTTTGGTTCAGGACCGATAGCAGTTTCCTCTTCGCTGTTTGGCCCAGCCCCATAAGCATTTCGTTTGTTATCCCCTCTTTTTCCTTTTCTTTAATGTTCTCATAGCCTCTTCCATTTCGCTCATTGTTAATTTGGCCATCATGTGCTCTTCAGGTGCCGTATTCATGTTGTCGTGCCCCTTTAGCTCTTTGCTAATGTCTGTATGCTTATCTGCAGGGACTTCGATGTGGTTTGCTCTGTCATAGTGATCGACAAAAGCGTTTGCGGCTTTCTTACCTGTGAGCAAGTTTTCGCCCTGCTTGATGGTAATTTGTTTGTTTGACGGGGTTTCGTCGTTGTTGGCTCTGACTAGCTTCCATAGCTTGTTCCCGTCTTTGTCCAGGTTTAGGCTTTCCGTTTTGTTTTTCCAGCTTTCTCTTGATA
The DNA here is from genome assembly GCA_036924085.1 of Ariolimax columbianus. Taxonomy (NCBI): domain Eukaryota; kingdom Metazoa; phylum Mollusca; class Gastropoda; order Stylommatophora; family Arionidae; genus Ariolimax; species Ariolimax columbianus. The sequence goes on along the minus strand of JAVGWX010000020.1, from coordinate 33,911,666 downwards.
AGCCTTAATCTGAGTGTGGCCTTCTTTTGAGTATCCTCTTTGTGTAGGTCCCATGTTAATCTTTTGTCATATCTCATTCGTAGGTATGTAGGATTGTTTTCTCTAGGAAATATGCTTTCTAAATTTAGGTCGACCTGCTCTGGCTTTGTAGAGAGCGACAAGAGTGTTGAGAGTGTCTTACTTTTATTTATTGTGATACCCCATGCGTCTGCTCATTTCTTTACTGCATTAATTTGCTTCCTGCATTTTTGCTTTTGCGGTTCCAATGTTTTCTGCCTGGGTTCATATGACCAGGTCGTCCGCATTCAGTGCCTTGCGGACATATGGACTGAACTGGTTTGACAGATCAATAATGAAGATCATACAAATGGTGGGGGATAGTGATCCTTCCAGGGACCACATTCATGTAGTTTGACTATTTCGCTCTTGTGTTCTGCCAGCCTGACCCTCGCACATCGTGAGTGGAGGTAGTCATTGATTCAGTCAAGCATTTTCCCCCTTTATTCCGCAGCCAGCTAATTTTAGCATTAGTCTTTTCTTCCAGAATATATGTATATTGTCTTCCCAAACCATCTTAGGTCTACCTAACTTTCTCGATTCCGGGACTCATCCCTCGAGTATAGTGTTGGCCAACCCAATTGATCCTGACACATGTCTGTGCCGTTAGAATTTTCGTGTCTTCAGAACTGTCAATACATTTTTATTTGGCTCGATATTCTGTCGGATTGTGTTTCGTAAGCTGACATTTGATGACCTTTCTCTAAAGGATGATAGCTTCAATATAACGACATACCACATCTTCTTCTTCTTTTTATTCTTTTTCTTTTTCTTCCTGTTTTTCTTCCTTTTCTACTTCTGTTTCTTTTCTTTTTCTTCTTCATTTTCTTCTTCTTCTTCTTCTTCTTCTTCTTCTTCTGCTTGGTCTTCTTCTTCCTCTTCTTCTTTTTCTTCTTCTCCTTATCCTCGTTCTTCAACTTTAATTTTTCTTAATTTCGGATTCATGGGAAAAGAAATGATTCACTCCTCTGTCGCTGTATACTTTATTTAGTATGTTGTTGTGTTTTTACGTATTATGTTCCTGTTTTCATGTAAAACTATTTTTTGGCCTTTCCATTTATATATTTCAGTCAATTCCTATTTTATGTAATCGTTCCTAAATCTTGTATTCAAACCTACTGATGTGCCCTGTTCTTTGTAGGTACTTTTATTGTGTAACTGGTGGAATCTGCAAAGCCATGAGTTGGAGCATCTACTACTTTAGAGTGGCTACACCACAATGCCTATCGTTTGTTCGGTTCGGATCCCGTTGGAGCTTAGGATCACAACATATGTTCTTCATCTATTTATTTTCTTTGCCTTCTATAATATACCTTTCCCTCCATGAAACCCCGAATTAAATGCCGTCCTCCCCAGATGTTCGTCTCAGGATGTTCTTGGACCATCTCACTCATATTTCCCAGTGGGTTCTAATCATCTATATCTGGTTATGCTGTCTGACTTCTTTCTGAGATTGTGTTTCGTCCGTCCCATTTAGGTCTCCCTAATTTGCAGATGTATTGGTTGTTGCGTGTTATTTTCCATTGATCTGTATCTGTCATTATACCACTGTTAGTTGTCTCTTACGAGAAATTGTGCCATCATCAGCAGGTTAGTCAGCTCGGAGACTGATGCTGAAGTCTTCTGATCGTGTCACGCCACTGTTCTCGGTTAGGTAATCCGGGGACTGGTTAAAGTCTTATAATCATGTCACACCACTGTCCTCTGTTATCTGGAGACTAGTGTTGAAGCCGTCTGATCATGTCACGTCATTGACCTCTGTTAGTCAGTCCGGAGATCAATGTTTACGTAGTGTTGTCATGTCACGCCACTGTCCTCTGTTAACCAGCCCGGAGACTGATGCAAGGCAAAGGAGTAACGCATTACTCTTCAGGTAGATCGGTCTGCCACTATTTCTAGTTTCTGTATGCTGTTAAGACTCGGCATTGTAACATTTCTAGTGCTAGTCCTGAGAAGTGTCTCACTTGGTCTGCCCCTGTTTCCTGTGCCACTTGGTTTCTACATTACAGCTTGACCTAGAAGTCTGCTGCTATTAAAGACATTCCTGATGTATACCTAACAAGTTGACCTTACAATCTTCATCATCAGGACATGCCCTGCCGTTTTGGCGTTGACGGTCATGACCTCCATCCATTTCTAAAACGTGTCGTTTATCTTGACGATTGCCGCTCATGTCATTCTCTCAGGCTGTCCATCATCTTCTCTCACGGTCTTCCTTTCCTACTATATTTCCGTTGGCACGACGTGCTCCAAGGCACCTCTTTTCATAACATGCCTAAACAAGGATGCCTGTCTTGTTATGATTCTAATAATAAGTTGTCTTTGTGCTTGTGCATCCACAAAGACTGCATCATACATTTTCTTTTGCGGTCCACAGGATCCGCAGCATTCTTCTGTAAAACCACATCTCCGTTGCTTCCAAAGATCTAATCACTTAATTCTTAATGATTCACTGCCATATCTCAGTACTGGTTTCACATAGCATCCACGGACTCTCTTTGACAGTTTCAGAGACAAGGTTTTGTTGCCCACTATTCCTTTCATTATCTAGGAGACCAAGTTTGCTTGGGCTATTCTACATTTTCTTTCATAATTGCATCTTCCATCTGATGTTATGTATGTGCCAACATATTTAAACGTGTTAACTTGTCTCAATTATGTGTATAACAAGGTCAAGTATAGCATTAATGCTCCATATGTAACAGTTCTCGCCGGAGCAAGGGGAGTTTAGGATGCCTGAACATGTTAAAGCTTAAAGCTACATGAATGCATGTCAAGGTCACTCACCGTCTCAGCAAAGGAGAACAGAGTTGAGTTAAGGAATGTGGACAGGTAGAAACTGACCACTGGCATTCCGATTTTGGTAGGGGGAGATTGATTGACAGACGAAATTGGCAGCGGGGCTTGCTGCGAGAGAATGAATGACAGGTGGGCAAAGTGTTTCGGTCCAATTGGAATTGAAGATGACCATACCTGAGATCGATTGGTCAAGCTCTGGCCTTGCTTGAGGATATATAACTCGAGACAAAGTTTAGCTCGAGAGGCTGGAAGAGAGAGGAGGAGAGATGGAGAGAGAGAGACTGAATGTGGATAGTATGTTTAACTCACCGACTTAGATAGAGGAGCGATTGATTGACGGTTGGACGAATGTTTAGTGATAGAACAGGATCGCTCAAATAGGTGTGTGAGTTTTGCATTAATAGATAATGTGAAAGTGTGTTTGTAAGCAAGGACACATTGTGAACGAGTATGTCGAGATCGCCCGCCTGAGGGGATTTCAGTGAGGAAGAGTATTTGATAAGGTGTGTTGAAGACGCAGTTAAGGCGATGTGTGTGTGATGCAATTGCAAGGCAATAGAACTGGGTTTTTAGATAGTTGGGAATTCCATCAATAGCTAATGCTTACAATTCCCGTTTTAGTAGAATGTTTAGTTAAGATATGTATTATATTGTGTTTGTAATTTCTCTACTCATTCTATGATATGAGTATGATATAATAAATATGCCACATGCTGTGTGATATGTCATTTACTGAGTATGGTCATGATGATGTGGATGAGTGTGAGAATGTTCTAAGTTAGATCACGGCCAAGGCAAACAGTGGGATCTGCTACACGTTATTATTATTTTGGTGCCTGTTGACCACGGATAGTCGTGGTAGATTTATAAATATAGTGCGTGTGTAGCTATAGATCTTGATTTGCATGTTTAACACAAGTGTCGCAGTTATATATAACTTGTGTGTGTAGTTAGGAATAGAGGAGTAGCTAGTGGTTAGAGTGTTAGTACCATAGACAGCTTTTCCAATCATCTGACTGGTAAGTGTGACATTTTTCTTCCACCCATTGTTGTATTATTGACAAGACTTTGTGCGTACTTGACAGTCTTATAAATTTTTTTTGGGTGGGCCAGACGGGTTTATTCAATATGTCGAGGTTGGACAATGTTAAACAATGTTATCATTGTCTAGCTTTTGGACATTTGTCTATCGGATGCCCTAATATTCTTCGGAATATTAACAGTTCCTGGAGAAGAGGAGGACTGTTTGTCAAAAACAAGCCTTTCATGGCACGAGCTACAGTCAGCGATAAGTGGGAGGACAAAAGTCAACTACAAAACCAGCTAAGAGAACTAACAGGCAGAGTCATTCGGCTGGAAAGACAGGAAAAAGATCTCCAATGGAAGCTGCGACAGCTGTTGCAACAGTTTGAAAACGGAGCTTTCAAACCAGCTAGGAAGGAGAGAAGAAATCAAGAAATCACAGAAGTAAACACGGCCCAGTATTTTAGAAGGGGACAGAGTGGTAGGAAAGTGAGTAGGAAGCCCATCCAACTTCCACATTCCGATCCGTGGAGGGACAGAGGTGGAAATCTCAGGACGGACGTGTGTGGACGGCTGGACAGAGGTGGCAAAAAGGGGAGTTTGACCCAGGTGCAGAGGCCAAGTCAAGTGATAGGAGGAGGAATGGTTGGGCAGAAGTTTGAATCGGGCAGATTTTTAGCCCACAAGAGGCCTTTTGTACGGTTACAGATGGAGAGGCAGGACAGGAGCTATCAAAGAGACTTTGAGCACGAGGCGGATGGACGGAAAGAAAGAGATACAGGTTTTGTGTATCCAGAAAAGTTAGGGACGGAGGGCAGGTTACGCAATGCAAACGAGACAAACGTTCGCTCAAAGGTCCAGAGGAAATGTTACATCATTGGACAGCGTATGCCGAGAATTCAGGAAGAGGGTATTACGTCGATTAACCTGGTCGGGCGTGCTGAAAGGAGCCAAGTTTACCAGGAACTTGTCGTCAAGTCTGGTAGAACATTAGTTAAAGTCGACGAAGAATCGAACAAGGAAATAGTCGGAGATTCGCCAGATAAAGAGGAAAGGAGAGGAGGAGGAATGGTGGCAGGACCAGCTATGGTTTCGTGCCCACCCAAGCCAGGTTCTAGCCATGCGGGAGAAGTGGTTGAACAGACCGAAAGAAGGGACAACCCTTCGGCCACCGAGGAAGGAAGTGGAAATGACGCACAGTTGGAATGCGAAACGGACGCACCAACAGCAGCCAACAAAGGAGGAACAGAGTTTCTAAGGAAAACGAAGAAAAGGGAAAGACAGGTTAACCACAGCCAGGACAGCGAACCAGTCATCGAAGCAAAGATGAAAAGATCTCAGTTCGAGATAAGCCAACAGTCAAACGAACAGTGTGAAAGGTCTTTCCCACAAATAGTGAATACAGATGGACGGAAGGCTGAAGTAGCGGACGATGTAAGTGTACGTAACACTACCAGAGAACCGGTGGGTACGAACCAAACAGCTGTGAAACAAACAGACCAGACGATGGGCGTTTTACAGGAGGAAATCGCGCAGCAATCAGAGACAGCTGATGGGGCAGCGCATAGTCTGGTTAAAATAAGCAGTACTGACAAGGAACGGTTGATGCAATGTTTACTGACGCTAGCCAAAAACATGGAAATCAGAAATGGAATTAGGTAAAGTCGTGTGGAGTACTTACTCACATGGGCTATCATGTGAAACTCCAGTTAATGTATGCATTTGCATAACATTTGTTTCATCTACCGTTATCCTTGGGAAACGGAGATTTGGATAATTAGGGGGTAGGGTATAGAGATGGAGGAATGACTAGATGTTAAAAAATTCCTTTGAATTCGTTGTCTCAAGTAAACGCCAGACAATGAGCGTACCACGGACGGTCAGTCTGAAGCTAGACTGACCGAGATCAAAGGGACATTTCCGACCAGAGAAACGGACAGAACGAACGAGAGACGCAGGATAGCTGGATGCGCCAGGTAATGATTACGTGACGCAAGGTAACACGTGGACGCGATGTTTCGGTTAATATCTGACCAGGTAGCTTTGATGCGGAGAATTTGGGGAAATAGCGGTGAATTAGTTAGATCCCAACACTCGGTTTTGATTCCTCGGGACAAAGACTGCACCCGGACTAGTAGGGTTACAGCATGACGTAATTCGACAGGTGGACGATTCGGTTTTTGACTTTTGACTCAGACATAGTTTAGTATCTGATTAAGTTACAACTTAGTCATAGTTTAGTGACATAGTCTAGTAGAACTTAGTCATAGTTTAGTATCTTATAAAGGGAGCATTAACAGGTGCTCATCTGTGGGGCACGAGCAGGAGTGAAGGTTGATGGCACTTGGTCATGTTTATGTGTGTAAATATTTTGATATTTGAATTTTGACTAATGGTATTACTTGCATTTTTAGTGGGTTGTATGGTCGATATAGTATGCATTGAATTTTTCTTTATTTTGTTGTTGTTGTTTTTTTTGTTGTTGTTGAATCATCATGTTTACAGGTATTTGATACAGGTTATTTAGGTGATCTACAGAGCAGTATATCTCATCCAGACTGTAGGCCTCCGCAAGCACAAGTCACCACGAGTTCCAGAATCACATGTATGTGGAGTCTTTGCAGAGAAGACTACATTGATCAGAAGTTTTAAAATTGACTATGACATATGTTGTCAAATATCGTTTTTGTGGGAAATATAAAGAATTTTGCTGTTTTCTTTGAGAGGGGATAGCTGTCAAGAGAGACAATGATAACTAGCCTGAGGATAACCCACGTAAGTTCGTGGCCTCACAGGAGTTAGTATGAAGTGAATCGTCGGCCAGGCGTGTAATGAGACCGCCTGAGAAAATTGACCTGAACTGGTCGTGTGTAACAATGAAGGTTCGTGTCCTTAGAGGAAGGCACGGGAACAGGTCGAGGTATATTGACCTCAATGAGTAAGGAGAATTCCTTAAGGTGTTTCTGTTTTGATGAGTTAAAGGTCCCGCAGGGACAGACTTAGGTGAATTTGACTGTAAAACGATGTAAAAGTGTTGGTTTGTGTTGTAAAAACGACCAGCCACGGTGTTTTTCTTCTGCTTGTATTGATTGTGTATGTATTACAAAAAGGTTTATATGTATCAAATGACATGTCTTTTTATGCATGTACGATGTGAGTGAAGTGTAGTGTTTTCTTTTCAAGGCAGGTACAATTTGAGTGGAGTTGTAAACAGGAGTAGTGTTTACATTTTGGATAGTAGAGACGAAAATGGTGGTCATTTGCCAGATGAAAAAAATGACCATCCATGTTTCGGTCTGTAGTTTAGGGAGGTAATGTAACAGTTCTCGCCGGAGCAAGGGGAGTTTAGGATGCCTGAACATGTTAAAGCTTAAAGCTACATGAATGCATGTCAAGGTCACTCACCGTCTCAGCAAAGGAGAACAGAGTTGAGTTAAGGAATGTGGACAGGTAGAAACTGACCACTGGCATTCCGATTTTGGTAGGGGGAGATTGATTGACAGACGAAATTGGCAGCGGGGCTTGCTGCGAGAGAATGAATGACAGGTGGGCAAAGTGTTTCGGTCCAATTGGAATTGAAGATGACCATACCTGAGATCGATTGGTCAAGCTCTGGCCTTGCTTGAGGATATATAACTCGAGACAAAGTTTAGCTCGAGAGGCTGGAAGAGAGAGGAGGAGAGATGGAGAGAGAGAGACTGAATGTGGATAGTATGTTTAACTCACCGACTTAGATAGAGGAGCGATTGATTGACGGTTGGACGAATGTTTAGTGATAGAACAGGATCGCTCAAATAGGTGTGTGAGTTTTGCATTAATAGATAATGTGAAAGTGTGTTTGTAAGCAAGGACACATTGTGAACGAGTATGTCGAGATCGCCCGCCTGAGGGGATTTCAGTGAGGAAGAGTATTTGATAAGGTGTGTTGAAGACGCAGTTAAGGCGATGTGTGTGTGATGCAATTGCAAGGCAATAGAACTGGGTTTTTAGATAGTTGGGAATTCCATCAATAGCTAATGCTTACAATTCCCGTTTTAGTAGAATGTTTAGTTAAGATATGTATTATATTGTGTTTGTAATTTCTCTACTCATTCTATGATATGAGTATGATATAATAAATATGCCACATGCTGTGTGATATGTCATTTACTGAGTATGGTCATGATGATGTGGATGAGTGTGAGAATGTTCTAAGTTAGATCACGGCCAAGGCAAACAGTGGGATCTGCTACACATAGAGAGAATGTCGTAAGAGGCAACTTACGTGTGACATGGCATAAAACCGGCTATGAGTAGGTGGTTTGTTAAGAGCAGCATGGATGGCACCTAACAGGCTACAGGTCTACTTTCCTCTAGTGTTTGAGTCTATTACTATGGACTCGCACATTTATTAACCACCCTGCGCGGCAATATTCCCAACGCAGCTCAGTAATACGCTCCTCGAGCCTGGCCCGATCAGCAGAAAATCCTCCTCCCGGCTACATCCAGCTTACGCCAGAGCTGGGACCGGCACAAGGGCATGCACCCCTGTACAGGTACAGGTTGACTAAGACTAAGCCTATAACTAAGACAGTCATATCGCTGTTTGGTCTCTAATCTTACTTGTCTTCAATTCCTTCCAGCCAATTTTCTATATTCTTTTAAGACATTTACTTTCAAATTCATCAGGGATCAAGATGCTAAGCAGCGCATGAGCTGCAGTTGTCAGCGACTCATAGCTTACTGCTAGTGTCAGGGCCAGCGAACCAAAGCTGACAAGATCCTTCTACACCTCCACGCGGTGATACTGGATAAAAGGCTGCAGCAGACCAGACTGGCTAAGAAGGGATCGAATAGGGAATGCTAACCCGGTACTCAAATAATGTTTGCTGAAGTCGGATGTGTTAGACCGCAAGGTGCAAATATCGCAGTCAAGCTGTAAACTTCAACACTACGCATTCCGTTCTCTGGACTACATTCTGCTACTTCAGCCCTTTCATTATTTGGTAGTTGGAGATTGAGAATGAACGAAGCCAAGCCAAACCAAACCAATGCATCAAGCCTATTTTCAAGACCTTTTGTCATTTTCCCCAACCACAAGGAGTAAGACACGCATTGGCACATAAACTTAACAGATTTTGGCAGGCCAACATTTCAAGACTGCTGTATTTCATGAAGACCTGCCCTCCGTAGGGAGCTGAATAAATGTTCATTTATTGATTACCATCCTTCGTGAAGGCAGGCAAGTCTGCAGTAATGGCTGCTGATCATGTTGGGTTAAAAATAATTGATGGTTTTATGTATTTTCGGTTACGTGACTTTCCATTGTTTTATAGGTCCATTGATTTGTTGAGTTTTTTGGATCCAGACGCTGATAAAGACCTATATTTTCAGAAACGTCGGTCCAAGTCTGTCTCAGTTCCAACGTGACTTCACGTTTTAACCTTACTGGTTTTTTTTGTTTATGTCACCAACTTGAGCTCTGTAATGTCTTGGCATATCTCTAGGCTATCGATCCAACGCTGCTTCCCTTTATACATAGCTGAAGTCTCAAACTCATTTTAGCCCCAGGTCTTCTTGAAGTCATGTTCGATGTCCGAAGAGTGACAGTGAGTGTCGCTCATGTCAGTCAGGTGAAACGTATTGACGTAGATCCCTGCCTCATGTCAACACCGTGTTACTGTGGCCAATACGGTGGGGATTGGCAGTGTGGTTCATAGTGTAATGAGCCTGATGAGAATTCTAGCATTGCACAACAGCTAGGAGAGCGCAGACCATCTTTTTTTCAATGTGGCAAGGACATAAAATAAGCATCTACCAGAACAATATTAATTAATATAAACATTGTGTACTAGTCGATTGAGCACAGTCTCGTGGGTCTATCAAGTAGGCACCACCGTCAAATAGGCCTATACAACAGTAACATTCGGGCATTGTCCCAAGTCAAAGATGTGCCAACAACTCCAAGCACCACTATGATGACCACAAGCACCACTGTGCTGGCCACAAACCCCACTGTGCTGGCCACAAACACCACTATGATGACCCCAAGCACCACTGTGCTGGTCATAAGCACCACTGTGCTGGCCACAAACACAACTGTGCTGGCCACAAGCACCACTGTGCTGGTGATAAGCACCACTGTGCTGGTCATAAGCACCACTGTGCTGGCCACATACACCACTGTGCTGGCAACAAGCACCACTGTGCTGTCCCCAAGCACCACTGAGCTGACCACAAGCACCACTAAGCTGGCCACAAGTACCAATGCGCTGACCACAAGCACAACTGAGCTGACCACAAGCACCACTAAGCTGGCCACAAGCGCCACTGTGCTGACCACAAGCACCACTAAGCTGGCCACACGCAGCACTAAGCTGGCCGCAAGCACTACTAAGCTGGTCACACGCACCACTGTGCTTGCCATGTTGTAAGATGGAAAGACGAACGCTGAAGAACGGTAACCACTCTATTCTACAGACGCTCCAAAAAAAAAAAATACCTCATTGAAGACCTCCGAAAATATGGAAAGTTAGACAGAAGTCATCCATCCACTGGACAACCCGTGCCCGAGACAGAAGTCATACATCCACTGGACAACCCGTGCCCAAGACAGAAGTCATCCATCCACTGGACAACCCGTGCCCAAGACAGAAGTCATCCATCTACTGGACAACCCGTGCCCGAGACAGAAGTCATCGATCCACTGGACCACCCGTGCCAGAGACAGAAGTCATCCATCAAGTGGACAACGCATGCCCGAGACAGAAATCATCCATCGATTGGACAACCCGTGCCCGAAACAGAAGTCATCCATCCACTGGACAACCCATGCCCGAGACAGAAGTCATCCATCCAATGGATATCCCGTGAACCGAGACAGAAGTCATCCATCCACTGGACCACCCGTGAACGGAGACAGAAGTCATCCATCCACTGGATAACCCTTGAACCGAGACAGAAGTCATCCATCCACTGGACAACTCGTGAACCGAGACAGAAGTCATCCATCCACTGGACAACCCTTGAACCGAGACAGAAGTCATCCATCCACTGGAAAACCCGTGAACCGAAACAGAAGTCATCCATCCACTGGACAATCCGTGAACCGAGACAGCAGTCATCATTCCACTGGAGAACCTGTGAACCGAGACAGTAGTCATCCGTCCACCGGACAACCCGTGAACCAAGACAGAAGTCATTCATCCACTGGAAAACCCATACCCGGGACAGAAGTCATCCATCCACTGGAAAACCCATACTCGAGACAGAAGTCATCCATCCACTGGACAACCCGTGAACCGAGACAGAATTCATCCATCCACTGGACAACCCGTGAACCGAGGCAGAAGTCATCCATCCACTGGACAACTCGTAAACCGAGACAGAAGTCGTCCATCCACTGGACAACCCGTGAACACGAGACAGAAGTCATCAATCAACTGGACAACCGGTGCCCGAGATAGAAGTCATAAATCCACTGGATAACCCGTGCCCCAAATAGAAGTCATCCATCCACTGGACAACCCGTGCCCGAGATAGAAGTCAACCATCCACTGGACAACCCGTAAACCGAGACAGAAGTCATCCATCAACGGAACAATCCGTGAAACGAGACAGAAGTCATCCACCCACTGGACAATCCGTTAACTGAGACAGAAGTCATCCATCAACTGGACAACCCGTGCACCGAGACAGAAGTCATCCATCCACTGGACAACCCGTGCCCGAGATAGAAGTCATCCTTCAACTGGACAACCCGTGAACCGAGACAGAAGTCATCCATCCACTGGACAACCCGTGAACCGAAACAGAAGTAATTTATCTACTGGACAACCCGTGCAAGAGATAAAAGTCATCCATCCACTGGACATCCTGTGCCCGAAACAGAAGTCTTCCATCCACTGAAGAACCCATGCCCGAGACAGAAATCATTCTTCGACTGGACAACCTGTGCCCGAGATAGAAGTCACCTATCCACTGGATAAACTGTGCCCGAGACAGAAGTCATCCATCCACTGGACAACCCGTGCCCGAGATAGAAGTCATCCATGCACTGGACAACCCGTGCCCGAGATAGAAATCAACCATCCACTGGACAACCCGTGCCCGATACAGAAGTCATCCATCAACTAGACAACCCATGCCCGAGACAGAAGTCATCTATCGACTGGACAACATATGCCTGAGAAAGAAGTCATCCATCGACTGAACAACCCGTGCTCAAGACAGAAGTCTTCCATCGACTGGACAACCCGTGCCCGAGACAGAAGTCATCCATCGACTGGACAACCCGTGCTCGAGACAGAAGTCATCCATCCACTGGACAACCCGTGCCCGAGATAGAAGTCATCCATCTACTGGACGACCCGTGCCAGACACAGAAGTCATCCATCCACTGGACAACCCATCCCTGAGACAGAAGTCATCCATCGACTGGACAACCCGTGCCCGAGACAGAAGTCATCCATCCACTGGAGAACCCGTGAACCGAGACAGAAGTCATCCATCCACTGGACAACTCGTGAACCGAGACAGAAGTCGTCCATCCACTGGACAACCCGTAAACACGAGACAGAAGTCATCCATCCACTGGAAAACCGATGCCCAAGATAGGTCATCCATCCACTGGATAACCCGTGCCCGAGAAAGAACTCATCAATCCACTGGACAACCCGTGCCCGAGATAGAAGTCATCCATCCACAGGACAACCCGTGTGCGAGACAGAAGTCATCCACCCACAGGACAACTCGTGCCCGAGACAGAAGTCACCTATCCACTAGACAACCCGTGAACCGAGACAGACGTCATCCATCCACTGGACAACCCGTGAACCGAAACAGAAGTTATCCATACACTGGACAACCCGTGAACCGAGACAGAAGTCATCCATCATCTGGACAACCCGTGAACCGAGACAGAAGTCATCCATCCACTGGACAATCCGTTAACCGAGACAGAAGTCATCCATCCACTGGATAACCCGTGAACCGAGACAGAAGTCATCCATCCACTGGACAACCCGTGAACCGAAAAAGAAGTAATTGATCTACTGGACAACCCGTGCCAGAGATAGAAGTCATCCATCCACTTGACATCCTGTGCCCGAAACAGAAGTCAACCATCCACTGAAAAACTCATGCCCGAGATAGAATTCATCCATCGAAAGGACAACCCGTGCCCGAGACAGAAGTCATCCATGGACTGGACAACTCGTGCTCGAGACAGAAGTCATTCATCCACTGGACAAACCGTGCCCGAGACAGAAGTCATCCATCCACTGGACAACCCGTGCCCGAGACAGAAGTCATCCATCCACTGGACAACCCGTGCCCGAGATAGAAGTCATCCATCCACTGGACAACCCGTTCCCGATACAGAGGTCATCCATCCACTGGACAACCCGTGAACCGAGACAGAAGTCATCCATCCACTGGAGAACCCGTGCCCAAGACAGAACTCATCCATCCACTGGACAACCCGTGCCCGAGATAGAAGTCATCCATCTACTGGACAACCAGTGCCAGAGACAGATGTCATCCATCCACTGGACCACCCGTGAACCGAGACAGAAGTCATCCATCCACAGGACAACCCGTGAACCGAGACAGAAGTCATCCATCTACTGGACAACCTGTGCCCGAGACAGAAGTCATCCATCCACCGGACAACCCGTGCCCGAGACAGAAGTCTTCCATCCACTGGACAAACCGTGAACCGAGACAGAAGTCATCCATCCACTGGACAACCCGTGAACGGAGACAGAAGTCATCCATCCACTGGACAACCCGTGAACCGAGACAGAAGTCATCCATCCACTGGATAATCTGTGAACCGAGACAGAAGTCATCCATCCACTAGACAACCTGTGAACCGAGACAGAAGTTATCCATCCACTGGACAACCCGGGCCCAAGACAGAATTCATCCTTCCACTGGACAACCCGTGAACCGAAAAAGAAGTCCTCCATCTACTGGACATCCCGTGCCAGAGATAGAAGTAATCTATCCACTGGACATCCTGTTCCCGAAATAGAAGTCATACATCCACTGAACAACCCATGCCGGAGACAGAAGTCATCCATCCACTGGACAATCCGTGCCCGTGATAGAAGTAATCCAAGCACTGGACAACCCGTGCCCGAGATAGAAGTCATCCATTTACTGGACAACCCGTGCCCGACACAGAAGTTATCCATCCACTGGACAACCCATGCCTCAGACAGAAGTCATCCATCGACTGGACAACCCGTGCCCGAGACAGAAGTCATCAATCGACTGAACAACCCGTGCCCGAGACAGAAGTCATCCATCGACTGGACAACCCGTGCCCTAGACAGAAGTCATCCATTCACTGGACAACCCGTGCCTGAGACAGAAGTCAACCATCCACTGGACAACCCGTGCCCGAAATAGAAGTCATCCATCCACTGGACAACTCGTGCCCGATACAGAAGTCATCCATCCACTGGACAAACCGTGAACCGAGACAGAAGTCATCCATCCATTGAATAAACCGTGAACCGAGACAGAAGTCATCCATCCACTGGACAACCCGTGCAAGAGTCAGAACTCATTCATCCACTGGACAACCCGTGCCCGAGACAGAAGTCATCCATCTGCTGGACAACCCGTGCCCGAGACAGAAGTCATCCATCCACTGGACAACCCTTTCCCGAGACAGAAGTCATCCTTCCACTGGACAACCCGTGAACCGAGACCGAAGTCATCTATCCACTGGACAACCCGTGCCCGAGACAGAAGTCATCCATCCACTGGACAACCCTTGCCCGAGATAGAAGTCATCCATCTACTGGACAATCCGTGCCCGACACAGAAATCATTTATCCACTGGACAAACCATCCCTGAGACAGAAGTCATCCTTCAACTGGACAACCCGTGAACCAAGACATAAGTCATCCATTCACTGGACAACCCGTGAACCGAAACAGAAGTATTTGATCTACTGGACAACCCGTGCCAGAGATAGAAGTCATCCATCCACTGGACATCCTGTACCCGAAACAGAAGTCATCCATCCACTGAAAAACCCATGCCCGAGATAGAATTCATCCATCGACAGGACAACCCGTGCCCGAGACAGAAGTCATCCATCGACTGGACAACCCGTGCTCGAGACAGAAGTCATTCATCCACTGGACAAACCGTGCCCGAGACAGAAGTCATCCATCCACTGGACAACCCGTGCCCGAGATAGAAGTCATCCATCCACTGGACAACCCGTGCCCGAGATAGAAGTCCTCCATCCACTGGACAACCCGTGCCCGATACAGAAGTCATCCATCGACTGGACAACCCATGCCCGAGACAGAAGTCATCTGTCGACTGGACAACTCGTGCCCGAGACAGAAGTCATCCATCGACTGAACAACCCGTGCCCGAGACAGAAGTCATCCATCGACTGGACAATCTGTGCCCGAGACAGAAGTCATCCATCCACTGGACAACCCGTGCCCGAGACAGAAGTCATCCATCCACTGGACAACCCGTGCCCAAGATAGAAGTCATCCATCCACTGGACAACCCGTGCCCGATACAGAAGTCATCAATCCACTGGACAACCCGTAAACCGAGACAGAAGTCATCCATTCACTGGAGAACCCGTGCTCAAGACAGAACTCATCCATCCACTGGACAACCCTTGAACCGAGACAGAAGTCATCCATCCACAGGACAACCCATTAACCTGATACAGAAGTCATCCATCTACTGGACAACCCGTGCCCGAGACAGAAGTCATCCATCCACTGGACAACCCGTGCCCGAGACAGAAGTCTTCCATCCACTGGACAACCCGTGAACCGAGACAGAAGTCATCCATCCACTGGACAACCCGTGAACCGAGACAGAAGTCATCCATCCACTGGACAACCCGTGAACCGAGACAGAAGTCATCCATCCACTGGACAACCTGTGAACCGAGACAGAAGTCATCCATCCACTGGAGAACCCGTGCCCAAGACAGAACTCATCCATCCACTGGACAACCCTTGAACCGAAACAGAAGTCATCCATCTACTGGACATCCCGTGCCAGAGATAGAAGTAATCTATCCACTGGACATCCTGTTCCCGAAATGGAAGTCATCCATCCACTGAACAACCCATGCCGGAGACAGAAGTCATCCATCGACTGGACAACCCGTGCCCGAGACGGAAGTCATCCATCCACTGGACAATCCGTGCCCGTGATAGAAGTAATCCAAGCACTGGACAACCCGTGCCCGAGATAGAAGTCATCCATCTACTGGAAAACCCGTGCCCGACACAGAAGTCATCCATCTACTGGACAACCCCTGCCTCAGACAGAAGTAATCCATCGACAGGACAACCCGTGCCCGAGACAGAAGTCATCAATCGTCTGAACAACCCGTGCCCGAGACAGAAGTCATCCATTGACTGGACAACCCGTGCCCTAGACAGAAGTCATCCATTCACTGGACAACCCGTGCCTGAGACAGAAGTCATCCATCCACTGGACAACCCGTGCCCGAGATAGAAGTCATCCATCCACTGGACAACTCGTGCCCGATACAGAAGTCTTCCATCCACTGGACAACCCGTGAACCGAGACAGAAGTCATCCATCCATTGAATAACCCGTGAACCGAGACAGAAGTCATCCATCCACTGGACAACCCGTGCAAGAGTCAGAACTCATTCATCCACTGGACAACCCGTGCCCGAGATAGAAGTCATCCATCTACTGGACAACCCGTGCCCGAGACAGAAGTCATCCATCCACTGGACAACCCGTGCCCGAGACAGAAGTCATCCTTCCACTGGACAACCCGTGAACCGAGACACAAGTCATCCATCCACTGGACAACCCGTGCCCGAGACAGAAGTCATCCATCCACTGGACAACCCTTGCCCGAGACAGAAGTCATCCATCCACTGGAAAACCCGTGCCCGAGATAGAAGTCATCCATCTACTGGACAACCCGTGCCCGACACAGAAATCATCCATCAACTGGACAAACCATCCCTGAGACAGAAGTCATCCATCGACTGGACAACCCGTGAACCAAGACGGAAGTCATCCATCCACTGGACAACCCGTGCCCGAGATAGAAGTCATCCTTCAACTGGACAACCCGTGAACCGAGACAGAAGTCATCCATTCACTGGACAACCCGTGAACCGAAACAGAAGTATTTGATCTACTGGACAACCCGTGCCAGAGATAGAAGTCATCCATCCACTGGACATCCTGTGCCCGAAACAGAAGTCATCCATCCACTGAAAAACCCATGCCCGAGATAGAATTCATCCATCGACAGGACAACCCGTGCCCGAGACAGAAGTCATCCATCGACTGGACAACCCGTGCTTGAGACAGAAGTCATTCATCCACTGGACAAACCGTGCCCGAGATTGAAGTCATCCATCCACTGGACAACCCATGCCCGAGACAGAAGTCATCTATCGACTGGACAACTCGTGCCCGAGATAGAAGTCATCCATTGACTGAACAACCCGTGCCCGAGACAGAAGTCATCCATCCACTGGACAACCTGTGTCCGAGATAGAAGTCATCCATCCACTGGACAACCCGTGCCCGAGACAGAAGTCATCCATCCACTGGACAACCCGTGGCTGAGATAGAAGTCATCCATCCACTGGACAACCCGTGCCCGATACAGAAGTCATCTATCCACTGGACAACCCGTAAACCGAGACAGAAGTCATCAATCCACTGGAGAACCCGTGCCCAAGACAGAACTCATCCATCCACTGGACAACCCGTGCCCGAGATAGAAGTCATCCATCTACTGGACAACCAGTGCCCGATATAGAAGTCATCCATCCACTGGACAACCCGTGCCCGAGACAGAAGTCATCCATCCACTGGACAACCCGTGGCCGAGATAGAAGTCATCCATCCACTGGACAACCCGTGCCCGATACAGAAGTCATCCATCCACTGGACAACCCGTAAACCGAGACAGAAGTCATCAATCCACTGGAGAACCCGTGCCCAAGACAGAACTCATCCATCCACTGGACAACCCGTGCCCGAGATAGAAGTCATCCACTTACTGGACAACCAGTGCCCGAGATAGAAGTCATCCATCCACTGGACAACCCGTGAACCGAGACAGAAGTCATCCATCCACTGGACAACCTGTGCCCGAGACAGAAGCCATCCATCCACTGGACATCCCGTGCCCGAGACAGAAGTCTTTCATCCACTGGACAACCCGTGAACCGAGACAGAAGTCATCCATCCACTGGACAACCCGTGAACTGAGACAGAAGTCATCCATCCACTGGACAACCCGTGCCCGAGACAGAAGTTATCCATCGACTCGACAACCCGTGCCCGAGACAGAAGTCATCCTTCCACTGGTCAACCCGTGAACCGAGACAAAAGTTATCCATCCACTGGACAACCCGGGCCCGAGACAGAATTCATCCTTCCACTGGACAACCCGTGAACCGAAACAGAAGTCATCCATCTACTGGACAACCCGTGCCAGAGATAGAAGTCATCTATCCACTGGACATCCTGTGCCCGAAATAGAAGTCATCCATCCACTGAACAACCCATGCCGGAGACAGAAGTCATCCATCGACTGGACAACCCGTGCCCGAAACAGAAGTAGTCCATCGACTGGACAACCCGTGCCCTAGACAGAAGTCATCCATTCACTGGACAACCCGTGCCTGAGACAGAAGTCATCCATCCACTGGACAACCCGTTCCCGATACAGAAGTCATCCATCCACTGGACAACCCGTGAACCGAGACATAAGTCATCCATCCACTGGACAACCCGTGAACCGATACAGAAGTCATCCTTCCACTGGACAACCCGTGCCCGAGTCAGAACTCATCCATCCACTGGACAACCCGTGCCCGAGATAGAAGTCATCCATCCACTGGACAACCGGTGCCCAAGATAGAAGTCATCCATCCACTGGACAACCCGTTCCCGATACAGAAGTCATCCATCCACTGGACAACCAGTGAACCGAGACAGAAGTCATCCATCCACTGGACAACCCGTGCCCGAGTCAGAACTCATTCATCCATTGGACAACCCGTGCCCAAGACAGAAGTCATCCATTAACTGGACAACCCGTGCTCGAGACAGAAGTCATCCATCCACTGGACAACCCTTGCCCGAGACAGAATTCATCCTTCCACTGGACAACCCGTGAACCGAGACAGAAGTCATCCTTCCACTGGACAACCCGTGAACCGAAATAGAAGTCATCCATCTACTGGACAAACGGTGCCAGAGATAGAAGTCATCCATCCACTGGTCATCTTTTGCCCGAAACAGAAGTCATCCTTCCACTGAACAACCCACGCCTAAGACAGAAGTCATCCATTGACTGGACAACCCGTGCCCGAGACAGAAGTCATCCATCCACTGGACAACCCGTGCCCGAGATAGAATTCATCCATCTACTGGACAACCCGTGCCCGACACAGAAGTCATCCATCCACTGGACAACCCATCCCTGAGACAGAAGTCATCCATCGACTCGACAACCCGTGCCCGAGACAGACGTTATCCATCCACTGGAAAACCCGTGAACCGAGACAGAACTCATCCATCCACTGGACAACCCGTGAACCGAGACAGAAGTTATCCATCCACTGGACAACCCGTGAACCGAGATACAAGTCATCCATCCACTGGACAACTCGTAAACCGAGACAGAAGTCGTCCATCCACTGGACAACCCGTAAACCGAGACAGAAGTCATCCATCCACTGGACAACCCGTGAACCGAGACAGAAGTCATCCATCCACTGGACAACCCGTGAACCGAGACAGAAGTCATCCATCAACTGGACAACTCGTGAACCGAGACAGAAGTCGTCCATCCACTGGACAACCCGTAAACACGAGACAGAAGTAATCCATCCACTGGACAACCCGTGCCCGAAATAGGTCATCCATCCACCGGATAACCCGTGCCCGAGACAGAACTCATCCATCCACTGGACAACCCGTGCCCGAGATAGAAGTCATCCATCCACTAGACAACCCGTGAACCGAGACAGAAGTCATCCATCCACTGGACAACCCGTAAACCGAGATAGAAGTCATCCATCTACTGGACAACCCGTGAACCGAGACAGAAGTCATCCATCATCTGGACAATTCGTGAACCGAGACAGAAGTCATCCATCCACTGGACAATCCGTTAACCGAGACAGAAGTCATCCATCCATTGGATAACCCGTGAACCGAGACAGAAGTCATCCATCCACTGGACAACCCGTGCCCGAGATAGAAGTCATCCTTCAACTGGACAACCCGTGAACCGAGACATAAGTCATCCATCCACTGGACAACCCGTGAACCGACACAGAAGTAATTGATCTACTGGACAACCCGTGCCAGAGATAGAAGTCATCTATCCACTGGACATCCTGTGCCCGAGATAGAATTCATCCATCGACAGGACAATCCGTGCTCGAGACAGAAGTCATCCATCGACTGGACAACCCGTGCTCGAGACGGAAGTCATTCATTCACTGGACAAACCGTGCCCGAGACAGAAGTCATCCATCCACTGGACAACCCGTGCCCGAGATAGAAGTCATCTATCCACTAGACAACCCGTGCCCGAGATAGAAGTCATCCATCGACTGGACAACCTGTGCCCGAGATAGAAGTCATCCATCCACTGGACAACCCGTGCCCGAGACAGAAGTCATCCATCCACTGGACAGCCCGTGCCCGAGATAGAAGTCATCCATCCACTGGACAACCCGTGAACCGAGACAGAAGTCATCCATCCACTGGAGAACCCGTGCCCAAGACAGAACTCATCCATTCACTGGACAACCCGTGCTCGAGATAGAAGTCATCCATCTACTGGACAACCAGTGCCCCAGACAGAAGTCATCCATCCACTGGACAAACCGTAAAACGAGACAGAAGTCATCCATCCACTGGACAACCCGTGAACCGAGACAGAAGTCATCCATCCACTTGACAACCCGTGCCCGAGACAGAAGTCTTCCATCCACTGGACAACCCGTGAACCGAGACATAAGTCATCCATCCACTGGACAACCCGTGAACCGAGACAGAAGTCATCCATCCACTGGACAACCCGTGAACCGAGACAGAAGTCATCCATCCACTGGACAATCTGTGAACCGAGACAGAAGTCATCCATCCACTAGACAACCCGTGAACCGAGATAGAAGTTATCCATCCACTGGACAACCCGTGCCCGAGACAGAATTCATCATTCCACTGGACAACCCGTGAACCGAAACAGAAGTCATCCATCTACTGGACAACCCGTGCCAGAGATAGAAGTCATCTATCCACTGGACATCCTGTGCCCGAAATAGAAGTCATCCATCCAGTGAAGAACCCATGCCGGAGACAGAAGTCATCCATCGACTGGACAACCCGTGCACGAGACAGAAGTCATCCATCCACTGGACAACCCGTGCCCGAGATAGAAGTCATCCATGCACTGGACAACCCGTGCCCGAGATAGAAGTCATCCATCTACTGGACAACAAATGCCTCAGACAGAAGTCATCCATCGACTGGACAACCCGTGCCCTAGACAGAAGTCATCCATTCACTGGACAACCCGTGCCTGAGACAGAAGTCATCCATCCACTGGACAACCCGTGCCCGAGATAGAAGTCATCCATCCACTGGACAACCCGTGCCCGATACAGAAGTCATCCATCCACTGGACAACCCGTGCCAGAGATAGAAGTCATCTATCCACTGGACATCCTGTGCCCGAAATAGAAGTCATCCATCCACTGAACAACCCATGCCGGAGACAGAAGTCATCCATCGACTGGACAACCCGTGCCCGAAACAGAAGTAGTCCATCGACTGGACAACCCGTGCCCTAGACAGAAGTCATCCATTCACTGGACAACCCGTGCCTGAGACAGAAGTCATCCATCCACTGGACAACCCGTTCCCGATACAGAAGTCATCCATCCACTGGACAACCCGTGAACCGAGACATAAGTCATCCATCCACTGGACAACCCGTGAACCGATACAGAAGTCATCCATCCACTGGACAACCCGTGCCCGAGTCAGAACTCATCCATCCACTGGACAACCCGTGCCCGAGATAGAAGTCATCCATCCACTGGACAACCGGTGCCCAAGATAGAAGTCATCCATCCACTGGACAACCCGTTCCCGATACAGAAGTCATCCATCCACTGGACAACCAGTGAACCGAGACAGAAGTCATCCATCCACTGGACAACCCGTGCCCGAGTCAGAACTCATTCATCCATTGGACAACCCGTGCCCAAGACAGAAGTCATCCATTAACTGGACAACCCGTGCTCGAGACAGAAGTCATCCATCCACTGGACAACCCTTGCCCGAGACAGAATTCATCCTTCCACTGGACAACCCGTGAACCGAGACAGAAGTCATCCTTCCACTGGACAACCCGTGAACCGAAATAGAAGTCATCCATCTACTGGACAAACGGTGCAGAGATAGAAGTCATCCATCCACTGGTCATCTTTTGCCCGAAACAGAAGTCATCCTTCCACTGAACAACCCACGCCTAAGACAGAAGTCATCCATTGACTGGACAACCCGTGCCCGAGACAGAAGTCATCCATCCACTGGACAACCCGTGCCCGAGATAGAATTCATCCATCTACTGGACAACCCGTGCCCGACACAGAAGTCATCCATCCACTGGACAACCCATCATTGAGACAGAAGTCATCCATCGACTCGACAACCCGTGCCCGAGACAGACGTTATCCATCCACTGGAAAACCCGTGAACCGAGACAGAACTCATCCATCCACTGGACAACCCGTGAACCGAGACAGAAGTTATCCATCCACTGGACAACCCGTGAACCGAGATACAAGTCATCCATCCACTGGACAACTCGTGAACCGAGACAGAAGTCGTCCATCCACTGGACAACCCGTAAACCGAGACAGAAGTCATCCATCCACTGGACAACCCGTGAACCGAGACAGAAGTCATCCATCCACTGGACAACCCGTGAACCGAGACAGAAGTCATCCATCAACTGGACAACTCGTGAACCGAGACAGAAGTCGTCCATCCACTGGACAACCCGTAAACACGAGACAGAAGTAATCCATCCACTGGACAACCCGTGCCCGAAATAGGTCATCCATCCACTGGATAACCCGTGCCCGAGACAGAACTCATCCATCCACTGGACAACCCGTGCCCGAGATAGAAGTCATCCATCCACTAGACAACCCGTGAACCGAGACAGAAGTCATCCATCCACTGGACAACCCGTAAACCGAGATAGAAGTCATCCATCTACTGGACAACCCGTGAACCGAGACAGAAGTCATCCATCATCTGGACAATTCGTGAACCGAGACAGAAGTCATCCATCCACTGGACAATCCGTTAACCGAGACAGAAGTCATCCATCCATTGGATAACCCGTGAACCGAGACAGAAGTCATCCATCCACTGGACAACCCGTGCCCGAGATAGAAGTCATCCTTCAACTGGACAACCCGTGAACCGAGACATAAGTCATCCATCCACTGGACAACCCGTGAACCGACACAGAAGTAATTGATCTACTGGACAACCCGTGCCAGAGATAGAAGTCATCTATCCACTGGACATCCTGTGCCCGAGATAGAATTCATCCATCGACAGGACAATCCGTGCTCGAGACAGAAGTCATCCATCGACTGGACAACCCGTGCTCGAGACGGAAGTCATTCATTCACTGGACAAACCGTGCCCGAGACAGAAGTCATCCATCCACTGGACAACCCGTGCCCGAGATAGAAGTCATCTATCCACTAGACAACCCGTGCCCGAGATAGAAGTCATCCATCGACTGGACAACCTGTGCCCGAGATAGAAGTCATCCATCCACTGGACAACCCGTGCCCGAGACAGAAGTCATCCATCCACTGGACAGCCCGTGCCCGAGATAGAAGTCATCCATCCACTGGACAACCCGTGAACCGAGACAGAAGTCATCCATCCACTGGAGAACCCGTGCCCAAGACAGAACTCATCCATTCACTGGACAACCCGTGCTCGAGATAGAAGTCATCCATCTACTGGACAACCAGTGCCCCAGACAGAAGTCATCCATCCACTGGACAAACCGTAAAACGAGACAGAAGTCATCCATCCACTGGACAACCCGTGAACCGAGACAGAAGTCATCCATCCACTTGACAACCCGTGCCCGAGACAGAAGTCTTCCATCCACTGGACAACCCGTGAACCGAGACATAAGTCATCCATCCACTGGACAACCCGTGAACCGAGACAGAAGTCATCCATCCACTGGACAACCCGTGAACCGAGACAGAAGTCATCCATCCACTGGACAATCTGTGAACCGAGACAGAAGTCATCCATCCACTAGACAACCCGTGAACCGAGACAGAAGTTATCCATCCACTGGACAACCCGTGCCCGAGACAGAATTCATCATTCCACTGGACAACCCGTGAACCGAAACAGAAGTCATCCATCTACTGGACAACCCGTGCCAGAGATAGAAGTCATCTATCCACTGGACATCCTGTGCCCGAAATAGAAGTCATCCATCCAGTGAAGAACCCATGCCGGAGACAGAAGTCATCCATCGACTGGACAACCCGTGCACGAGACAGAAGTCATCCATCCACTGGACAACCCGTGCCCGAGATAGAAGTCATCCATGCACTGGACAACCCGTGCCCGAGATAGAAGTCATCCATCTACTGGACAACAAATGCCTCAGACAGAAGTCATCCATCGACTGGACAACCCGTGCCCTAGACAGAAGTCATCCATTCACTGGACAACCCGTGCCTGAGACAGAAGTCATCCATCCACTGGACAACCCGTGCCCGAGATAGAAGTCATCCATCCACTGGACAACCCGTGCCCGATACAGAAGTCATCCATCCACTGGACAACCCGTGCCCGAGATAGAAGTCATCCATCCACTGGACAACCCGTGCCCGAGACAGAAGTCATCCATCCACTGGACAACCCGTGCCCGAGACAGAAGTCATCCATCCACTGGACAACCCGTGAACCGAGACAGAAGTCATCCATCCATTGGACAACCCGTGAACCGAGACAGAAGTCATCCATCCATTGTATAACCCGTGAACCGAGACAGAAGTCATCCATCCACTGGACAACCCGTGCCCGAGTCAGAACTCATTCATCCACTGGACAACCCGTGCCCGAGATAGAAGTCATCCATCCACTGGACAACCCGTGAACCGACTGGAAACTTAGATGAGACCAGCAGAAAATTTAAAAAACGCACTTCTGCTCGAGCCGAGACCGCCAATCAGAGAAAAGAACCAACGTGCTACTACCAACCTGCACAATAGTTGAAACCTGCAAATACCCTTGTAGATGCACAGATTGACTAATAAAAAGCCTAAGACTATTCGTCTTGGACAACTTGCAATCAAGTTATATGTCCCAAGTCCAGATGAATTTAATTTTAATGTTCGAAGTGTCACTTGACGTTAATTATCATGACCAAATAGACGTTCCAGAGTTAAACCCGCACACGCACTCGTAAAGGACTCTTCTGTGGCAACGTGGATATTACGTATGTACCTATTGTTAACCTTCATACAGCTTTATAATTTTATTCATCAACATCTGGTTGATCGGTCCACAGACTCGTAAGGTTGTCTGAGTGTGTCTCTCTATTTGACCCTATCCTCTGGTTGATCAGTCTACCGACTGGTTGTTAGGTTGTCTGAGTGTGTCTCTCCATTTGACCCGATCCTCTGCAGTTCTCTTCATTGCAGCATAAGTTCGTACTTTATTGTCCCTGCATGCCTGATATGTAAAGATGAGTCGTGGTCGCCCCTGTGGACTGTTGCGCTCTAGTATCTTCTGTAGAAGACTTTCATGTCTCATATTGTGATCCAGCCAACTCAAACGACGTTTTTGTTTGATCTGCAATATTTATCTTTGTGCGTCCAAACCATTGAGCACATTGTCATTGGATCTTCCTTCTGTCCAACCCCCTCTTTCCATTCTACGGTAGCACCACATTTAAAACCTTTTTTTCTTCATTCTTTGCTGAAATCCATGTTTCGGCCCCATACAGTGCAATTTGCCATACATGAGTGGCGATTATTCTTTTCCTCAGTTATATCCTGATATTCTTTGAGGTTAACAATTTCTGTTTTTCTGAAGTTCTATTTTTCCATTGCAATCTTTGTCTTAATTTCTGTCTCATTGCGGGCATCTTCTGTTATGGTTTGCCTCGAATATGTCAACTTCTGTACTTTTTTAATTATTTCTCTATTGATGATCATATTTATTTGCCCGTATAGCTTGCGTATTACTGAAGCCTTTGTCTTCGATGTATTTATTTTCAAGCCAAACCCATTGGCTGTGCTATTAATCGTTTCAAGCAGCATTTGCAACGTTACTACTGATCCTCTCACTATCGCGAAGTAATAGTCAAATTTGATGGCGTTAACTTTCATTTCATTACCTTTGGAAACCCTGTTACAACTCTGCATATTCGTGTCCATCATCACTTTATTATCATTCATAATTTAAAGATTTAAATTCTTCAAGTATCAATCGGGGGTCGCTATATGTTAGACGTAAGGCGTTACTTGTTAAGAAACGAAAGCAAAAAACGGTGAGTAGTTTCAATAATATTAAGATGAGATCGGCCTCCAGTTCTGACGGAGATGAAAAACTCGGAGGTCCCATGTACACTTAGGAGGCGACTAACTGTGTGACATGGCATAACACCGGCCATGGTTAAGTAGTTTGTTTAGAGCGGTATCAGTGTCACCTAACAGGCTGCACGTCTACTTTGCTGTAGTGTTTGAGTCTATTAAGATGGACTCGTAGATCGGTTAACCACCCTCTGCCGCACTTGTCCCAATTCAGTGGAGTAATAAGCTGCTCGAGCCTAGATCCTTGAGCAGGAAATGCTTATCCCAACTATATCCAGTTCGTACCACAACTGAGACCTGCACAGGGGCATCGGTCCCTATAGAAGTATGGGTCCACTAACAACTAAGAAAGGTGGCCGACATGAAGACCAACAGGCAACGGCCCACATGAAGACCAACATAAGACAGCCCACATGAAGACTAACAGGAGACGGCCCATATGAAGACAAACAGGAGACGGCCTACGTGAAGTCCAGCAAGAGACAGCCCCCACAAAGACATACAGGAGACGGCCCACATGAAGTCCAGTAAGAGACGGCTCACATGAAGACCAACAGGTGACGGCCCACATAAAGACCATCAGGATACGGCCCACATGATGACCAACAGGATACGGCCCACATGAAGACCAGCAGGAGACGGCCCACATGATGACCAACAGGATACGGCCCACATGAAGACCAACAGGAATCATCAAAAACCAAGACCAAGAGGAGACCACCCACGTGAAAACCAACAGGAGACGACCCACGTGAAATCCAAAAGGAGACGACTCACATAAAGACCAGCAGGAGACGGGCCACATGAAAACCTAAACGAGACCACCCACATGAAAACCAGCAGGAGACGGCCCACATTAAGACCAGCAGGAGACTGTCCACTTGAAAACCAAAAGAAGACCACCCACCTGAAGACCAGCAGGAAACGGCCCACGTGAAAATCTACAGGAGACGGGGCACAAGAAGACCAATTGCAGACCACCCACGTGAAAACCAACAGGAGACGGCCCACATGAAGACCAACAGGAGACGGCCCACATTAAGACCAGCAGGAGACGGCCCACATGAAAACCAAGAGGAGACCACCCACATGAAGACATTGTGCAGACCACCCACATGAAAACCAACAAGAGACGACCCACATGAAGACCAACAGGAGACGACCCACATCAAGACTAACAGGAGAAGTCCCACATGAAGACAAACAGGAAACATCTCCTCCATCCCGCAAAGACCCAGGTTTGTCTGCTAACACTATTGTAAAGATTAAATCAAACCGCCATACCTCCCACCCCCTCCCATCCCCAACTGCCGCCCCCCACCCTGGGGCAAAAGAGGCAAATATCAATCAAGCGTTTTCTACCTGGGTCAGAAAGGAGAACAAAGAATAGTAGCTGTAACCTGTCCGGATAGCTAAGCATGGACTTGGCTGCTCCGTATTTAATAAATTATAAAAGCCATATGAAAGAGACGGTTGTTCTTTATTCGATGGTCTTTATTAGATATCCTTTATTCGATGCTCTTTATTCGATGGTCTTTATTAGATATCCTTTATTCGATGGTCTTTATTCGATGGTCTTTATTAGATATCCTTTATTCGATGCTCTTTATTCGATGGTCTTTATTAGATGTCCTTTATTCGATGGTCTTTATTAGATGTCCTTTATTCGATGGTCTTTATTAGATGTCCTTTATTCGATGGTCTTTATTAGATGTCCTTTATTTGATGGTCTTTATTAGATATCCTTTATTCGATGTTCTTTATTAGATATCCTTAATTCGATGCTCTTTATTCGATGGTCTATATTAGATATCCTTTATTAGATGTCCTTTATTCGATGCTCTTTATTCGATGTTCTTTATTAGATATCCTTTATTCGATGCTCTTTATTCGATGGTCTTTATTAGATATCCTTTATTCGATGCTCTTTATTCGATGGTCTTTATTAGATATCCTTTATTCGATGTTCTTTATTAGATATCCTTAAATCGATGCTCTTTATTCGATGGTCTATATTAGATATCCTTTATTAGATGTCCTTTATTCGATGCTCTTTATTCGATGTTCTTTATTAGATATCCTTTATTCGATGCTCTTTATTCGATGGTCTTTATTCGATGGTCTTTATTAGATATCCTTTATTCGATGCTCTTTATTCGATGGTCTTTATTCGATGTTCTTAATTCGATGTTCGTTACTCGATATTCTTTACTCGACTGGATAGAATACATTCGACTATGCCAAATTAAGTAATCCATCCATCTAATCTTGCATTTCGTTTTTGTTTCTTTTTTTGGACTGGTGACATATATCCTGGTGTTCTCTTTCAGGCTAGCGACAAACTACCTCCATTAGGATCCTCCTCCAGAAAGTATCCCCGCTCTTCTTCGTGGATTTCATTTCGAATTTTCAATTTAATTAGTGTGTAATCTGTCACGTATCTGGGAAGGAAATTCACTCAAGATGAGGATACATCTCAGGAAATTGTCATCCGCATTGCTTTAGCCGCAGGTGACTTTACTCAATTAACGAACATCTGAAAATAAAAATCACTAGGCGAGCATACCAAGATCATGCTGTTTAATTTCAACGTTTTACCAATACTGACCTATGGTCGCACATGCTTGAAAATAAGGAAGGCGTTGGAAAAGAGTCTAAATGCATTAGAGAATATGTGTCTTAGAAAACTCTTAAACATTAGCTGGGAGGAATTCATAACCAAGAAAACAGTTAGAGACGCCACCAATCAACAATATGTTTCCTCACTTACAAGGAAAAACGGTGGTCATACATCGGGCATGTTCTTATAATGAACAGCAACAGACTTCCTCTGCATGCATTTATGTTGTCACCATCTGGCAGCAGTAAAAGAGTAAGAACGAAAGAAACTTACCACAAAACAAGAGGGTTCCAATATGGGCTTGAACAATATACGAAGGGTGTTCAAGTCAAACTTGGTCTATTTTGTTGTTGTAATGAAACTATTCTTTTTCTTTTTAAGTAGTCAAAATGACATTTATTTTTCGATATAATCTCCTACTACGTTTATGCGCTTATCCCAGCGTTTAAGTAATGCTTCAAAAGCGTCAGTGTAGAAATATTTGTCAGTATGTCTGAACCATTCCAGGACAGCCTTTTTCATTTCGTCATCAGTGTTGAAATGCTGACCTAGGAATTCCTTTAGGGGTCATACAGGTGAAAATCACTTGGACTGAGGTCTGGGTTGTAAGGTGGACATGGCAACACCTCCCAGCAGAGTTGCTGCAGAAGGCAAATAGTCGAACGTTATCTTGCAGGAGCAGGACCTGATCATCACTCACGGATGTACGACTTTCTCTAAAACCTTTACACCATTCAAATGTCTCACTGCGGCTGTGTCTCAACGCCATATTTTCATTGCAGTTTTCTGTAAATTTCCGCAGGTTCACGCATATTATCACACGAAACTGCATCGTAACACGCTGTTCGATCAAAGCATTATCAGTGTTGTCCGCCATTTTTTTATATCTGTAACATGACTGGCCCATGGAATAGTATTACAAAGTATTGTCAGTTTCTTCACCTGACCCTGATTAACATAGCTAGTTTGGTCAGTATGTTCACCTGACCCTAATTAGCTAGACATAGATTCTAAAAAGTTTCTTATCACCATCTAACTTGTCCGTTGCAGAACGTCGCTCTTATTGTAATATATCTGTAAGACACTCAATCTCTGGCTAGCTCTCCCGCTTCTGCCACTGTCAGCCTCAGAGCAAGGATCAAAATCCCGAGGAGTGCATAAGCTGCAGCGGCCAGCGACCCAAAGTTGACTGCTAGCATCAGGGCCAGTGACCCATGGCTACCAAGGCCCTTCTCCGTGTTCACGTGGTGGTCCTGGATACAGGCTGCAACAGGGCAGACTGGCTAAGGAAAAGGGATCAAAGAGGGGAGGTTATCCTGGTACACAAAACTTGTTTTGCTAAATTTGGGCGTCGGAGTGCAAATATCGCAGTCAAGTTGTAATACATCTTACTACTAGATAACACCTTTTCGGATTTGGTGGCGTTTATTTGATAACCAACGACAAAGAAGAAGGAGATTTTCAGAGCCTCTGTAATGTTCCTTGTATATCTTTTCCTCGATCTGCCTCTGTCCTTTTGCCAGGTACCATACCCTTCAGTACCGTTCATTGTTGCTTTCTAATGTGGCCAAAGTATGTTTATTTCCTAGAAGTCATGTCTTACTAGCCAGTTTTGTTCTATATCTAGCTCCTGTGGGATTTCTCAGTTTTTTCTTTGGCGATATCCATGGTATTTTTAGCACAATTATGTAACAATTTAGAGCAAAGAATTCTTCTTCTTCTTCTTCTGCGTACACAGTCAGACAGTAACCATTATTTTTTCGAAAAAAGCGGCGGTCGCCCTGAGGCTCTCGCCACTGCCATAGAGCTTGTCTTGCAGTTCCACTGGTAATGGCCACATCTGCTCTCTCTGATCCTCGTATGTCGGGCAGTTCTGCAGCAGATGTTCAGTGGTCATTTTACCAGTACCGCACGGGCATTCGTCAGTGCCACCTATCTTCAATTTGTTGAATAGCAAAGAATTCAATCTACTTCCGCATGGTTTGTGTGGCTATCCACGTACCGGCACGCTGCTACTGGGAAGATACAAGTTGTCATGATCTTTCTTTTTTTGTATTTTATAATTTTATTAGTGTTCCGTCATATGTTTTTCATTTTAGCTAACCTCTTTAGCGCCATGGCCATTCATCTCCTTATTTCTTTTTAGAAATCGCCAAGCCAACGTATGGAACTGACAAGGCATCAGTGTGGCCGCCAATGTAAAAGTGTATCGTGGAGAAATGTAAACGACTCTGCTGTATGCAAGCGAAACAAGGACAGTGCTTAGCAGACAAGCCATACGGTTAAATCGTCTTCACATCAGCTGTCTGAGTATCATGCTCATGATAAGTAGAATGGCAGGATAAAGCACCTAGCTCTGAAATTTTAAAACGAGCAAAACTTGTTGAGCATCCACATGCTTCTTAAACATGCCAATTTCAGAGACACGCCTTCCCAGGAAGCGGATAAACGCTGTCTCAGACCAGGCAGACGCTCATCAGGAGGGCATAAGAAACGCTACAGATACTCCATGAAAGTGTCTCTGAAAAGTTACATGTCACCCCATGGGAGATGCTTGCATACAACAGTTCCACCTGGCGCGCTAGCAGCACAAAAGGTGCTCAGATCGCAGAGTTTGACTCCGTCGTCGAGACTTAGTGAAATCGTGCCACCCGAAATATGAGAACGCACGATGCTACCACAGCCGACCCTTCACGTGTGTTGCCTTCAGTGCTGCAGGGTCTGCTGTGCCGGGATTAAGCTCTACAGTGATATAAGAGCACGCCTCGCAGTACAAATGTGATACTGTCGCCATCTTCTTTTGCGATGGTCAACTATTATTATTAGTAAGTCAGTAAGTATGGCTGGTCATGAGGATTGGCTAGTCCATCCTGCAGATACTTAAACCCACACAAACTTTGACACATACAGATAGGTCAACTTGACATGCACTTGTTGGAGACATCTGTTCCATGGTGGGCTTAAAAGGGTTCAACTCAGTGGTCTCGAGGTAAGGTGTCCGCCTCAGGTGCCGGAAGTCGCGGGTTCGAATCACGGTGGAAACTAGGATTTTTTCACGAGGATCCTCTGGTAAATATTTTCCTGATCTATGACTAGTGAGATCGGACTCCCGTGTTCAGTGTCGCCACGTTATGAAATCCCTTGGCAATTAGACATCGAAAAGAGTAGGCTTATTGGTAGCTGCCCGGATAAAATTCAAACATTCTAACTAAACATCTACACAAATTATTTGTACCTTTCCCAGGTCTAGTAAGCCGCAGTAATACCTAAAATCTGAAATCTAATACCTAAAATATAATACCTAATACCTAAAATATAACATATAACACCTAAAATATAATACCTAATACCTAAAATCGAATGCCTGTTTGAAAAAAAAGCATTCCAAATATTCTAAGCAATAAAGCCCCTAGCACATTAACACCGCCCCCCCCCCACCTCCGCCCCCTAGAAGCTGAGCGACTGCCTTCCATTTTTACTCCATATTGTAACTCAGCAGGACACAAGAAAAAGTTAGATCTATCTATCTTCAGTTCACTTATGTCGTTAGACATCATGTGATCGCCTTTTATATTTTTTGGCAGACGAATAACCGATGGCTACTTGCCAGACCAATCCCAGCATCTGTTCCCCCCCCCCTACCCCCTTCTGTAATATAGGATCGCCTATGGTTGGGACTGGTAGTCCTAGAAGCGTAAATTAGTGCAATGTAGACCTTCAGCCTGTAAAGGCGCCATCAATGCCGCGCCGCTAACCACATAACCAAGACCTGATGTTATAGCCACACAGTCCCATTTTCCCAACACATTCTCAGTGAGTTGGTGGCCTCTGGCGGGGGGCGCGAATCCCTAGAATAATTTGAGTAGATTTTTAACTTTGGATTTTGGCCTAGCAGCGGCCGCCAAGACTACGCTTTTTCGATTTCCAACTGGCGAGGTATTTTTAAAGTGCTCGCCACTGTACACAGGTTTCTGATCTAACTACTAAGAGACCAGGGTAATATTTTACCGAATGATACACGTGAAAATATCCTGGTCATCATCGCGATATGAACCCGCGATCACTAGCACCCGAGGCGAACACCTTTCCTCGAGACCACTGGGTCATGAAGAAGAAAAGGTTGAACGGGCTATATTCGGTCCGCAGGCAACACGTTTGATACTTCAGTCAGAATGTGACATCAAACTCAGACCATTTTATCAGTTAGCGACAACGTACCATTATCGATGACATTGCGACGCACATGAACGTGCCTAATAACCGCAATTGTCTAGCTGGCATTAAGAAATTAAGAGGTCTGGCATTTCTGCGACAAGAGTATTTTCCATGCATTACTTATAAGAGAACATGATAATATCTGTGCCTACAGGAGGCTTAGTATGTGGAACATTAACTGATAGACTATAGTCAGAGCATGTGTGTTCAAGTGTCTGCGTGATGCGTTGTGTGGGATAATGGTTGTTCGTTGTTCAATACTCGTGAAACACAAGTTACACAATTTCCTATTTTCTTCTTCATCGTCGTTAGTTCTCAAATTGACGCTATCAAACCCTGAAATGGGTTTTGCAAGTAGCAGGATGTTGTCCGGTGAATGGAATGCGTTTTTTTGTAGTTTACAGCTTGCCTGCGATATTTAGAACTTTCGGTCCACCCCATCTGACTCCAGCAGGCATTTTTGGGTACCAGATTAGCCTTCTCTCTTCGATCCCTTCTCCTTAGCCAGTGTGTTCTGATGCAGCATATTAACCAGGATCACCGTCGGGATGAGGTGAAACGTCTTGGCAGCTCTGGTTCGCTGGCACTGAAGTTGGCAGTCAGCTCTGTTTCGCTGGCACTGAAGTTGGCAGTCAGCTCTGTTTCGCTGGCACTGAAGTTGGCAGTCAGCTCTGGGTCGCTGGCACTGAAGTTGGCAGTCAGCTCTGGGTCGCTGGCACTGAAGTTGGCAGTCAGCTCTGGGTCGCTGGCACTGAAGTTGGCAGTCAGCTCTGGGTCGCTGGCACTGAAGTTGGCAGTCAGCTCTGGGTCGCTGGCACTGAAGTTGGCAGTCAGCTCTGGGTCGCTGGCACTGAAGTTGGCAGTCAGCTCTGTTTCGCTGGCACTGAAGTTGGCAGTCAGCTCTGGGTCGCTGGCACTGAAGTTGGCAGTCAGCTCTGGGTCGCTGGCACTGAAGTTGGCAGTCAGCTCTGGGTCGCTGGCACTGAAGTTGGCAGTCAGCTCTGTTTCGCTGGCACTGAAGTTGGCAGTCAGCTCTGTTTCGGTGGCACTGAAGTTGGCAGTCAGCTCTGGGTCGCTGGCACTGAAGTTGGCAGTCAGCTCTGTTTCGCTGGCACTGAAGTTGGCAGTCAGCTCTGTTTCGCTGGCACTGAAGTTGCCAGTCAGCTCTGGGTCGCTGGCACTGAAGTTGGCAGTCAGCTCTGGGTCGCTGGCACTGAAGTTGGCAGTCAGCTCTGGGTCGCTGGCACTGAAGTTGGCAGTCAGCTCTGGGTCGCTGGCACTGAAGTTGGCAGTCAGCTCTGGGTCGCTGACCGCTGCAGCACTACTCAGCATCGTGATCATCTCTGTTAATCAAGTATCAGTTCAGTTCAAGTATCATCTCCGCATTACCATCATCAAAGTACCATCTCTATATCTAGTCGTAATGGTTCAATCTAACAGGCTTATTTCAGCCCATCTGCTGATGTTATCCACCTACTTATAACGCCGTATGCCTCTTCTTGAACGACTTCCTTATATCCAATCTTCTAATATTGTCTTCAACATGGATGAATCTCTTGTTAAATGACCAAAATAACGTAAATGTCTAACCCTGATCTCGGTTATTAATTCTCTTTTAAATTCCAACCTTTACAATATCTCCACATTTGTTTTCTTCTATTTCCAAGAAATCCGATCCACTCTTCTTTATACTCACATTTTAAAGGCTTCAATACTCTTTTCTAACGTGTTATTCATTGTCCATGTTTCTGCGCCATAAAGTAGTGATAAGTATACATAACACCTGACAATTCTCATTTTCAATTAATGATTTATCATTTTTGGATGTCGATAGATGTCGCATGTTGCTGAATACCATCTTGGCCATACCTATTTTCTTTCTGATTTCTTTTTCACATCTGTCTTCTTCGGTTAATATATGACCTAGGTAGGAGAAACTCTGTACCTGTTCAAGTAGTAGATATTTTATTTTTATTTGCATACATGGTTTCTTGTCACTTTTTCCAGGTATCATAGTCTTTCTTTTCTTTATCTTTATTTTAAATCCAAATTCTTGATTATTGTATATAATGTTTTCTCAACCTCCTGCAATTCTTGCTCTCTTTTTCCTTTTTTCTCAGGTTTTTCATCGAAAATCCTCGAATGTCAAGCCCTTGCAACCCTGCTATATTCTTGAATATTTGTTCTGTGTAGATATTAAAAGGACAAGGAGATAATATACATCCCTCATGCTGAAGTCGGATGCACTGGGCCGACAGGCGCAAAATAAAAAACACAGTGCAACGCACACCGCCTTGGGGATTAGAGAAATAAGGCGAAAGCAACCCAAACAAATGTACATCCCTGTCTCACTCCTGGTTTTACATCTATACTTGGAGAGCATATCTTTCCTGATTTTACTAAAGCATGTATCACTGGTAGTCTCCATTTAAAAGACATCACGAATGGATTGCCCAACGTCAATGTAAAATCAGGTCTGCTATACGGCTCGCGACTATGGCATTTACGCGTGCAGCTCGTCTGGCCAGGGTCAATAGGTTTGACAGAGAAACTTCTAGACTGTTCTATCAGCTGTCTTCCTCCTGGACAGGTTCCAATTTATAACTCAATCACCCAATTTGATTTTGTTATCTCAGTAGATTTTGGATTGTTCTGAGGGAGGATAGAGAGAGAGAGAGAAAGAGGGAGGGAGTGAGAGAGATTTGAGTCCCTGGCTTTTCGCTTCAAACGACCGTCTATATCGCATGTCTCACTTCATTTAAACACGACAAAGAAACAATAGGTGAGATTGTTCTTCTGGAGCTTGAAGAAGTTGTTGTCTAGATCATTTTTATATTTAACCGTCGTACGACTGTATTGAGCGGTTGATAATCGCAGTGGTAGAACACTCTTAGTTATAACCTTCTTCTATCCACTTATGTCGTTACACGACGTGGGGAGGTATAGTTTTCTGTCGTGCGCCAAATGTGTCACCGATTGTGTTGTCATTATGTGTTTCTTCAGTGTCTCACTGCCACCATCTATCCATATTTTTCGTGGTTTGCCTCTTGCTATGCAACCCTGAGGTCTGGTATTGTAGATACGCCCAGTTTATAACTTTGGTTGCATTCTTAGGTGTTTAAACCATTCTATTCTCTTCTTTTTCATGCACGGTTTTGTACACATCTTCTGTCTGATTACTTCGTTTCCTACTCTATCCAGCCTTGTGACCACAACAACCTTTCTCAAACACCTCATTTCACATACCATGATATTTCTTTCTTGTGCCTTGGTGAGAAAGAGTGGGGGATTCCGTGGCGTAGTGATTAAGCCGTCGGCCTAGTGATCAGGAGGTGTGGATTCGACTCCGGACTCCGCCGTCTTTTTCAGGGGGTGCTTGATGCGGAATACCCTGTATTGCGTAGTCGCCCCCCTAGTCGCCTTGTCCTTGACTTGCCACTGGGGTAGGGCGTCTCGAGAGAGAATAAAAAGTAGCGCAGTTAATCCTTACTAAAAAAAAGTGCCAGCAAAATAAATTATGCCATCATCGTCTACGATGGATAGCAACTTTTGCCTTTATTTTTGCATTGCTTGGTGAGTCCATGTCTGCCACTGATAGCAGAGAGTTGCTAAAGAAATACTATTTATCAGCTAACTCATAGTCTTCATTGGAATGTCTTTGTGTTTTAATAATGGTAATGAGCATATAGGAACGCGCAACTGTTTTCTCTGTTTTTTATTCCACTTTTTTATACTGCCGTCCATCTTGCGTGAACACGGTGACAAAGTATTTGAATAAGGGGTTGAACTCCTGCTATTGACTGCTCGAGTCGACCCAGTTGTAAACGGATAACTGGTAAACGGCTATGGAAAGAAAAAGGCAGCGAGGAAGGAAATTGACTACCATTCCTCACAAAGCTGTGGTTTAGTACATTGAAGTTTCTAATACTTTACCCCCGAAGGCAGTATCCGCTATGGGAATACTATTAAATTTACGACTTTATTCCCATTGCTGGAGTAGTCAAGAGGTTTTTGGACATAGGACTGCAGGATGCATCCCTACTGTTATCTCCATTCCGTGTGTTGGTTTGGTTTATTTATTTCACCACCAACAGACACATTACCAATGCCTCACAGGCGGTTCGATGGGAAACTGAAACGCATCTCCGGTCAGGCACAACATACTGACCAGGACATCGTGTCAGGGTCAGGCACAACATACTGACCAGGACATCGCGTCAGGGTCAGGCACAACATACTGACCAGGACATCGCGTCAGGGTCAGGCACAACATACTGACCAGGACATCGCGTCAGGGTCAGGCACAACATACTGACCAGGACATCGCGTCAGGGTCAGGCACAACATACTGACCAGGACGTCGCGTCAGGGTCAGGCACAACATACTGACCAGGACATCGCGTCAGGGTCAGACACAACATACTAACCAGGACGTCGCGTCAAGGTCAGACACAACATACTGAACAGGACGTCGCGTCAGGATCAGTCACAACATACTGACCAGAATGTCGCGTCAGGGTCAGGCATAACATACTGACCAGGACGTGGCGTCAAGGTCAGGCACAACATACTGACCAGGACGCCGCGTCAAGGTCAGGCACAACATACTGACTAGGACGTCGCGTCAAGTTCAGGCACAACATACTAACCAGGACGGCGCGTCAGGGTCAGGCACAACAAACTGACCAAGATGTCGCGTCAGAGTCAGGCACAATATAGTGACCAAAACGACATTCTCTTATCCATGTAGCGTTCCCGGGAAGATGACTGTTTTCAAGGCTATCTGGCTGACGATTTGGGGATCGATGTGATCCCCGTAGAAGTGAGCGCCACGCAGATGAAGCCAATGGCAGACCAACCGCTTGGAGGACCACGATTCACCTTCATCAGCACGCCCGAAGTGTGAGGAAAGTTACTACAACCCGCAACGTAACGCCCTGTTTAGGGAACACAAAAGGGTCAACTTAGAGGCTGCTGTGCCTCAGCGATCGTTTCCCTTCTGACTAACTCCCCAGTCCAACCGTGTTTGAAGTTGTAGTCAAGCTGTAGGACATCCCAGACTTGTGACGTTTCCAGAATGTTACTGTTGTGTAGTCTCATCTAACCTTGTTGCTTAACTTACAGGCCCATGAGACGGCCCTCGAGTGAGGCATGTGTTGTACTTAGCTGCTTCCCCATGGATTTTGTCAGAGGCCAGGCTAGCATATCAGAATGCTGGAAGGACTACTGAACCAAAGATGTCTGCTCTTAGCCTGTTGTTGTTTTGTGGCACATGATACCATTTTAAAACGAGTTGAAGGCGGCCCAGCCTGTTCTCCGGCGTTTGACAGTCTCGAGCTTCAAATTATTGTAATCCGCAACTAAAAACTCGAATCTTAAAGGCAATGTCAGAACACTTCTTCTTCTTCTTCTTCTTCCTCTTCTTCTTCTTCTTCTTCTTCTTCTTCTTCTTCTTCTTCTTCTTCTTCTTCTTCTTCTTCTTTTTCTTCTTCTTTGTACGCTTTCAGAGGTAAAACTTTAATATATCAAAAGATAACAGTAGTTAGACTGAGTATATCGGTATCTCCATAATTTTGTCCAGGAATGTTATCTGTGATGGTCAAACGTACATTCCCTGTTTCTTTTAAGTTAGAAGCGTTTGTAACAGATGCTCAGCAGTCATTTTGTCAGTGCCGCAGACACATTCATATATATGTCCTATTCTTAGTTTGCTGAACAGATGGTATCTCAATCTGCTGTAGGATGTACGATGTCTAAAGATTACTACCTGCTCACATCTGTTGAGCTGGGAATATGCGTCATGTTATTGATGACCTGGGTGCTCTGCTTCCAGATGTTCATGTAACTACTGTACACCTGGTAAAGCTCTTGCCCTTTGCATAAGTTATACCTACCTCAGGTTGATGTAGCTTTTCATCTTCTTTTTCTTTATAGTTCATCATCGTCTTCATTGTCAAAAACAGTGCAATGAAATGGAATACACTATAGTATGACTCTCTTGAACCGGTGATATACGAGGCATGTTCAAATGAAATAGGACCTAACTGCACCAAGTGAACTTACGTGCGATAAGTATGATGACGTCACTTCTGGTGTAAACAGCACATACCAACCGTCAATTTTGCAAAATATTATTATCCTCCGACTCATAGTTTCCTCAGAAGACCTTTGAAAACATGGCTGAGTTGATCAGCGAGCGGTGATCCGGTTTCTAACAGCTGTAATGTGTCGACCATTTGACATTTATCGCAGAATGCAGTCAGTGCTTGGTGACAAAAGTGTGTCAAATACTGCAGTGAAGAACTGAACAACGATGTTAATAGAAGAAGGACGTGAGTTAACGAAAGGTATTCCGAGAGCAGGGCAGGCGCATATTGTTGCTTCGGAAAAGGTCATCGACAAAATTTGTCACCATACACTGCATGCAGTCTGCGATGAATGTCAACTGGTAGACACCCTACATATGTTAGAAACCGGATCACCGCTCGCTGATCAACTCCTGACGGATTTCGTATCACATCCACAATGTTTTCAACGGTCTGCTGAGGAAACTATGAGTCGGAGGATAATGGAAGTTTGCAATTTTGACGATTGGTATGTTCTGTTTATACCAGAGGTGCATAATACGTATTTTCCCTTGATGCAGTTAGGTCCTGTTTCCTTTGAACACGCCTCGTTTATAAAACATCACCATGTTCTATTAGATCTGCGTTTTTCTTGCTCCCCAGTACCACAACCACGGAAAGTGCGTCTGTGAAGAATACATCTTTTTCTGTACTTTCATCTATCATTAATGACAGATCACAAAAACTACTTGATCAATCTGGTAGCAATCCGATTTGTATCATAATTTGAACAAATACCTCAATGTCACCAATTTCAGCAAAAAACTGTCATTGCGCGATCGTCAACTTAAGAGCAGTCAATATTGCCAGTATGCAAACAAAAAAAGTAGTTCTCAGCTTGGTTTTAGAGTCACATGCGTAACAAAATGTCACAAGGCTCTACGTCATATCGTGAGTGCCAACACACATCAAACAAGCACAAAATGCCAAAGCATGATGTTTTTCATTCCAAGAAGTTAGATGTCGATTTCTCGAGGCAGAATAAACTGTGCATAACCCATTAAAAGTGCGCTAATATTGGATGTTGTTTCTTCTTCCTCATTATCTTCATCTTCGTCATCTTCTGTTTCTTCTTCTTCTTTTAATTCTTCATCTTCTTCTATTCCTTGTTATTCTTATTCTATTTTCTCCTTCTTTTCTTCTTCTTCTTCTTCTTCTTCTTCTTTTTCTTCTTCTTTTTTTTCACCTCTTTTTTGTTCTTGTTCTTTTTGTTATTTTTTTCGTCATGTTCTTCTATTTCTGCTTCTTCTTCACTTCCTCTTCTTTTTCGTCTTCGTCTTCGTCTAATTTTTCTTCTTTTGTTTCTTTTTTGTTTTCTTGCTCTTCTTTCATTCGTTTTCTTTCTGTTTGTTTTGTTCTTCATCTTCTGCTTCTTCTTGTTCTCCTTCTTCTACCTATTCTTCTTTTTTTTATCTTCTTTTTGCTAGGATAATCTGCGCATATTAGCATGACACATCCAGTTTGATTATGACACATTTCTGGAGCCCGGTATGCCTTTACTCTTAGACCACATTTGTCTCAGACTGCATGGTTACAGCATGTTTCCAGGACCGCCACTTAAAGACGATATAGAGCCTTGGACAGCTGATTCTCTTCTCTTAACGTAAATTACGACTCACTAACCGCTACCACATCGTTCACTGCGTCTTTGGACTGCTATAAATCGTCAAGTCCCCTCTCCATCTCCCATTTGATGCTTAATCATGACCTACAACCAATCTTTGACATTCGTATTGCCTAAATTGATATATCAACAACATCATTTTCTTGACTGTTTCCCACAGCTTTTCGAGTATGGTCGCTTCCCCAGGCCAGACTGTCTATCTTTGGTCTGCATAGGTAGGGCAGTCTTGCAGAATATGCGTTCTGGTGTTTGTTTAGGAGTTCCGCAATAGCATGTGGCAGTGTCTCTGAGACCCATTCTGTGGAGGTGGACCTTGAGTCTGCGATGT
The DNA here is from genome assembly GCA_036924085.1 of Ariolimax columbianus. Classification (NCBI taxonomy): domain Eukaryota; kingdom Metazoa; phylum Mollusca; class Gastropoda; order Stylommatophora; family Arionidae; genus Ariolimax; species Ariolimax columbianus. The sequence continues at coordinate 33,870,205 of JAVGWX010000020.1, read as the reverse complement.
CCTGTTCTGAGTCTGAAGATCTTTGTCTGCCCATCTCTGCCCAGTTTGTTTATGCTGTCATTTTTTAGCTTGTATTCTTTGTGCTAGTCCCTCCATTCAGTCTTTATGGATCGTTTCATGAGTGTTTTTTCTTCTTTAAAGCTCTATACTTCGAGTTCCTTGTCATTAGCTTTAATCCTGATGTTAAAACCCTCGGCGCTATTGGTAATTAATTGTGTCTTTCCAGCGTTTATTTCCATACCATAGTCAAGAGCTGTTTCATCGCGACCTCTGACCATTCCTGGAGTTCTGCTTCTGAACCAACCAACCCATCAATGACATCTGCAAAACAAAGATTGATAATCGTTTGTGCCCCTATCTTGACAGTACCGACGTGATCTCCAAGTGTTTCACTCATAATTTCCTCAAGGATGATGTTGAAAAGTGTTGGGGAGAGTATACAACCCTCTCTCACACCCACTGATGTGCGAATTCAGTACACGTGCCTCCCATTCATAAGGACTGCGATGGACACCTTGTCATACAGGTGTTCAAGGTCCGTTATAATATTTTCGTTGATTTTGTACATCCTCATGGTTGTCCATGGCGCTTTACTTCATACCATATCAAACGTATTCTTGAAATCAACAAAAACATTGTTATATAACTCGGAACAGTACTCTGTCCATCATGCCAGTACGTCATTGTCCTCAATAAGGCACTCGAAGAGGGAATGCTAACCCGGTACTCAAAAAATGCTTGCTGAAGTCGGATGTGTTGGACCGAAAGGTGTAAATATCGCAGTCAAGCTGTAATCTACGACACGACGCATTCCGTTCTCTGGACTACATTCTGCTACTTAAGCCCTTTCAGGGCTTGGCAGCTGGAGATTGAGAACGAACAAAGCCAAGCCATAAAGTTCCTGCCATGTCTTGGTGTTACCAGTTCTTTGACCACCTTGTATGCTTCTTTAGCGTCATTTTTGTCTCTTTTCGATGTTTGTACATTGCTCACAGATCCACGCTTCTTTCTCATTTCTCATCTTTTGTTGTATCTGTAAGAGAGGTGCTTTTCAATGCCCCAAGGGTAATTCTGAGACACATATTTGAACTCGGTCTAGTTTATGAGTAGTTTTACCACTGCCTAAATCAGGGAACCTAAAGATGTGTCAGAACTAGAACAATTAGCCTCATTAGTCATCCTAACAAAGCTCTCTTACGAATAATCCTCAATAGATTAAAACCACAGGCAGAGAATATCATTGTTAAAGAGAAAGCAGGGTTTCAAGCGGGAAGAAGTACAACTGAACAGATATATAATCTGCGGATGTTGAATGAGAAATACTTAGCGTATTAACAACACATATACCATGTTTTCGTCGATTTCAAAAAGGCGTTTGACAGAGTATGACATGCGGCGCCATGGACAATAATGAAGCATTCCAAGACCAATAGCAATACTGTGAAGGTAATTGAGAACTTTTATGAGAAGGCGTCAAGTACAGTTTCTGTATACGGAATACTAAGCGAATGGTTCAGCACATCTATTGGGGTGAGACAGGGTTGTATACTCTCTCCAACACTCTTCAATGTCTGTTGGGGTGAGACAGGGTTGTATACTCTCTCCAACACTGTTCAATGTCTGTTAGGGTGAGACAGGGTTGTATACTCTCTCCAACACTGTTCAATGTCTGTTGGGGTGAGACAGGGTTGTATACTCTCTCCAACACTCTTCAATGTATTCTTTGAAAGCATACGGGAGGCTGCCCTAGAGGGACATGTTGATACGGCCAGAATAGGTGACAAAACAATAACAAACCTACGATTTGCAGATGATGTAGATTGTGTGGCAGGCACGGAGACGGAACTCCAGGAACTGATTAGTAGATTGGACAGAGCGGCGCAAAGCTATGGCACAGAGATAACTGCAGAGAAAACAAAGCTGATGACAAATAACACGGAAGGGTTTACATCTGAAAATGGTCAGGAACTCTAAGTTGTACACAGGTTCAAGTATCTGGGATCACTGATCAGTGATGAAGGCTCGCAGCCTCAGATAATTGCCAGAGTAGCATAGGCAACAGCAGAGCTTATGCGGCTGAAAACTATCTTTTTGTTTTTCGTCCATTGTAATCGACGAGGACCACTTTGGTAGCATTCACTGTAAACCGTTCTCATGAGTTCTAAGATGGCTAAATATGCCACTCTGAGCCTTGAATTGTCTGTTGCACTTTTGTACAGGGAAATACGACACCTCCTTTCACGGGGGTTAAAAAAAGGGTTGATGTGAGTTGACTTGCAGAGCGATCGTCTCTGGATAGCCGCATCTATTCTTGATGCCTGAAGTCTCTGAACAACGTTAGCAATAGTGCTGTGCCAGTCTGTGTGACTGGGGGCTATTTTTTTCAGTCCTCGTAATTAATACCACACTGGAGCAGTGATCTCTTTAGTGTGTCCGTGTACCTTTACCGCCGCCCACCGCTTGTTCGCATGATATTTTGGAGTTCCCTATAGAGCAGCTCTTTTGGTAGACGTTGATCTGACATACGTACCACTTGGCAAACCCATCTCCACTGTGCTGCACATATCATGCTGTGTGTATACTGGACATGCCCGATCGGACTAACACATCTGTATTTTGCACCATGTCCTGCCAATATGTCCTGCCACCATGTCCTACCACCATGTCTTGCCATTATGTCCTGCAATTATGTCCTGCCACCATGTCCTGCCACCATGTTCTGCTACCATGCTCTGCCATCATATCCTGCCACCATGTCCTGCTACCATGTCCTGCCATCATATCCTGCCACCATGTCCTGCCACCATGTCCTGCCACCATGTTCTGCCATCATATCCTGCCACCATGTCCTGCAATCATGTCCTGCCACCATGTCCTGCCATCATGTCCTGCCATCTAGCCCTCAACAGTTTCCTCAGGCAGTGCATGTGATTTAATTTTAGGCATGGCGACTATAGGCGGTCCAGGTCTCACATGTATATAAGAGGGTAGGTAGTACACTTGCAGCGTATACCTTTATAGGTGGCAGGATAAGCGGCTCGCCTTCAGCATAACAGTTTAACTAATTGGTGCTCTCAATATTTGTGTATGCCTGTGAGACGGACCATTACTGTGGATATACAGTACAGAATACATGCAATGGAAGACTCTTAAATGTTACAAATACGAATTGTGCCACGAACGAAGAAATACGACGAGAGAGGAAAACGCATATGCCCTTTTGATGATCTGTTCTTAGCTATCAAAAGCCGAAAAATGGCTTGGTATGGGCACGTCACGAGATCCAGCGGAATTACAAATTCGATACTGCATGGTTCCGTGCCAGGAAAGAGAGGACGAGTACGTCAAGGAAGAGATGGGCAGACAACATCACTGAGTGGTCAAACCTTCGTCCCGTTGATGCACGACAGAAGACAGAGAGAGATGGCGTGGGATTGCGGAAGTATCTTCAAGTGGGCCCCAACGACCTGATAGGTTACAGGATGAACTGAACTGATTATTATAGTAACCTGCCAATCTCTTGTTATCTTCAAATGGCTTCAAACTGCTTTAACAATCTTCATGAACAGTATCTCTCCTGCAGATCTGATATATTTAACCATTCCTGGTGTTATACGATCTTACCCAGCTGCTTTTCCAATCTTAATTTTCTACAGTTCTTCCTTTAGTTATTTCAATGTCATATTATCGTTTCCCTCCATGGCTCCCTCCTCTTCGATTAGGACTGTTACTTCCAGAGCCCTATTTTCCTCCTTAGAAGAAGATCTGAAATATTATTTCCATCTGTTCATTATCTCATCCGTATTATTTTTCTGGCCTTGGTTTCATCTTGGCCGTACGCTTTCAATCGCTTTTGTGTATTCTGTGTTCGAATTTGTCCTATAATATGTCGATTGAAACACATCTCGGTGCTTTGACAAGAACAAGTCCAATTAGAAAAACGCACATAAAACATGTTATTTGTAACACTGCAATTGTAGAACCAAAGACCACAGAAAAACACACATGATTCAGGAGCGATTCAGATCAGCAGCCATGTTGGCGCTCTAGACACAGAAGGACGCCCGATGCAAAGAAGAATTATATGAAGAATAGTGGGAAGACGATAAAGAAGTAAGAACAATAAATGATAATAAATAGTAAAAGAAAAATTAAGAAAAAGAAGACAATAGAAAAGTCTAAGTCAATTATTATTTGAATTATTTGGTGAGGAGTTCACATAAAACAAGACTAAAATACAGTTGTCTTGTATTCTACAGGAAAAATAGGAAAACGGTCGACTAATATAACTAAAGAAAAAAATAGCTTTTATAACAGATATACATAATTTCGGTATTTAACATAAACCCTCTCTTTTTTCCCGAGGTGCACTTCGGTATCTTTTACTATAATTCGCTAGACACGAATGTGTGTCCACACAAATGTCTGCCTACATCTATCATTATCTTTCGCTTTTTCGTGGAAAGGTTCAATCAGGAAATAGCTTTTAACAGCTTTGCCGGCGCCGCTGAAGGACGCGTGGAATGCAACATTACGGCTAATGTTCCGGCTGTCAAACTCACATGGAAATTCTAAAGGAATCTGTGCAATGTGGCACAACTGACGAGCAAATCTTAAACGAACCCGCATAATGCGACGAAGTTGTGAACTCCAAAGTGACAGAGACCCATTCTAGCGATGCTATTAAGGTGCAGAACCTTGAAAGGCGAGGTATGTTTAAAAATATTCGTCATTTCTGTGTGGTGCAGAAATATCAATCAATCAATGAAAGTCAATCGTTCCTCTCGGTGCAAAGTCCATGGACAACATCTTGCCAGCGTGAACAATCCTGGGCTGCTCCTTCTGCCTCTCTCCCTTTGTAATTATTTAATTTAACTCCTTTTTGCATTCTCTTCTCCGAGTATTTTTGGGTCTACCTCTCTCTCTTTTTCCCTGAGAATTCCTTGTAAGAGCCTGTCTGGCTATGTTAGACTGTCTTCTGCAGCGTATGTCCTATCCAGCCCCATTTTCTTCGCTTAATTTGTTGTTCCAATGGTTGTTGTTGGCTCCTTCCGCCCAAGTTTTCATTCCTCACCATGTCCTGCCACTTTATGAACATAGGTCTTCATTACTCAACATGTCCTGCCACTTTATGAACATAGGTCTTCATTCCTCACCATGTCCTGCCACTTTATGAACATAGGTCTTCATTCCTCACCATGTCCTGCCACTTTATGAACATAGGTCTTCATTCCTCACCATGTCCTGCCACTTTATGAACATAGGTTTTCTTTCCTCACCATGTCCTGTCACTTTATGAACATAGGTCTTCATTCCTCACCATGTCCTGTCACTTTATGAACATAGGTCTTCATTCCTCACCATGTCCTGTCACTTTATGAACATAGGTCTTCATTCCTCACCATGTCCTGCCACTTTATGAACATAGGTCTTCATTCCTCACCATGTCCTGCCACTTTATGAACATAGGTCTTCATTCCTCACCATGTCCTGCCACTTTATGAACACAAGTCTCCATCCCTCACCATGTCCTGCCACTTTATGAACATAGGTCTTCATTCCTCACCATCTGCCACTTTATGAACATAGGTCTTCATTCCTCACCATGTCCTGCCACTTTATGAACATAGGTCTTCATTCCTCACCATGTCCTGCCACTTTATGAACATAGGTCTTCATTCCTCACCATGTCCTGCCACTGGATGCCCATTATCCGTAAGCATCTGTTAACGAAGGACTGGATTCTTTGAGGTATGACCTTGGCCATTCTCCATGTCTTCATACAGCAGCACCGAATTGACACTGCTGTCGAATATTATAATTTTGGTGTGAATATTAATATCTTTTAGAAATATAGAACACGATAAATCAATTGGAAAAAAACAACACATAATTCAGGTATTTACAAATTTGATATAGTGAAGAATCAGACGTAACGTCTCGTCAGGCATACTATTCAAAAAATGTTAATCTCGGTCAGGCTAAACATATTGACTAAGACCCCCACTTAAATTTCACGTAATTCTTAGTTCACCTGTACTTTTAAAGGTGCAGGTCCCAGCTCTGGCATAAGTTGGTTATAGCCGGGAGAAGGATTTCCTGATTAGCGGGCTAGGCAAGAGCAGCTTATTACTCTGCTGCGTTTGGACATGTACCGCGGTTGGTGGGTAACCGATGTGCACGTCCATCTTAACAGACTCAAACAGTAGAGCAAAGTAGACCGGCAGCCTGTAGGGCGCCATCTACGTTGCTTTTAACAAACCGTAGAACCATGGCCTGTGTTATACCCTGTTACACGGCTAGTTATCTCTCTCACGACATGCTTTCTGTGTAGCTTTCGACAGTCTCTCAGACAAAAGCAAACGTCTTCCTCCTTCGTCAGAGTTCGTACAAAGTCTGTTGAATCATGATCTCAAAGGGGAGGGTAAGGATGCATTTTTCGAATATGCGTGAATGGATGCAGTCCCTTGTGTCCGTGTCCTAGGTTCTTCACTTCAGATAATCATATTATTCCATATAGACTAGTCCTGGAAGTCGCCCTATCGAGAGAAGGCACGAATTGTTCGGGGCCCCAGAGATCGTAGTTTGGGAGGAATCTGTCTTCGGACATCATCTACCAACACACTATGGAAGCCATCATAACATAACAGTCACATAGCGCAGTGGTTAGCGCGCTGGCTTTCGGTCTGAGTGGTCCTGGGTTTATTACCCAGTTGAGGCGGTAATGTTTTTTTTCAGACCGCAACGGCCCCTGGGTCGACCCAGCCTTAAATTGGTACCGGTTCAGTCCGGAAAGTAAAAGGGGCGAGCGAGAGGAGATGGCTACCGTCCTCATATAGCCGGGCCTTTGAAATGTGAGATCGTTAACACCTTACGGCACTAATACTTTGGGTTACTTTACATTTTTTACATATCAAGAGATCACACGAATTGATACAGAGATTGAACTTCGAGAGGAACCTACCCCTGAACATCATCTACCATACACAACATCGAAGTCGCCGTATCACGAGATGGCAATAATTAATGCAGGCCCCAGAGATTGAATTTCGAGAGGAACCTACCTTTGAACATTATCTACCACACACAACATGGAAGACACCGTATCACGAGATGGCAATAATTGATACAGGCCCAAGAGATTGAACTTCGAGAGGAACCTATCCCTAAACATCACCTAACATACACAACATAGAAATCGCCGTATCACGAGATGGCAATAATTGATACAGGCCCAAGAGATCGTACTTTGGGAGGAACCTGCCACCGAACATCATCTACCATACACAATATGAATACACTAAACGGACTCAGAACTGATGTATTATTGTGCAAAAAACAATATGAAGATAAGAGAATTCCCAGATGATGATACATATGACGGTGGCGCAATACATCATCTGATGACCTGCTCCAACCTCCAGAAAACATGCAATAAATGCTGGAGGCAAATGACAAGACAATCCATGTCGCTGAATACCGTAAGCATGCTATAAGAGGTGGTGCTTGTACACGGAAAGTATGTATCATTCTTTAGTCGGTCATGCCAGCTCATCTGTAGCGAAGTTACGTCTGGAATTTCCTGGAATTTGCAGACAGACAACGGTATATGCCCAGCGCAACAGGTTCTTCAGCTACATCTATATTGCATTAGTCTCTTGCTTCTCTAAGGAACTGTCGTGCTTAAATGATCATACCATGAGTAATACTTTCAACGGAATAGTTCATTTGGGTCGCAAGCTCTCCAACCTCACCAAAGTAGATTTACATATGACTTGACTTTGCTTAGTTCGTTCTCAATCTCCCGCTGCCAAGCACTGAAAAGGGCTTTGTTTGCAAGTAGCAGAATGCAGTCCAGAGAACAGCTTGACTGCGATATTTTCACCTTTCGTTCCAATAATCGGACTTTAGAAGTCATTTTTGAGTACCGGGTTGCTTTCCCTCTTCGAGTCCTTCTTCTTAGCACGTCTGCTCTGTTGCAGCCTGTTATCTAGGATCCCCGCGTTGAGGTGAAGAAAGTTTTTGATAGCTCTTAGCCAAATGGGAAACAAAACATACTGGCTACACAAAAAATGATACCTATTACAAATTGAACAGAAGAGAGCAGGTCGGAGTCTTCAGACTCCGCACAGGCCACAACAGACTGAGGTACCACCTATTCAATAAGCTGAAGATATGTGGCACTGACGAATGCAGTTGTGGTACCGGAAAAATGACCGCTGAACACCTGCTGCAAAACTGCCAGAAATACGAGGACCAGAGAAAGCACATGTGGCCATCACCAGTGGCAACACGAGACAAGCTCTATGGCAGTGTCGACAGCCTCAGGATGACCGCTGCTTTTTTCGAAAAAATACAGGTTGACGTCTGACAGCGTACAAAAAAAGAAGAAGAAGATCGCTCTGGTTCGCTGGCCCTGGCGCTAACAGTCACCAATGGTTCGCTGGCCCTATCGCTAACAGTCACCAATGGTTCGCTGACCCTGGCGCTAACAGTCACCAATGGTTCGCTGACCCTGGCGCTAACAGTCACCAATGGTTCGCTGACCCTGGCGCTAACAGTCACCAATGGTTCGCTGACCCTGGCGCTAACAGTCACCAATGGTTCGCTGACCCTGGCGCTAACAGTCACCAATGGTTCGCTGGCCCTGGCACTAACAGTCACCAATGGTTCGCTGACCCTGGCGCTAACAGTCACCAATGGTTCGCTGGCCCTGGCGCTAACAGTCACCAATGGTTCGCTGACCCTGGCGCTAACAGTCACCAATGGTTCGCTGGCCCTGGCGCTAACAGTCCCCAATGGTTCGCTGACCACTGCAGCTCATGCGCTGCTCGGGGTCTTGATCCTAGATTTACAATTGAAGAGATAATACCGTTTTTCTATGGCATTCATTAACTCCTGCTAAGAATGACGTAAATGTTTTTGAAGCTGTTCTGTTCTGCTCTGTTTCTGAAAATCGACTTCACTGCACACCGTGCACACACATATAGGTTCTCTGTTTATTTCTGAAAATTGCGTGGACTGTGGATATAGACCAAGCATGATCAGTGCAGTAGATCCACACCATCCACTAGAAGTGTAAACCCTCTCAGCTGCCATCCACTAGTGCCTTAGCCAAACCTTCTGTATCCTCCAAAGTGATTATTGGAAGCCTGACACGGTGACTGGCTTTGTTTAGGAAGGGAAAGAACCGTGTGATGACCTCCAGGCACCGAGCAGTATAGAAAGATCGTTGCCACGAACAAACATTCTCTGGCCTTGTTATACAGCAGTTATTGAATTATTCATTTGAATAAATAGAGAAACGGAATCGTCTCTAGGACATTGTCGATACTTTATCTCCAGACAGATTTAACCAATTATCTGATCATGATGAGATTGCCGGAACATTTTCATCCTCTTGTAAATTGTTAGCCAAGTTACCAGCTTCATTCGTCTAGCTGTACTAATACCATATTATTTGAAAATAGAATATTGCTCATAGAAATTACTTCACTGCACCAGGGCGCACCTATAAATGTTCATGTCTATTCATTGCTGAGCTTGCCGACGAAAGCACACAAACTTTGCTGTAACTTCATCAGGTACCAATTTTCAGATCAGTCGACTGGGTGATAAAGTAAAAGTAAGTAAGATTCCATTTGTAGAACGTCGCTTCTTTCAACCACCATCCGATGGGGCTGTTATAAGTCTCTTGGCCGGTGTGCAGTACGGTAGCTTGCCATTACTTTCAATACGTGGAAAAGCGATCTCGAAGAGAAAAAATATCCGTGTTTGCCAAACTGGACACCGGCGTGATTCGAACGGGGTATGTCGGGATTGTGAGACAGACGTTTCGCTGCTAGTCTTCGCAGGAGATACTGAATTACTATTGTTCATTAAAGTTCGAATCTTATTTTGGCTATGGTATTCTCCTTCCACACAAAGAGCGTTTTGAATGTGCGATTATATCAGAGCACGTAAGATATTTTTTTAAATATTCCATATCAAGACGTTCTAAACATCGATTTCAAACACTTTGTCATGAAAAGCGCTGCAGTCCCAGCGAACCATTGGATAGTCCAATTAATCATAATAATTATTATAATAATCATAATCATAATAATAATCCTCTTTGGCGACCATGACTCGTCATGTCGATCGTTTGTGACCACGTTTGATGGCCGAGATACATTTGATGTCTATTTCTTATGAAGTATGGGTCATTTGTCTCGGCCAAGTGTTGTGCGAGTGACGCCCGGGGCACCTATACAATGTCTTTTCCAAACATTGATATCGACATCCAGGTGCAGGATCTGGCAGTTTGGGACACTTTGAACGACGCAGGTCACATTGCCGATAAAAGAGAGACGGCGACGTTCCTTCAGAAAATCAATACTCTCTAGATGCGTTTGTCGGACGACCTCAGTGTTGGTTACTAAGTCATACACATTGATTCCACTTTTTACTACGCATATAGAAGAATTGAAGACTATGCTGATCTCTTTGCAAGACTGCCCATGTTTTTTGAGCCATACAGAAGGAATGGAATGAGGCAGAATTTATAAAGTCGAATCTTAGTTTCCAGGGAGAGCTACTGCTGGGAAAATGGACGAGAATACAATCTGGGAAAGATGTCCAAGTCACTGCCGACCTCTTGTGGTTATGGGAAAGGTACGACACACAACGTTAGATGACACCCCCCCCCCCTCTTCCCTCCTTCCATTGCCTTGCGGGATACCTGTTTACTGGAATGGCTTCGGGAGTAAACGCTGAGAACAAAATATGCATCAAGTTGTCTCGATACATTTTTTGCCACTGGTCAAGGGTAGCTATTGACTAGAGAGTGAAATTGACAAAAGGCGCAGTTTCTTCCTAAGTTGTATAAGCTGTGGTGCCATGCACAGGGGAAGTAAGTTATGGGACACAGGACAGGGGAAGTAGGTCATGGTGCTCTGGATAGAGAAAGTAAGTCGTTATGCACAGGACAGGGGAAGTAAGTCATGGTGCTCTGGACAGGGGAAGTAAGTCAAGGTGCTCTGGATAGAGAAAGTAAGTCGTAATGCACAGGACAGGGCAAGTAAGTCATGGTGCTCTGGACAGTGGAAATAAGTCAAGGTACATAGGACAGGGGAAGTAAGTCATGGTGTTCTGGACAGGGAAAGTAAGTCGTGATGCACAGGGCAGGGGAAGTAAGTCGTGGTATCCATGACAGGGGAAGCAAATTGTGGTACCCAGTCAGGGGAAGTAAGTCATGGTGCTCTGGACAGGGGAAGTAAGTCAAGCTACATAGGACAGAGGAAGTAATTCATGGTGTTCTGGACAGGGAAAGTAAGTCGTGATGCACAGGACAGGGGTAGTCGTGGTCTCCAGGACATAGGGAGTAAGTCATAATATCAAGGACAGGGAAAGTAAGTCATGATGTCAAGGACAGTGAAAGTTAGTCATGATGGCCATTACAGGGGAAGTAAGTCGTGGTGCCCAGGACAGAGGGAGTAAGTCATAATGTCAAGGGCAGGGGAAGTAAGTCGTGGTGCCCAGGACAGGGGAAGTAAGTCATTATGTCCAGGACAGAGGAAGTCTCGTGGTACCCAGGACAGCAAAAAGAAGTTGTAGTAATCAGGATAAGGAAAGTAAATCGTACGCCCCAGGACAGGGACAGGAAGGTGTGGCGCCCTAGACAGGGGATGTAAGTCGTAGTACCCAGGACAGGGGAAGTAAGTCGTGGACACCAGAACAGTAGAAGTAAGTCGTGGTGTCCAGGACATGGGAAAGTAAGTTGTGGTGCCTTGTACAGGGAAATCAAACACCATTTCACACACCAAAACCGACGCTTTTTGCAGCTAGGGCAAAGGGCGACAATCTCACGAAGTTCAGCCCGTGAAACCAGACTATAAAAACGACACAGGTTTAACAGTAGTGCTATTCATATAGCCGATGTCCAGAGCAGGATAATTGGGCGAAAGAGAACACACGAAAATCCAACGAACTAACCAGTTCAAATGCAAAACAACACTTTTCCGTGAACACAAGGAACATAGGCACTGGCCACCCGATTTCACAGAGATGTGTCTTTATATAATGAAATCGCTAACACTTCATCCCCGATGACATTCTTTGCTATGACACTACCTTTACTTCTACCTCACATCACAGATACCGTCAGTTCCAAAATTGCACACAACTATCTAAAAACTGTCCTGTTTGACTGGGGAGTAAGACTAAGGTCAGATCAGGCAAAATTTACTGATCAGACATGTTCGTCAAGGTCAGGCATGTTAGTCAGGGCCAGGCTAAATATACTCATCAGACATGTTAGTCAGGGTCTGGCAAAATATACTGATCAGACATGTTAGTCAGGGTCTGGCAAAATATACTGATCAGACATGTTAGTCAGAGTCTGGCAAAATATACTGATCAGACATGTTAGTCAGAGTCTGGAAAAATATACTGATCAGACATGTTAGTCAGAGTCTGGCAAAATATACTGTATAAGACCCTGACCTCGGCTTTCTAGTAGCCCTCCCTGGAAACGTGCTGTTTTCATAGCAGCTTGGCTAACATAGTGAGGTATCCTCGACCCTATCCGCGTAGTAGTGAATGATAAACAGATAAACTCAGCATAGCTCAAGAGCCTGGAGGATCCTGATTCACCTTCTTCAGACGCTCGAAATGGGAGGAAAGCTACTGCAACCTGCCACTTAAGGTCCTTTGCACGGCGCACAAAGAACTAACCTACTCATTGTGGGCATTCGCAAACAAAAGCAATTTCATTCTCCTGCTCCAGAGTGTGTGACTCTACACCTATGTTTCATTCTCCTACTCCAGTGTGCGACTCTACACCTATGTTTCATTCTTCTACTCCAGAGTGTGCGACTCTACACCTATGTTTCATTCTCCTACTCCAGAGTGTGCGACTCTACACCTATGTTTCATTCTCCTACTCCAGAGTGTGTGACTCTACACCTATGTTTCATTCTCCTGCTCCAGAGTGTGTGACTCTACACCTATGTTTCATTCTCCTACTCCAGTGTGCGACTCTACACCTATGTTTCATTCTCCTACTCCAGTGTGTGACTCTACACCTATGTTTCATTCTCCTACTCCAGAGTGTGTGACTCTACACCTATGTTTCATTCTCCTACTCCAGTATGTGACTCTACACCTATGTTTCATTCTCCTACTCCAGAGTGTGCGACTCTACACCTATGTTTCATTCTCCTACTCCAGTATGTGACTCTACACCTATGTTTCATTCTCCTACTCCAGAGTGTGGGACTCTACACCTATGTTTCATTCTCCTACTCCAGAGTGTGCGACTCTACACCTATGTTTCATTCTCCTACTCCAGTGTGCGACTCTACACCTATGTTTCATTCTCCTACTCCAGAGTGTGACTCTACACCTATGTTTCATTCTCCTACTCCAGTGTGTGACTCTACACCTATGTTTCATTCTCCTACTCCAGTGTGTGACTCTACACCTATGTTTCATTCTCCTACTCCAGTATGTGACTCTACACCTATGTTTCATTCTCCTACTCCAGTATGTGACTCTACACCTATGTTTCATTCTCCTACTCCAGAGTGTGCGACTCTACACCTATGTTTCATTCTCCTACTCCAGAGTGTGCGACTCTACACCTATGTTTCATTCTCCTACTCCAGAGTGTGTGACTCTACACCTATGTTTCCTTCTCCTACTCCAGAGTGTGTGACTCTACACATATGTTTCATCCTCCTACTCCAGAGTGTGGGACTCTACACCTATGTTTCATTCTCCTACTCCAGAGTGTGCGACTCTACACCTATGTTTCATTCTCCTACTCCAGAGTGTGGGACTCTACACCTATGTTTCATCCTCCTACTCCAGAGTGTGGGACTCTACACCTATGTTTCATCCTCCTACTCCAGAGTGTGGGACTCTACACCTATGTTTCATTCTCCTATTCCAGTGTGCGACTCTACACCTATGTTTCATTCTCCTACTCCAGTGTGTGACTCTACACCTATGTTTCATCCTCCTACTCCAGTGTGTGACTCTACACCTATGTTTCATTCTCCTACTCCAGTGTGTGACTCTACACCTATGTTTCATTCTCCTACTCCAGTGTGTGACTCTACACCTATGTTTCATCCTCCTACTCCAGAGTGTGGGACTCTACACCTATGTTTCATTCTCCTACTCCAGAGTGTGGGACTCTACACCTATGTTTCATTCTCCTACTCCAGAGTGTGCGACTCTACACCTATGCATCTGGATTTCAGAAGAAAGACTGCCTAGGTATTCAAGCAGTATCCTTCCTTTACCCAGTCTCGGCGCTTCTTCGTTATCTATTTGGAAATCGGCGCTTGATCGGTCTTGCGCTACGTATGAATGTTAGTAACTGGCATTCTGTTTCAACCCAAGTAGTATGTTGTTTCAACCCAAGTATTATGTTGTTTCAACCCAAGTATTATGTTGTTTCAACCCAAGTATTATGTTGTTTCAACCCAAGTATTATGTTGTTTCAACCCAAGTATTATGTTGTTTCAACCCAAGTATTATGTTGTTTCAACCCAAGTATTATGTTGTTTCAACCCAAGTATTATGTTGTTTCAACCCAAGTATTATGTTGTTTCAACCCAAGTATTATGTTGTTTCAACCCAAGTATTATGTTGTTTCAACCCAAGTATTATGTTGTTTCAACCCAAGTATTATGTTGTTTCAACCCAAGTATTATGTTGTTTCAACCCAAGTATTATGTTGTTTCAACCCAAGTATTATGTTGTTTCAACCCAAGTATTATGTTGTTTCAACCCAAGTATTATGTTGTTTCAACCCAAGTATTATGTTGTTTCAACCCAAGTATTATGTCTAAGCAATACTCAACGAACTTCGGAATCTGGTGAGATATCGACTGTGTCGTTCTCCAAGTCTTCGATCCATAAACTAGCACGGATTTGACATTTGATATAGAAATGTTAACCAGATTTCTTTGGATCGCCACAATCCACCCACATAATGGTGTTGTTGTCTTTTGAGTAGGTTTACCCTAGTGTGCATCCTTAAAGTGACGTCAAGTGATGAGTGTGAGTAGCATAATTCACATTCCGAGCGTGCTGATGAAAGTGGACCGGGGTCTACCAGGCGGCTATGTTTAGTTTGGTATCATATGCGTGATTTTTACTACTACGAGGATCACATGGATTCCAACCTTTTTAGTCAGATAGAAACAGTCTGTTTCCATAAATTTCATGGAAGTAAAGTGGGGGTCTTCGTCCGTATGACCCTGACCCTGGCTAACATTATCTTATGAGAATGCCTTGCCTGACTAGATGTAAGTCTCCTCTCAAAATCCAGACTGCCACGAAATAGCCCGTTTTCAGGGAGAAGTGCGTGGAAGTAGAGTGTAGTCTTGGTCGTGATCAGTATGTTTTACCTGACCGTGACTAACATTATCCGATCAGTATGTTTTACCTGACCGTGACTAACATTATCCGATCAGTGTGTTTTACCTGACCCTGACTAACATTATCCGATCAGTATGTTTTACCTGACCGTGACTAACATTATCCGATCAGTATGTTTTACCTGACCGTGACTAACATTATCCGATCAGTATGTTTTACCTGACCCTGACTAACATTATCCGATCAGTATGTTTTACCTGACCCTGACTAACATTATCCGATCAGTATGTTTTACCTGACCGTGACTAACATTATCCGATCAGTATGTTTTACCTGACCTTGACTAACATTATCCGATCAGTATGTTATACCTGACCCTGACTAACATTATCCGATCAGTATGTTTTACCTGACCGTGACTAACATTATCCGATCAGTATGTTTTACCTGACCGTGACTAACATTATCCGATCAGTATGTTTTACCTGACCGTGACTAACATTATCCGATCAGTATGTTTTACCTGACCGTGACTAACATTATCCGATCAGTATGTTTTACCTGACCGTGACTAACATTATCCGATCAGTGTGTTTTACCTGACCGTGACTAACATTATCCGATCAGTATGTTTTACCTGACCCTGACTAACATTATCCGATCAGTATGTTTTACCTGACCGTGACTAGCATTATCCGATCAGTATGTTTTACCTGACCGTGACTAACATTATCCGATCAGTATGTTTTACCTGACCGTGACTAACATTATCCGATCAGTGTGTTTTACCTGACCGTGACTAACATTATCCGATCAGTATGTTTTACCTGACCCTGACTAACATTATCCGATCAGTATGTTTTACCTGACCGTGACTAACATTATCCGATCAGTGTGTTTTACCTGACCCTGACTAATATTATCCAATCAGTATCGTTTGCCTGACCCCGATTAAAATTGTCCAATCAGATTGCTTTGCCCGACTAACCTAACGTCTCCCCCCCCCCAGCCCCACACCCACATAATAAAAGCCCCTTTCTGTCTCTTTGTGTGGTATTTGACGTCACGTCCTGAGCCCCTAATTGTGTCCACTTTGAAACCCATATACCGGAAGAAATCGACATCCTGGGAGAGATCAGCCTAATATAATCTGCCCCTTGTCATCCGAATTCATTCTCCTAGCCTTGTTTTTGTCTCCGTGTATAGAAAACTAAGCTCCTTAAAATGAACCCGATCAAAAATGAACCAATCATGCCGCAGTGAGAGCCGTTCGAAGAGGTGGATGTCTTTACCTATTTGGGCAGCCCAATTGACACGTTACATGGTACAGATGCAGAAGTAAATATCAGAATTCAAAAGGCAAGCGCGTTATTCCTGATACTTAACAACATATGGAGATCCAGAGAAATCAAGATTAATACCAAAGTTAGATTATTCAACGGCAGTGTCAAGTTAGTGGGTGGAAACGTGAAGAACGATTTCAACGGCAGTGTCAAGTTAGTGGGTGGAAACGTGAAGAACGATTTCAACGGCAGTGTCAAGTTAGTGCTTTTGGGTGGATACGTGAAGAACGATCAATGCGATAAAACAAAGAATCAATTTCTTCGTTTGCTGGTGCCTACAAAGGATCTTAGGCATAAAGTGGCAAGATAGAGTGAGGAATGAAGACCTAAGGAAAAGGAGAAAACAACAGCCATAAGAACAACGCATTAAGAGAAGAAAATGTGCCTGGATGATCGGCCGTTCGATAAGAAAGGCATTACCCAGCATAACCAGGCAGGCTTTCCCATGGAATCCACGGGGGAACAAAAAGAAGAAGTAGACTGGCAAAGAAAAGGGGAAGAGAATGGGAAGAGGAACTAAGATTACAGAAACTAGATTACATCTAGAGAGAATAAGAAAGAGCAGCACATGACTGTAAATACTGGCGGGATGTGGTCAATGCACCAAGAGCAGCTAGTTGCATTGATTGATTGATTGATTGATTGATAGTTAATCCTAGTCTTTGGGACCTATCGGCATGCTTATTTATCGTATTTTCGCGTTGACCTATGTTCTGTGACATTGATGATTATACAAAAATATTAGCATCGATCTTTAGATGACGAAGACCAAGAAGAAGAAGAAGAAGAAGAAACAGATGAAGAAGAAGAAGAAGAAACAGATGAAGAAGAAGAAGAAGAAACAGATGAAGAAGAAACAAAAAAAGAAATAGAAAAAGAAAAAGATGAAGACACACACTGGTCTGCTGTATCTCATAGGACGTTCTCGAAACAGAAAAAAAGAAGAACAAAAAAGAAATAAACACACTAGGTCTGCTGTTTTCCCTTGCACGTTCTCGAAAACAGAAAAAGAAAAAGAAAAAGATGAAGAAACACACTGGTCTGCTATTTCCCCTAGGACGTTCTCGAAAACAGAAAAACAAGAAGAAAAAGATGAAGAAACACACTGGTCTGCTGTTTCCCCTAGTACGTTCTCGAAAACAGAAAAAGAAGAAGAAAAAGCTGAAAAAACAAACTGGTCTGCTGTTTCCCCTAGTACGTTCTCGAAAACAGAAAAACAAGAAGAAAAAGATGAAGAAACACACTGGTCTGCTGTTTCCCCTAGTACGTTCTCGAAAACAGAAAAAGAAGAAGAAAAAGCTGAAAAAACAAACTGGTCTGTTGTTTCCCCTAGGACGTTCTCGAAAACAGAAAAACAAGAAGAAAAAGATGAAGAAACACACTGGTCTGCTGTTTCCCCTAGGACGTTCTCGAAAACAGAAAAAGAAGAAGAAAAAGATGAAGAAACACACTGGTCTGCTGTTTCCCCTAGGACATTCTCGATTTCACATCACCAAATGCATCTAGACAATTATCTCGTGGTGACCAGATTGTCTGGAAAGGTTCATCACTTCCTGAAATGGCTTCACAGTTGACAGCGTCATTTCACCAGCCAGTGTGATGGCATTATCTGGTTGCTGGCTTTTGTAGTGTTCTACTGACGCATGAATATTTTAAAACTTGCTAGCTAACCAAATCACCCTGAGCAAACCAAACTAGTGATTGAACACCTTCACCGTCAGCTCCATTGGACCATGAAAGTTAAATAAGTTTTACAAACGATTATCGCTTCACAAGCGCTTAGTCTCATAAGAGCTAAAAGTCTCACGAAAGTTTTTAGTCTCACAAGGGCTTACAGCTTCACAAGTGCTTATAGCCTCACAAGAACTTACAGTCACATTAGAGCGTATAGCCTCACAAGCCATTACAGCCTCACAATAGCTTACAGCCTTACAATAGCTTAGAGCCTAACAATAGCTTACAGCCCCACGAGTGATTACAGCCTCACAATAGCTTACAGCCTCATAATAGCTTACAGCCTGACAATAGCTTTCAGCCCTACAATAGTTTGCAGCCTAACAATAGCTTACAGCGCCACGAGTTATTACATCCTCACAAGTGCCTACAGCTTCACAATAAATTATATGACAATATATTATCACCTCACAATAGCTTACAGCCTCCCAATAGCTTATAACCTCACACGATCTTACAGTCACTTAGGAGCTTATAGCCTCACAATAGCTTACAGGCCCCACAATAGCTTACAGTTTCACAATACCTTACAACATCAGAATACTTTACAGTCACATAAGAGCGTATAGCCTCACAAGATCTTACAGTCACATAAGAGCGTTAGCTTCACAAGACCTTACAGTCAGATAAGAGCGTATAGCCTTGCAAGACCTTACAGTCACAAAAGAGCGTATAGCCTTACAAGATCTTACAGTCACATAAGAGCATTAGCCTCACAAGACCTAACAGTCACATAAGAGCGTATAGCCTCACAAGACCTTACAGTCACATAAGAGCGTTAGCCTCACAAGATTTACAGTCACATACGAGCGTATAGCCTCACAAGACCTTACAGTCACATAAGAGCGTATAGCCTCACAAGACCTTTCAGTCACATAAGAGCGAATAGCCTCACAAGACCTTATAGTCACATAAGAGCGTATAGCCTCACAATTGGATGCGCATAGGTTTATTTTTAGATTAAGTGAATGTAAAAGAAACTGGTTTTTACAAACTATGCAGTCTTCCAAACTATAAAAAAGAAGTTCATTTAAGAGCGTACAGCCTTACAAGAGTTTACAGCGGCATACGGACTTACAGCCTCTGAAGAGTTTATAGCCCCACAAGAGCTTACATCCTCACAAGAGCTCACAACTTTCCCAGAGCTTACGCTAAATCTTTTTCTTGTAAAAGTGAGCACTTCTGTTCTAGTCTGTCTGCCTTGTCATTGGCAGATGTGATTGAGTGTCCGGAGATCAACCGCACAACAGTTTTATTGTTCCAAGCTACTCCTACTGAGCTCAGATACTGTGGCGGGCGTTTCATTGGTAGCGGCTTACAGTAACTTTCCTTACACCTGACCCTGACGTGTGTTAGAGTCATGATCAATATTTTTCACCTGGCCCTAACGTGTGTTAGAGTTATGATCAATATTTTTCACCTGGCCCTAACGTGTGTTAGAGTCATGATCAATATTTTTCACCTGGCCCTAACGTGTGTTAGAGTCATGATCAATATTTTTCACCTGGCCCTAACGTGTGTTAGAGTCATGATCAATATTTTTCACCTGGCCCTAACGTGTGTTAGAGTCATGATCAATATTTTTCACCTGGCCCTAACGTGTGATAGAGTCATAATCAATATTTTTCACCTGGCCCTAACGTGTGTTAGAGTCATAATCAATATTTTTCACCTGTCCCTAACATGTGTTAGAGTCATGATCAATATTTTTCACCTGGCCCTAACGTGTGTTAGAGTTTTGATCAATATTTTTCACCTAGCCCTAACGTGTGTTAGAGTCATGATCAATATTTTTCACCTGGCCCTAACGTGTGTTAGAGTCATGATCAATATTTTTCACCTGGTCCTAACGTGTGTTAGAGTCATGATCAATATTTTTCACCTGGCCCTAACGTGTGTTAGAGTCATGATCAATATTTTTCACCTGGCCCTAACGTGTGTTAGAGTCATGATCAATATTTTTCACCTGGCCCTAACGTGTGTTAGAGTCATTATCAATATTTTTCACCTGGCCCTAACGTGTGTTAGAGTCATGATCAATATTTTTCACCTGGCCCTAACGTGTGTTAGAGTCATGATCAATATTTTTCACCTGGTCCTAACGTGTGTTAGAGTCATGATCAATATGTTTCACCTGGTGCTGAAGTGTGCTAGAATCATGATCTATATGTTGCATCTGGCCAGGACGTGTTAGAGTCATGTTTTTAATATTTCATCTCATCTTTACGTTCGTTAGTCGTGTTTATTTCTCTAACAGTTTGCCAAGTACCCGTTTAAAGCTTGGTCTACTGAACGTGTCGATAACGGTTATCAAAGTCATTACATTTACATAAAGAAATGAGTGTTCTAGCACTTTGTTTCTCAGACACAATCCTTTACAGTAGAAAACTTCCAAAATCACTCATTGCATTCCTCAGCAAAAACGCACATACTCCTTTCCAGTAGAGAGTATTTATTTCGATTTGCAAGAACGCTCTAGAACCTACCCTCGGATATCATATCAAATCAATCAAATAATCATTCGATCAATCAGTCAATACCGTTTCAGCTCCTTATGAAGCAGAGGTCTTACAAAATTACAAGTTACGACATATAATCATCATCATCATCTGGTTGATCAGTCAGGAGACTGGTTGTAATATTGTCTATGTCTCTGTCTTTGACCCTATTCTCTGGTTGGTCAGTCCGGAGACTGGTTGTAATATTGTCTGAGTATGTCTCTCTCTTTAACCCTAACCTCTAGTTGGTCAATCCGGAGACTGGTTGTAATATTGTCTGAGTATGTCTCTCTCTTTAACCCTAACCTCTAGTTGGTCAATCCGGAGACTGGTTGTAATATTGTCTGAGTATGTCTCTCTCTTTAACCCTAACCTCTAGTTGGTCAGTCCGGAGAATGGTTGTAATATTGTCTGAGTATGTCTCTCTCTTTAACCCTAACCTCTAGTTGGTCAGTCCGGAGAATGGTTGTAATATTGTCTGAGTATGTCTCTCTCTTTGACCCTATTCTCTGGTTGGTCAGTCCGGAGAATAGTTGTAATATTGTCTAAGTATGTCTCTCTCTTTGACCCTATTCTCTAGTTGGTCAGTCCGGAGAATAGTTGTAATATTGTCTAAGTATGTCTCTCTCTTTGACCCTATTCTCTAGTTGGTCAGTCCGGAGATTGGTTGTAATATTGTCTGAGTATGTCTATCTCTTTGACCCTATTCTCTGGTTGGTCAGTCCGGAGAATGGTTGTAATATTGTCTGAGTATGTCTCTCTCTTTGACCCTATTCTCTGGTTGGTCAGTCCGGAGAATAGTTGTAATATTGTCTAAGTATGTCTCTCTCTTTGACCCTATTCTCTAGTTGGTCAGTCCGGAGATTGGTTGTAATATTGTCTGAGTATGTCTCTCTCTTTAACCCTAACCTCTAGTTGGTCAATCCGGAGACTGGTTGTAATATTGTCTGAGTATGTCTCTCTCTTTAACCCTAACCTCTAGTTGGTCAGTCCGGAGAATGGTTGTAATATTGTCTGAGTATGTCTCTCTCTTTGACCCTATTCTCTGGTTGGTCAGTCCGGAGAATAGTTGTAATATTGTCTGAGTATGTCTCTCTCTTTGACCCTATTCTCTGGTTGGTCAGTCCGGAGAATAGTTGTAATATTGTCTAAGTATGTCTCTCTCTTTGACCCTATTCTCTAGTTGGTCAGTCCGGAGATTGGTTGTAATATTGTCTGAGTATGTCTATCTCTTTGACCCTATTCTCTGGTTGGTCAGTCCGGAGAATGGTTGTAATATTATCTGAGTATGTCTATCTCTTTGACCCTATTCTCTGGTTGGTCAGTCCGGAGAATGGTTGTAATATTGTCTAAGTATGTCTCTCTCTTTGACCCTATTCTCTGGTTGGTCAGTCCGGAGAATGGTTGTAATATTGTCTGAGTATGTCTCTCTCTTTGACCCTATTCTCTGCAGTTCTCTTCGTTGCAAAATCAATTGGTACTTTAATGTTTCTGCAATACCTGAGAAGTAAAGGTGAGTCTTGGTCCCCCGGTCCTCTCTTTCCTTTAATCTTGCCCTCTAGTATCTTCTGTAGAAGACTCATGTCTCATTATGTGACCCAGCCAACTCAATCGACGTTTTTGTATCACATGCAATATTTGTCTTTGTGCGCCCTCAACAGTAAGTCCATTCTCATTGGATATTCTTTCTGTCCAACTTACTCTTTCCCTTCTACTGTAGCACCACATTTCAAACGCTTCCAAGGTTCATACAATTAGTACACAATTTAATAATTCGCTTTACCTAGATCGAACAAAGACAAAGAAACAGTTTCCAATCATGGCCTTACAACCACACTCAGTTATCAGGCCAAACAATCACTTAATCAATAGCTGTTCTGTTCCACGTGTAGCACATGTCTCCACAAATTACAAGAAATGACATTCAAGGAGTGCAGCGATAAATTACTGTTTTACCTAGATAGAACAAAGACAAAGAAACCGTTTCCCGTATTCGCCTTTCCTAGCTATTCCACTTTATCACTGACTAAACAAACACAAGCAATTCGAAGGAAAGCTCCAAACGTAAAATCAAAGAGGAAATTATATAGAATTATACATTTTCTAAAGACTATATAATAGAGGAACAAAAATTAAAATAATAGATTCAGTTAAAATATCACGAGGGGTCTGCCGGTGTCTTTGTGTATGAGAAGGACACAACTGTCCCACAGAAAGCATGTCGTAAGAGGCGACTAGCTGTGTGAAATAACAAAATACCTGCCGTGGTTAGGACAAGATTCAAGTGAAAAATCTACCCACGTTATAATGTACCTTTCCCCAGGTGGTTTAGTAAGAGCAGCTATAGATGGCGCCTAACTGGCTGTTGGTCTACTTGGCTCTAGTGTTTGAGTGTGTCAAGATGGACTTGCACATCGGTAAAAAGCACTCTCCGGGAAATTGGTTGTATACAGACTCTAGAGAGTCTTCTAAATAAGTATAAAGACGTTAAGTTAAGTTAACTTATCCCTGACTTTATTATTTGATTTCTTAACTTTCCATGAGAGTGTTGTTGCTCTTGTTGTTGTTGTTGATGTTGTTGTTCTTGTTCAATGACCCAAATGGAGTAAGTGTACATTTGTGTGCGCCCTGAAAAGGGCGTTAAGTTACGGGCTTAAAAGTTTTCAATGCATCTCGAGCGCTCTGATGGAAGCGAGCCCGTGGTCCTTAATGCGGTTGTGTTATACTTGACTGCATCCGTTTGCTGTCACTACTACGGGGATTTAATCCAATCCCCACTTAGCCAGACTGCCACGAAACGTGGAAAACAACAAGTTGTCAGCCGGGGTTTTTGTGTAGGACAAGGACATGAATAGCACAATTGCCCCAAAGAGAACATGTTGTAAGAGGCGACTAATTCTGTGACATAGCATAACACCGGCCATGGTTAAGTGGTTTGATAAGAGCAGCGTAGATAAAGCCAAACAGGCTGCGGGTCTACGTTGCTTTTGTGTTTTAGTCTGTTAAGATGAACTCGCACATCGGTTAACCACCTTGCGCGACCATTGTCAAAATGCACCGGAGTAATACGCTTATAATAAGCAGGAACTGCCCTTTTCGTTGCTACATCCAGCTCACGCAAGACCTGGGACCTGCAGATCAGAACCGCCCCCTGTAGAAGTACGCGTACAGTTCGACTAAGAATTAAGAAGTACCAATGTTTTATCAAGAAACGACAGAAAAGATTCCCACACGTTTCAATTTCAATGCACAGGAAAACAAAAAATGAAAATTATATTTAAGCAAATAAGGGACGGTCCCTTTGTAATGGCGACTTGCTTTTGAACTGGTTTTGTTTGTCAAGTCCTGGATGAAGTTGAGCGTTTAGGATAGTCGACAAGATGGCTTACTGGACTGGGATTACAGCGGGTTAGTGGTTCGAGTTCACGGATGGATGAGAAAAAATCCGGGTTGTGGTTCGTGTTGGGTGCAACAGCTCATCCAGTTAACCCAGTTGTAAAGGAGTACCTGGTGTATGAGTTAGTGAAGGTTAAAAACAGCAAGGAAGTGAACTGGTCCTCCCACCACACTTAGGCTGCGGCTTAGCACATAAAGAGTTATCTTCATCCCCGACGGCAGCTGTTGCTTTGGGAATGTTCTTTTTCAATCTGGATAAAGTAATATGAGTCGAAATATTTTTCGCAGAAGATTGTATGTATATGAAACCTCATTTTAATGCTTTTTAATTTAAACCGAAAATATTTAGTTGTACTGTAGTTGTTCTCAGTGAAGATCGATAACAGAAACCCACGCTAAAATAATGTAAGACTGAACATTTATGAAACAAAAATGTGGCATCAGTTCGTAAGGCCTTAGTCCGCAAAGAGCGTTGAGAATTAGGGCACATAATTTATACATTTCCTCTCGTGTCTAGGCTACTATCAGGTCAGGTCAAGTCATGTCATCCCGTAATCAGTAAGGTCGTTGGGGCACACATGAAGACATCATCACAACACCACGCCACTCTTCTCTGTCAGCGGCCGCTGCCTGTGCCTCTTCTGGTCGGAGATTGGTCCATTCTTTTATGTTGTCCTTCCACCTCTTTTTGGGCCGACCTCTTCGTCGTATGCCCTGCACCTTCTCGTGGAGGATAGTATTTGCAAGACCATTTGATTTCGATATGTGCCGCTACCAAGCGAGTTTCCTCCTTTCAACAGTTGCCAAGTGGTCTTCAAAAGGCCATATTGATGTTGTAATTATATCTGGTATTTCCTCATTTGTAACTCGATCTTTGTACGTGACGTTTAAAAGTCTTCGGAAACATCTCATCTCCAATACCTTTATCCTTCGCTGAAGATCAGCAGTAACTATCCATGTCTCACACGCAAAGAGGAATATTGACAAGACCAGTGTACGCATTAATCTGATTGTCGTGCATAGTGCTAACCGTTTATCTTGCCAGATTTGTTAAGCCGTGCAAGCGCCGCTAATGTCTGTGCTATTCTGGCCAACACCTCACATTTTGATCCTTCATCACTGACAATCGACTCTAGATATTTAAAATTGTCAACCACTTCGAGTTCCTGACCATTAACTTTTATACTGCTGTTGAAGCCCTCGGCGTTGTTTGTCATTAATTGTGTCTTTCCAGCGTTTATCTCCATACCATAGTCAAGAGCTGTTTCATCGAGCCTTTTGACCCTATTGATACTATCGATCTAGAAAATGAAAAAAACTCACAATATTCTCTTTTGATAAAAACATGATATCCACCAATTTTATTCATAACTCATTTAATGCAGACTTTAAAACAAATTGT
The DNA here is from genome assembly GCA_036924085.1 of Ariolimax columbianus. Lineage (NCBI taxonomy): Eukaryota > Metazoa > Mollusca > Gastropoda > Stylommatophora > Arionidae > Ariolimax > Ariolimax columbianus. Next base: position 33,844,460 of record JAVGWX010000020.1, on the reverse strand, counting down.
TATCCAAATCATGTTAACTATCAACTGCTGCCTTGCAGTGTGTGCTGGGGACAGTCAAAAGCTATGAAAGCAGCCCCATTACATGCCTGTAAGAATCCATTTATTACAGTGTACAAACGGACTGGAGAGTTTCAACTGTGTGGAGAGAAACTCCTTTATACTCCTCCTAAGTGATATAAATATGGTAACGCATAGGGTGCGCCTAACGCAACCATCTGAAGGTACTTACTTGTCCTGTCGGCCAGTAATGGCCGACAACAGGTGGCGGTCACAAACCACCAATGTGTATCTGGAGGGCAATGGGAAACCATTACATTAAATTTCCCAGAAATGCCCATGCTATATCACATATTGAGAGACATACTCATAAACCTTACAATCTCCGGACTAAGTCAGATTGTGATGATAATGCAAATTTAAGATAATAGAAAAAGATCAATAATCAATTAATTATTCACTACTGGAACGGTTACATCCCTGCATGTCCGTCACACTGAAAGTTTTGGAAGTCCTACTTTCTGATGACAGAAGATTCAAGTTACTAATAAATTATACTGGAATACGAAGAAAGAAACAAAAGGTTTAAACACTTACAGTAAGTGCAGCTTTCAAGGTCTTTAATCTCTTCCTCTGTCAATTTTGCTGATATGTTGCCCATGACCTTTGACCTTGGACGGGTTACAGCCTCAATGTCACATGCACGAGCTGCAGAAGAAGGTGTCTCTAATATCCGTTGTCACAATTCTCGAATATCAGCGTTAGTTATCACACTGAATCATCTAAGGAGGTCATACAAATATGACGTCACGAAATGTTTGTTATGATTTCTAAACATCACACTTCATCATTAAAACCCATACTCCCTCATTACAGCATTACAAAATATCTTAAATTTTCCGACCCGTTGTTAAAAAATAATGGAAAGTAAATTGATTTAAATTGATGAATGAAACATATTTTTTTAAAGAAAGGATTTAATTACATGACTACTCCTAAAAGAACTGGATATCGAAGAAAATTGGTTAGTAAACAATATCTTCTCAAGCAAACTTCAATATTTTGGCTAAATCAAACGTCATAATGGTCTGGGGAGAATGATACCGGAGGGTATTGTGTCTGGAATGCGGGTCAGAGGTAGACCCTGGAGAAGCTGGACACAAGACATCACAGAGATCCTGAGAAAGTCAGCGACAGAGGCGGGAGTTCTAACTAGAGATCGAGAGTCTTACAGATCGGCTGTTGTGAGAGCGACGTTCTGGCTAGAGATTGAGAGTCTTACAGTCTTACAGATCGGCTGTTCTGAGAGCGACGTTAAGACTAGAGATTGAGAGTCTTACAGATCGGCTGTTCTGAGAGCGACGTTAAGACTAGAGATTGAGAGTCTTACAGATCGGCTGTTGTGAGAGCGACGTTCTGGCTAGAGATCGAGTCTTACAGATCGGCTGTTGTGAGAGCGACGTTCTGGCTAGAGATCGGGTCTTACAGATCGGCTGTTGTGAGAGCGACGTTCTGGCTAGAGATCGAGTCTTACAGATCGGCTGTTGTGAGAGCGACGTTCTGGCTAGAGATCGGGTCTTACAGATCGGCTGTTGTGAGAGCGACGTTCTGGCTAGAGATCGAGTCTTACAGATCGGCTGTTGTGAGAGCGACGTTCTGGCTAGAGATCGGGTCTTACAGATTGGCTGTTCTGAGAGCGATGTTCTTGCTAGAGATCGAGTCTTACAGATCGGCTGTTGTGAGAGCGACGTTCTGGCTAGAGATCGGGTCTTACAGATCGGCTGTTCTGAGAGCGATGTTCTTGCTAGAGATCGATAGTCTTAGAGATCGGCTGTTGTGAGAGCGATGTTCTGGCTAGAGATCGATAGTCTTACAGATCGGCTGTTGTGAGAGCGACGTTCTTCAAGCGACATGCTACATAATAACAACGCATATGAACTGTTAAGCTAGTATCAGGTTATAGAGATGTTTTTGAGGGGAAATATAATTAATATTAAACAAAAAAATGTATGTGAGTCATAGCTGACAGTGAACCACAGATGACCAAGACACTATCCGCCACTTAAGCGGCGGGCCTGGAAACAGGCTGCACTAGTGCAGTCTGGCTAAGAGGATAGTGATCGCAGTGGTGAGACAAATACGATATCCAATTGAAATCGGATGTGTAGAGCCAAAAAGGGGCAATATCGCAGCATCGCTGTAAACTATAACACAACCTTACAACGGCCTGTTCAAGATGAACGTCAAAGAAGAAAGCAAGCACCGGAGTGTTGCCGGGGCCCAAAGGGGAACACAGAATAGAAACACTGTAAACCAGAGAAGCATGTTATAAATGGCGAATACGAGGGATCGTACAGGGATCCTGCAGAAAAACATTTCAAAAATTCGGACAAGTCAACTATGAAGAAAATAATAAAGCAGATATGCAAGACTGAAGAGGGCTCTTTGTCGAAAGGGCTAATGACGCAATTACAGAGAAAACCACAATGAATCTGCAATACTCAATTATTTTCTAGGAAAATCCCCAGCTTTTGCGACAAGAACAATGTACAAACAAGGAAATAGTGCACCGGCCGCAGCTTCATTGAGAAATTGCAAGATCGATATCCTGTGACTGACTGAAATAAGGCGGAAAGAAGACGAGAAGATAATACTGAGAGAAAAGAGAAAGATCCCGTTTACACGGTTAGGCCCATATTATTTTGACCAATGGTGTCACGCCGACCCCGTCCCTTTCCGATTGTTCTGGTATCCACGTTTTGAGGCTGAGTCGACCAGGGAAATATTTTGCGATCGGGAAAAAAAATCCTGAGCCAACTGGAAACTGAACCAACTTCCACGGGCTTGGAAAAATAATATTTTCACTTAGATGTCAGTGACCCATTGCGTCAGTCGACCACTGCGATGGTCACGTGGTGCAGCTTGTTTACCAGACCTCATCCAGAGCTGAAGGGTAGTCTGTCAACTGTCGGAGCCATGAGGTGCACCGCGGGTCCCTGCTGCCTCTTCAGCCAGCCGGTGAGTACTTCTAGTGCCCGGGGAAGAAGCCCTAGCGTTTTGTAGTTTAATGGTGAGTGTGTTGATCGAAGTCTATGCGGCACGCTCCGATGGAAGCTGAGTACTCCGCTGTCTTGAGACGAGGGCCGCGAGAAGTGTGTATTAATCCGGTTTTTGTATATGACTTTGTGTTTCCATTTACCTCCTCTCAGACCTCTAGATTTTTTTAACGTCCTCGAATCAGTATAACTTCTGAGAATATGTAGAAGAGAACGTTTACGCGAGTTCTCCAGGAGTAGAGGGATGGGGTGGGTGGTAGGGGAGGTGGGGCAGGTGGGGGGCGGGGTAAAGAAAGCGTCATCAGCCCAAGGATGTTGACCATTGAGTATGTCCGGTGAACTAAACTCTTTTGGTCGTTATCGAGCGAGGCTCATGACGCCATGTTGGTCCGATCTCCCCCACTCCCCATCCCCTTTCCACATTGACATATGTGAGGATTTTTCACTATGCGCTGCAGAAGTCTGCATCAAAAGGATATGCAGCAGCAAACTAGACTGCATAAGTGCACAAAACTTCTATTGACCCGGGTCCTGAATGCTGGTCATCAACTTGGTAAATTTTAGCCCGATTTGAAATTTGAGAACATCCGAAATAAACACAAACACCTGAGCGAATTGCGAGCCTTGCCATCAGGCGCGCCATGTTACTGGGAAGTCACAGCCCGAACCACTGCCCTTCCTCGACCCCTTAGATGAAACTGAACACAGGGGAAATGCTGCTGTTATTAGGGCACACAGATGAAGGCATTCACCACAGATAAGGGCTAGATCTAATGCTCTGAAAAGAGACATGGAAAGAGGCAGGACCCAGAATGATGCTAGCTAATTTCAAAATTGTCAAGAGAAATAAATATGTACATAAATTTTTGGTTAGGCCTACTCTACATATCTAGAACGGTGATCATTAGCCCCTGTAAGATTGCTACAGGGAGAGCGTGGTCGAATGGTTTCGATGCCTGCCTGCCGACAAGTAGGAGGTGATTCGAATCCGCGGTACTGCATACGTTGTTTTTCTGGTGTGGGAGAAATAAGCAAACATAGCCAGTACACGACGTGGTCACAGCAGTGATGAAGCGGCCTGTAGTACTCAGACTTTTTAAAAAAACCTCGAATTCCCCAGCAATCGGAAAAAGCCGTAGGACAGTAAAGTAAAGATCACTACTAATTCCCCGTCTCAGAATATAAAAATATTGATATTCCCTAAATTTTCTTTTGAGGCTGATAATGCCTTTGAGGCTGTGAATGCGTTTCAGGCTGACGGGCTTATTCAAGAAGCATAATGCCCCATAATCCTATATATTAATCTTCCACTTTTGAAAGAATTTAATTTTTAGCGGCAAGATTTTCTTTTTGTTTATGTTTCTTTTTTCATATTTATTTTGTTTTCAGATACATTTTTAAATGTCACATCGTGAGTTATTTGAATTTTATGTGGCCAAAATGCAATTTGCAAGCTAAAAAACATGGTGAATTCTGGTTTACGCAAACTATTTTTGGAAACATGTTTGGTAAACTTTTGTATGTACAAGCGGCATGCTCTAGTGGCTATCTGTTTGTATCAGCGGGCATGTTCTAGTGGCTATCTGTTTGTATTAGCGGGCATGTTCTAGACGCTATCTGTTTGTATTAGTTGACATGTTCTAGTCACTATCTGTTTGTATTAGCGGGCATGTTCTAGACGCTGTCTGTTTGTATCAGCGAGCATGTTCTAGTCGCTATCTGTTTGTATTAGCGGGCATGTTCTAGACGCTGTCTGTTTGTATCAGCGGGCATGTTCTAGTGGCTATCTGTTTGTATTAGCGGGCATGTTCTAGACGCTATCTGTTTGTATTAGTTGACATGTTCTAGTCACTATCTGTTTGTATTAGCGGGCATGTTCTAGACGCTGTCTGTTTGTATCAGCGAGCATGTTCTAGTGGCTATCTGTTTGTATTAGCGGGCATGTTCTAGACGCTGTCTGTTTGTATCAGCGGGCATGTTCTAGTGGCTATCTGTTTGTATTAGCGGGCATGTTCTAGACGCTATCTGTTTGTATTAGTTGACATGTTCTAGTCACTATCTGTTTGTATTAGCGGGCATGTTCTAGACGCTATCTGTTTGTATCAGCGAGCATGTTCTAGTGGCTATCTGTTTGTATTAGCGGGCATGTTCTAGACGCTGTCTGTTTGTATCAGCGGGCATGTTCTAGTGGCTATCTGTTTGTATTAGCGGGCATGTTCTAGTCACTATCTGTTTGTATTAGCGGGCATGTTCTAGACGCTGTCTGTTTGTATCAGCGAGCATGTTCTAGTCGCTATCTGTTTGTATCAGCACACATGTTCTAGTCGCTATCTGTTTGTACCAGCGGACATGTTCTAGTCGCTATCTGTTTGTTTTAGCAGGCATGTTCTAGTCGCTATCTGTTTGTATTAGCGGGCATGTTCTAGTCGCTATCTGTTTGTATTAGCGGGCATGTTCTAGTCGCTATCTGTTTGTATTAGCGGGCATGTTCTAGTCGCTATCTGTTTGTATTAGTTGACATGTTCTAGTCGCTATCTGTTTGTATTAGTTGACATGTTCTAGTCGCTATCTGTTTGTACCAGTGGGCATGTTCTAGTCGCTATCTGTTTGTATTGGCGGGTATGTTCTAGTCTTTTTCTGGTTATATTAGTGGACATATTCTACTCGCTGTCTGTTTGTATTAACCGGCATGTCCTAGTGACTATCTGTTTGAATTAGCGGATATGTTCTAGTCGCTATCTGTTTGTATTAGCGGACATGTTCTAGTCGTTTTCTGGCTGTATTAGCGGACATGTTCTAGTCGCTATCTGTTTGTATTAGCGGACATGTTCTAGTCGTTTTCTGGTTGTATTAGCTGGCATATTCTACACGCTACCTGTACGTATAAACGGGAGACTGCTATAATCTAAGACCAATAACACTTACAAATATAAAGCAACTATATTATTGTTCGTGCTACCTCACAGTTCATAACATCCCCCTTCCCCAAACCCACACAACGTCACAAATTTTGACACACCTCCACCCTCCACACAAACAATAACACTCCCACTACCCCTCCTTTTTTTTTTACTCACTCCTATGACGTCATATGTGATATAATAGAGCGAGCGGCGATTGTGGAATTTTGGATACAATAAACACAACAATCATGGTAGCGGACACATTAAATGTAGCATCAAATTTCCTTGGTCGCTTCAATCGAAACGTATGACTAACAATGTAATTGTTCTCCCTGTTGGAAACCCGCGATTAAGCAATTACGTGTTCTATGTTGTGGCAGTTTCTATAGCGCAAGGATTAACACAAGGATTCTCAACCTGTGTTCAGCGGAACCTGACACCAGATGCATTATGATAAGTTGCAACAACGCTTCTCAAAGTAGTGGTCCAAGAAAACATAGCCTGGCTGATGATGTGTCAGTAGTTCAGTATTAGCAACGCGGACGCAACAGAAAGAGGAAGATCTCGAGCAATGTATGTTCTCCCTGACACAGTTCTCAGCAGAACACCCAAGGTTGGTCATACAGTGGATCCCATCCCACTACAATAGTCAAGGCAATGAAGCTGCAGACAAACTAGCAGCGAGTGGAGGAGCATCCCCGCAAACAGACCTGAGTATCACATATAATGATGTCAAGACCAGAATTAAAGTCAACTCCGGGGGGAAATGGGCTGGTGCCCCCGACTTCCGAAATGAAAACAGCTACTTTAACTTAACTAGATAACAGGAAGTCATCATCTTCAGACTGCGAACTGGGCATAACAGACTCAACGGTCATCTTCAGACTGAGAACTGGGCATAACAGACTCGAGGGTCATCTTCAGACTGAGAACTGGGCATAACAGACTCGAGGGTCATCTTCAGACTGAGAACTGGGCATAACAGACTCGAGGGTCATCTGCAGACTGAGAACTGGGCATAACAGACTCGAGGGTCATTTTCAGACTGAGAACTACTGGGCATAACAGACTCGAGGGTCATCTTCAGACTGAGAACTGGGCATAACAGACTCAAGGGTCATCTTCAGACTGAAAACTGGGCATAACAGACTCAACGGTCATCTTTACAAGAAAATGAGAATTGGGACCGACGATTAGTGTCCATGTGGGGGGCATGCCATGGCAGTGGAACACATCCTGTAAAGCTGCATGTCCACGAAGGAAAAGAGAGAACAATACTGGCCTCACGAGACAGATATGAGACAAAAGCTGTATGGTCGTAAAACAGTCTTATAAACAATGGTGTCCATTGTAAGAGAAACCGAGACCCTGATCTGAAGATGTAAGAGAAACCAGAACTTTGATCTGATGATGTAAAAGAAACCGGAGCATTTCTCAGAGGATATAAGAGAAACCGGGACCTTGATATGAGGATGAACTACGAAGAAGTAGTGGTCCGCTGTCCCGTGCCAATTTACGAACCCTAAAATGCGTTTCTGCACACGGCATCAAGAACCTGGACATTGTGGACAAGGCACGACTTGATAAACTGAACAACTAGCACTGAGAACGGTCAAGACATGACTTGGTAAACTGAACAACTAACACTGACAACAGTCCAGACATGACTTGATAAACTTAACAACTAACACTGACAACGGTCAAGACATGACTTGATAAACTGAACAACTAACACTGACAACGGTCAAGACATGGCTTGATAAACTGAATAAATAACACTGACAACGGTCAAGACATGGCTTGATAAACTGAATAACTAACACTGACAACGGTCAAGACATGGCTTGATAAACTGGACAACTAACACTGACAACGGTCGAGACATGACTTTATGAGCTGAAAAATTAGCACTGACAACGCTCGAGATATGACTTGATCAGCTGAACAACTAGCACTAACAACAGTCGAGACATGACATGATAAACTGAACAACTAACACTGACAACGGTCGAGACAGGACATGATAAACTGAACAACTAGCACTGACAACAGTCGAGACATGACATGATAAACTGAACAACTAGCACTGACAACGATCGAGACATGACTTGATAAACTGAACAACTAGCACTGACAACGGTCGAGACGTACATGACAATCAAACATGTGAAAAGAGGAAAATCTCCTGGCTGTGACGAAATGACAGCCGAGATGATACTGTCGGAGGGAGAAGGCAACGTTCATATGTACCAAACATTATGCAGAATTATTTGACAGAATGTGATATGACCCAAAGATTGGAAGAGATTTCTTTACATCTTATCTTATCTTATCTTATCTTATCTTATCTTATCTTATCTTCTTATCTTATCTTATCTTATCTTATCTTATCTTATCTTATCTTATCTTATCTTATCTTATCTTATCTTATCTTATCTTATCTTATCTTATCTTATCTTATCTTATCTTATCTTATCTTATCTTATCTTATCTTATCTTATCTTATCTTATCTTATCTTATCTTGTCTTGTCTTGTCTTGTCTTGTCTTGTCTTGTCTGTCTGTCTGTCTGTCTGTCCGTCCGTCCGTCCGTCCGTCCGTCCGTCCGTCCGTCCGTCCGTCCGTCCGTCCGTCCGTCCATCCATCCATCCATCCATCCATCCATCCATCCATCCATCCATCTATCTATCTATCTATCTATCTATCTATCTATCTATCTATCTACCTATCTACCTACCTATCTAGCTATCTAGCTATCTATCTATCTATCTTCAGTCTACTTATGTCGTTAGTCGTCCCGGGAGGTCCGACCTCCTTTGTTTCATATTTTTTTGGTAGGTGACAATTCACTGGTGACTTGCCAGGTCAATCCCAGCATCTGTTAACCTCTGGAATATACGATAGCCTATTTTTGAGACTGATGGAAGTGGTAGAGTAAATTACAGAAAGGTAGACCCGCAGCCTGTCAGAAGCCATCTAAGCCGCTCCGCTAACCACATAACAAAGACCTGTTGTTATAGCCACATAGTCTTTGCGACATATGCTCTGTGGGGCGAGAATCCCCAGAATAATTTGGATAGATTTTTAACTTAAACATTGCCCGAGCAGCGGCCGTTAGTCCTACTCTTTTCGATTTCCAACTGCTTAGTTTTTTTTAACGTGCGCGCCACTGCCCACGGATGTCTGATCTCATTACTCAGAGATCAAGGAAAATATTTACAGGATGATCAACGTGAATCCGCGACCACCAGCACCCGAGGCAAACACCTTACCTCGAGACCACTGGGTTCCCCACCCGAGGCAAACACCTTACCTCGATACCACTGGGTTCCCCACCCGAGGCGAACACCTTACCTCGAGACCACTGGGTTCCCCACCCGAGGCAAACACCTTACATCGAGACCACTGGGCTCCCAACCCGAGGCAAACACCTTACCTCAAGACCACTGGGTTCCCCACCCGAGGCGAACACCTTACCTCGAGACCACTGGGTTCCCCACCCGAGGCAAACATCTTACATCAAGACCACTGGGTTCCCCACCCCAGGCAAACACCTTACCTCGAGACCACTGGGTTCCCCCATCTTTTTATATACCGCTACTAAAACAGGGCACCTTTAAAGTATATACAAATGACAGAACTACAGCCCTCATCACAATCCAACCAGTAAGAAACTGATGCAGATTATAAAAAGAGGAAAACTGGAATTCACAAAGTGCAGGCGGGTTCTTTTACAGGAAGAGGCACTGGAGATAACACACTTAACACTGATGATTTTTATAGAAAAGGGTGGAGCTACAACATTGACGTACGCACCTATTTCATAGACGGCACCAAAGCTCTCGACTGAGTACACCATCAACTGTTATGGTCTATAAAAAGATAACATCGGTTCACCGAAACACATCTCATCGCACGTCTGTATCACAAACATCAGACAGTACTGATGAGAAATGGTGAAACATCAGAGTTGTTCCAAGTGCAGAAAGGAGTGAGACGAGATTGTATTTATCTCCCCCTGCTGTTCAAAATATAAGACGAGGATATAATGAGGAACGTCAAAGATGATCAGGAAGACGCTAAGTGCGACGCTTTCAGCATCAGTGGATATCAGATTCCAGAAGTTAGATCTGCTGACGGCAATCCTTATATCAGCGACTCTCTGGAGAGGTGGGGAAAAACTAATTGTCTCCAATAAAAAGCACAGCGATGTCCCAAATTTATATTTTACTTGGTTTGGCCTCGTTCATTCTCAATCTCCCGATACCAAACCCTGACACGGGTCTAAGTAGCAGAATGTAGTCCAGAGAACGGAATGCGTTGTATCGTAGTTTACAGCTTGACTGCGATATTTGCACCTTTCGGTGCAACACATCCGACTTCAGCAAGCGTATTTTGAGTACCGGGTTAGCATTCCCTCTTTGATCTCTTCTCCTTAGCCAGTCTGCTCTGTTGCAGCCTGTTATCCAGGATCATCGCGTGGAGGTGTAGAAGGGTCTTGACAGCTCTGGTTCGCTGGCCCTGACGCTAGCAGCCAGCTATGGTCGCTGACCGATGCAGCTCATGTGCTGCTCAGCATCTTGATCCCGAATTTATATTTAAATTCCATACGAACTCAACAGACAAAGTAAAGAATAAATCGGTGTGCTCAATTGATAATGTAGAAATAGAAGATGTCAAAGATTTGGAATATGTGGGAGCTGCCATTTATAATTCTGGTGACTACGAAATTAAAATCAAACGAAGACTTACAATTGCTGTACACAAACTAATACATACAAAAAAGTGTGTGGTAGGGAATATATAGATAACAATCCAACAGATCAGGACATTAATTCTCCTATTGGCGACGTGCGGTTCTGAAACACTGACAGTAAATAATTCACGCGCAAAAGCAGATCACATCTTTAGAAATGAAGTATTACAGAAGGATGTTGAAAATACTATGCGACAATTTGCAATCGCTGCATATTACATACCATTTGCTCCTAAACAACACCGCAATATGGCGCTTAAAAATTTCGACCATATGAAGGGGCATCACGATCTGCCGAGAATGCGAAGACATGTTTCCTGGAAGACGGAAAAGAGGTCGACCACCATGAGGATGGCATTAGGACATTGCAGACTACCTGGAAATGTCTTTGTATGACGTGGCCGATACGCGCTAAAAGGAGATTCATACAAAGTTGTCGTTATGGAAACTACGTTCTGGACATAACATGTTGTATAATGGTGAATCAAAAATACGGATTATAACTGCTACGATTAAATTGCAATACATTCATAGTTGTGGTTAGAAGTTCATTTAAACAACTTCTATTACCATTTTCACATGTTCGAAATAACGGGCAATAATTAATAAATTGGGATCGGTTTGATAAATTGTTTTAAAAGTTGAATTAAATCGCTAAAAACCTAATTAGAGAACTGTGTGCTGTAAAATAATTTAACAGTTGAATTACATTGGGGAACGGCGTGGGGTAGTGGTTAAGTGACACGGCTCACAACTTGAGGGTGATGGGTAAGATCCCCACCACAGCACCGGCCGTTACCCCAGGGAAGCAAACCCTTAGAAAATGCAGGAGGAAGCAGGCCCTAACATAAAATGCATGCTGAAGTCGGATGCACTGGCCGACAGGCGCAAACTAAAATCCACAGTGCTACGCACACGCCTTGGGGAATAGAGAAATAAGACGAACGCCAAAAAACAAAAAAAAACAAAAAAATGTACATTGCAAAAGTCCCAAAAAGGCCTGAGTGCTGTAAAATAATTTAACTTTAAATTATATTGTAAAAGTCCTAAATTAGCGTCTACAGATTGGCACCATGGTTGAAAAGAATATGATCACCGTAACCTACAGCTTGTCGTAAAAGACGACTAAAGAGGGTGGTGCATGGTTCTCATCATCATTATCTGGTTGATCAGTCCTAAGACTGGTTGTAAGGTTGTCTGGGCATGTCTCTCGATTTGTCTCTATCCGCTGGTTGATCGTTCATAAAACTGGTTATAATTTTCTTGAACCTGTCTATCCATTTGACTCTATACTCGGGTTGGTCAGTTCATAGCCTGGTTGTGGTGTTGTCTTAGCATGTTTCTCCACTTGACCCTATCCTCTGGTTGATCAGTCCTAAGACTGGTTGTAAGGTTGTCTGAAAATGTTTCTTCATTTGACCCTATTCTCTAGCAAACCCCCAAGAAAAAATCTGCATCATGTGCTATCTCCAATCATCTTGCCACTGATCAAAAGTAGCTCACAACGTCTTGATGAGGTTGACTAATTGTGCAAATATTCCCCACTTTAATCAAAAATCACTGCGCAAGTCATCCATTTCGCGGACAAAGCAACAGGACAGCGTTGTCCACACGGCTGAGCAGAAAGAGTGGTCTTCATCACATGTGATTGACGCACACTATCATCTGGTTGAGTCGTAATACTGGTTGTACTGTTTACTGAACATGTCACTCCATGTGACTCTCTCTCTCTCTGCAGCTCTCTTCATTTCAGCATTGGTGTGTACTTTAATGTTTCTGCATGACTGAAATATAAACGTGAGTGGTTGTCGCCCCTTTATCTTGCTCGCTAGTAAATTCTGACGAAAACTCTAATGTCGCATACTGTGTTTCCAACCAACTCGGACTTTGTTTCTGTATCATTTTCAATATTTGTATTGTTGCAACTACCTCCCAGAAGACATTGTATTTTATCTTCTTTTTGTCCAACTCACTCGTTCCATTCTACATTGTATTTTATCTTCTTTTTGTCCAACTCACTCGTTCCATTCTACATTGTATTTTATCTTATTTTTGCTCAACTCACTCGTTTCATTCTATAATGTATTTTATCTTCTTTTTGTCCAACTCACTCGTTCCATTCTACATTGTATTTTATCTTATTTTTGCTTAACTCACTCGTTTCATTCTATAGTGTATTTTATCTTCTTTTTGTCCAACTCACTCGTTCCATTCTACATTGTATTTTATCTTATTTTTGCTCAACTCACTCGTTTCATTCTATAGTGTATTTTATCTTCGTTTTGTCCAACTCACTCGTTCCATTCCACAGTGTATTTTAACCCTTTTTTGTCCAATTCACTCGTTCCATTCTACAGTAGCTTCACATTTCAAACACTTTCAAACATTTTACTCCATCCATTGCTTGAGTCAATGTCTCAGCATTCGTCTTGCAACCTTATGTTAAACCATTGCAATAGTGCCATGACACATAACCCATATAAACAAGTGAGTTGCATTGGTGGCCCTATGCTTCGTCTGGGGCTGACAGGTAAATCAGTCAAAGATAAATGTTTCCAGATAACGGTGAGTTATTATATTGAATTGCTATTACAAAACAACAGAAACTTCTGCGCTGTTCTGCTGGCTTCCAACCGGTGACTGTCCTAAGTAGGCTCCTGAATTATAAAGTCGATTTGCTTTCTTCTGATCTCCGGAAAAACCAACTATTGACTATTCTATCTCTGAATCATGTATTATGTATTGTTTCTGGAATGGAGTGGAAAATGGAACAACAGCTAGTATGTCGTCATTGTTGGTTGCTTGCATCAGGGTCGGCGAACCAGAGCAGATCCTCCGTATTCCGCTTCCACGTGGTAGCCCTGGAAACAGGCTGCACTTGTGCAATATTTCTAAGAGATAAGAAATCACAGTGGGAAGGCAAATTACTTAAAAGGGACAGCTGAAACCGGAATGGTTGGGCCAAAAGGCACAGATATCGCAGCCTCGCTCTAAACTACAACGTCACAACGTCTTTTTTAGAACGAACGCAGAAGAAGAAAAAGTTTATGAAAAATTATTTTAGTCCCTGAAAAATAGTCCATTGGGGGGGGGGGGGGGGGGGGAGAGAATAGGTTCAATGGGTTCAATGTAATAAGTTAGAGAGTCGTCTACCTTAGACCTTTTTCCACTTCTTTTTCTTCTCCGTTTTCTCCTTTTTCCTCTTCTTCTTCTCCTTCTTCTTCTTCTTTTTTTTCTTTTTCTTTTTCTTCTTATTCTTTTACTTCTCTTCTTCAGCGCTCGTCCTGAAAAGAAATGTTTTATGACACTGTGTCGTAGTTTACAGCTAGCTTTCTACATCTGCGTCTTTTGGCCCAATACATCTGATTTCAGCACAGTATGTTTGGGACCGGATTAGCCTTTCCTTATCCATCATCTCTTAGTCAGACTGCATGATTGCAGTTTGTTTCAAGGGCCGCCGATTGGTCATGTTAGTGATGGGTCACTGACCATGATGCAAGCAGCCAGCTATGAGTCAATGCTGTATCTACGGCCCTAAACCATCTTAGTGGCGTAATTATGGCGCACTCACATTTCACGGCAAAGGGACGAGGTTAAACAATCGTACTGTCGTTACTGTAAGTTCCAGTCGAGCCAGTTGTAACTTGATACCTGGACAGTTTTCTGCCCTCAAAGGATTAAAGAACAACCATACGCACTTCATTGAAATGCTCTCAGCATGGCAATGGTCCTGTTCTTGTCGGTGTTACAGAGTTTACTACAGTAAAGGCGTAGCCCCAACGTTGTGGAGGAAGACTAACTTCTGGTCAGGCACATCATACTGATCCGACATGTTAGTCAGGGTCAGGCACATCATACTGATCCGACATGTTAGTCAGGGTCAGGTACATCATACTGATCCATCATGTTAGTCAGGGTCAGGCACATCATACTGATCCAACATGTTAGTCAGGGTCAGTCACATCATACTGATCCGACATGTTAGTCAGGGTCAGGCACATCATACTGATCCGACATGTTAGTCAGGGTCAGGCACATCATACTGATCCGACATGTTAGTCAGGGTCAGGCACATCATACTGATCCGACATGTTAGTCAGGGTCTGGCACATCATACTGATCCGACATGTTAGTCAGGGTCAGGCACATCATACTGATCCGACATGTTAGTCAGGGTCAGGCACCTCATACTGATCCGACATGTTAGTCAGGGTCAGGCACATCATACTGATCCGACATGTTAGTCAGGGTCAGGCACATCATACTGATCCGACATGTTAGTCAGGGTCAGGCACATCATACTGATCCGACATGTTAGTCAGGGTCAGGCACATCATACTGATCCGACATGTTAGTCAGGGTCTGGCACATCATACTGATCCGACATGTTAGTCAGGGTCAGGCACATCATACTGATCCGACATGTTAGTCAGGGTCAGGCACATCATACTGATCCGACATGTTAGTCAGGGTCAGGCACATCATACTGATCCGACATGTTAGTCAGGGTCAGGCACATCATACTGGCCAAGACCCTCACTTCTTCAACCCTGCAGTCCTCCCTGAAACGGGCTGTTTTCGTGGCAGCCTGACTAAAGGGGAGATGGATCGGCGTGATACCCATAGTAGTGAGCGACACGCAGATAAAGCCAAGCATAGCACAACCATCTGGAGGACCCCAGTAAACCTTCATCAGCACGCTCGGGATGTGAGGAAAGCTACAACAACCGGCCACTTAACGTCCTTTTCAGGGCGCAGAAAAAGAGTAGTCCTACTCATTGTGTGCATTCAACAACAACACCATCCACAACCTCAGCCACGTCATTTACATGCTCTCAGCATGACAGTGGTCCTATTCTTGTCTCTGTCTCTCTCCCCCACACTGTTTAACCAGAACGTTAACCGCCTCTTTAACATGCTCTCAGCATGACAGTGGCCCTATTCTCGTCTATGTCCCAGAGTTATCTACATCAGCATTGTTAACCACAACGTTGGGACGATGAGGCTAACGTCTGGTCAGGCAAAACACACTGATCAGAGAATGTTAGCCAGGGTCAGGAGAAATATACTGGCCAAGACCCTCACCTGACGGGACGATGAGGCTAACGTCTGGTCAGGCAAAACACACTCATCAGAGAATGTTAGCCGGGGTCAGGAGAAATATACTGGCCAAGGCCCTCACCTGACGGGACGATGAGGCTAACGTCTGGTCAGGCAAAACACACTGATCAGACAATGTTAGCCAGGGTCAGGAGAAATATACTGGCCAAGGCCCTCACCTGACGGGACGATGAGGCTAACGTCTGGTCAGGCAAAACACACTGATCAGAGAATGTTAGCCAGGGTCAGGAGAAATATACTGGCCAAGGCCCTCACCTGACGGGACGATGAGGCTAACGTCTGGTCAGGCAAAACACACTGATCAGAGAATGTTAGCCAGGGTCAGGAGAAATATACTGGCCAAGGCCCTCACCTGACGGGACGATGAGGCTAACGTCTGGTCATGCAAAACACACTGATCACACAATGTTAGCCAGGGTCAGGAGAAATATACTGACCAAGAGACCCTCACCTGACGGGACGATGAGGCTAACGTCTGGTCAGGCAAAACACACTGATCAGAGAATGTTAGCCAGGGTCAGGAGAAATATACTGACCAAGACCCTCACCTGGCCTCCTCGTTGGTAGTCCTGGAAACGGGCTGTCTTGGCTAACAAGGCGAGATTCGACATGATCTTCGTAGTAGTGAGCGACACGCAGATGAAGCCAAGCATTGCACAACCGCCTGGATTACCCCAGCACGCTCGGGATGTCAGGAAAGCTGCTATATTCTGCCACAAGTTCCGTCCTTTTCAGAGCGCACAAACGGGTACCAACCAACCAACCACAACGTTAGCCGCCTGTTTGACATGCGCTCAGCGCGATAGTGGACATATTCTCATTTCTGCTACAAACAGAACCCACTTGAGATCCACTCATACAACAGTACACTCGCTATGGGATTACCTGCATTGTGTGTGCGTGCGTGTTGTTGTTTGTGTCCGTGTGTGTGCTCGCGCTCGTGTGTATGTCTATTTGTAGAACAATAAAAATGCATAACCTCATGGCGTCTTGTTACAGTAGCGTAGTTTTCTTTTCTTTTTTTCATTTCTGCCTATGTCAAACCGAATAATATTGTCCAATGTCGTCTACCTACATCTGATTTTGAGTTTCCACTCAACTAGTACGTAGTTGTCTCCAAATACATGAACTTCGTGCATTATTTCAACAAATATTTAAACGAAAATAACTTAGGTGTAAAAATACCTACATTTGAAATCGCAGGATGACACATCAGACCACAAAATAACAAAACACGGAAATGTAGACCTTATGAACGAATCCAAGAAAATAATCAAGTATGGTCCAAATTGAACACAGCAAAACAGAAAATCAAAGCAACGCTTGTTTTGGTGAGCTTTATCCTGAACTATAATTACTTTTGTGGTGCGAGACTCAGGCTGTATCGGTATTGCCCGGATGTTGCGTTCAAGTCTGGAGTGAGCGGGCATTTTGTCAATCGCGTGATGGAATTGACAGCCTGGCACGCATCAGGAAGTTCTGCCCATGTCGTCTCGACTTCCTCATTGTTCGCTTCGGCGTAGATACGTATTGTTGTGTTTTTTTGTGTGTGTTTTTTTGTGTACTTCATTCGGACTTGCCATATTGGCAAATTAGTTGTCAAATTCCTGAAATCTGATTATTTTTCAAACGCAATGGCATCTTTTTTATTCCCGTTTGGCAACTGACATCTTTTTTAACAACTTTTAAAATCATCTGGCATATTTTTTTTTGCAACATTTAAAAACAAACATTTAAAAAAATGTAATGACTTTTACATCTAAACTTAAGGTCTTTATACTGGTTTAGAAGATTCTGCAGTCTGCATACAACCATTTTCATTTATATTTCCTTGTTCTAAAAGCTATGTGCATCCAATATGTTCTTCAATGCAATAATTGTCCCTGGCTCCTCTACTTCCTGTGGCAATGAATTTCAAGCATTCATTTCTCTCTGACTAAAAACAAATTCCTAATATCTGATCTGGACCATTCTTTAGTTAATTTGTAGCTATGCCCTCTTGTTCTTGTAGGTGGATGTATTTTGAATGACTTGTTATAGTATAATTTATCCTTTCATTTGATTTTCTTATAAACCTGTATTAAGTCACCTCGAATTCTGCTACATTTTTCTATTAAAATATCGCACAATGACATATATTCATAATTTCTGGATGTAGAGTTGTATCCAAAAATGAAAATACTCGTCAACATCATGTAGCATGTCCTTTGCAGAACGTCGCTCTCACAAAAGCTCATATTTAAGACTCGATCTCTGGCCATAACTCGCGCTTCTGCTCTGTCACTGTAATCTTCAGGACCTCCATGATGAATTGTGTCCATCTTCTCCTCTGTCTGTCTCTGCCTCGATTTCCAGCACAATACCCTCCAGTATCGCTGTCTCTAGGCCATTTCGGAGTTTGATGTGACCAAAATATTTTAGTTTTCTAGACAAGACATTGTGTATTAGTCAATGTTCCTCGATATCCAGTTCTTTTAGGATATCTGCATTTTTCTTTTTCGCTGTCCATGCTATTTTGGGCACTTTCATGTAGCATTTTAGTTGAACATATTTATTTTGGGTACTTTCATGTAGCATTTTAGTTGAACATATTTATTTTCGGTACTTTCATGTAGCATTTTAGTTGAACAGATTTATTTTGGGTACTTTCATGTAGCATTTTAGTTGAACATATTTATTTTTGGTACTTTCATGTAGCATTTTAGTTGAACAGATTTATTTTGGGTACTTGCATGTAGCATTTTAGTTGAACGGAATTATTTTGGGTACTTTCATGTAGCATTTATTTGAAAAGATTTAATCTTTTTGTTAAGTGTTTGTGTGGTGTTCCGTGTTTCACATCCATACGTTGCGACTGGGAAGATGCAAATTCGCAGGATTGTTATGTTTGTCATTTTATTAGAGTTTTGCCATTCGTTTCTCATCTTTTTCAACCTCTACATTGCCACATCCATACCCATTCTGACGTTTTTCAGGCAATCTCCATTGTTTCTTATAATTGAGCCGAAATACTCAAAACTTTCTCAATCTCCCGTTTGTCTAGAATTACGGTTTGATTTTTGTCTTGTCTGTGCTCATTATTTTGGATTTACTTATATTCATGTATAGATTTCAGTTTTCGATGTCCTGTTTTACCGACGTGATCCACTGTTCCAGCTCTTTGAGAGAACAACTGTGTCATCTGCATATCTGAGCTCTAGTATCTCGTTCCCCTCGATTTGTAATAGCTCAAACTTGTCTTAATTTGCATCGATTTTGACGTCCCTCATTTTGGATTTTGCAAATACATTGAATAGATAAGGGTAGAGTAAGCATACCTGTCTCACGCTCTTTTGAACTTCGAACCAGTCTGACGTTTCGCCGGCTATTCTGTCCGACGGTTTTTGTTCTTAGTATAGTGATTCGATCAATTTAATATAGTGCTTTGGGAACTCCCATGTCTCTCATAATGTTCTACAACGCTTGGTGTTGCATTCAGTCAAGCGCTTTCGAGTAATCTGTAAAGTAAATGTGTACGTCGACATTGTACGCTCTGCATTTTTCTGTAATATTTCTTATGTTGAGGATGTGATCCCTCGTGCCTCTACCTTGCCTAAAACCTGCCTTTCCTTCATGGACCTCCCCATTGAGCTTGTTTTCTATCCTCTTCATGGTAAAGCGTAGAAGGATTCTTTTTTATGACGTGACTAATTGAAGCGATGTTTCGGTAATTGTTACATTGCTTCAAATAGTCTTTGATGTTGAATGTTATTTCCACAGATCTTGTCCATATTGCACTGTGCCAGACCCTTCTATATAGTGCGTGATAGATGATGACACTGGCGTCCATTCTTGTTCAATAAATTCACTGGGTATATCTTCGCATTCTGGTGATTTCACATATTTTCAAACCTTGGATTACTTCTTCTTCTTCTTCATCGTACGCAGTCTGACATCAACCTTTATTTTTTCTAAAAAAGCAGCGGTCATCCTGAGGCTGTCGACACTGCCATAGAGTTTGTCTAGTGTTGCCACTGGTGATGGCCACATCTGCTCTCTCTGATCCTCGTATGTCGGGCAGTTTTGAGAAAATGCTCAGCGGTCATTTTCCCCGGTACCACACGGGCATTCGTCAGTGCCACCTATCTTCAATTTGTTGAATAGGTGGTACCTCAGTCTATTGTGGCCAGTGCGAAGTCTGAAGACCACGACCTGCTCTCTTCTGTTCAACTGGTAATAGGCATCGTTTTTTGTGTAGCTAGTATGTTCCGTTTCCCATTTGGTCATGTATCTAGCTCTATAATAAGCCGTTTTGACTCTTCGTATGTCATACTAGTATCTGGTTGTGGTAGTCTTGCACCTTCTTTTGCTAGTCTGTCTGCCTCCTCGTTGCCTTGGATGTTGCAGTGGGATGGAACCCACTGTACCACTACCCTTTTTGGTGCGGACTGCTGGCATAGTTGACAGAGTCCTGCTCTTAAACCATTAAGTTCAGTATTATTCTGGCTTTTCAGTGCTGTGACTACGGCCAAGGCATCTGTAAGCAGGACTATATGGCTTTCATTCCTTTTACCTGTCACCATTTCTTCCACTGCCGCCCTTAGTGCCTCTGCCTCCGCTATGAAATTGCTTGTGTATTTTCCAGTAGCGAATGACAGTGTTATTTTTTTTCCATTTGGTAAAACCTTGGATTACGAAACGAACCTCTTCTAGACCAAGTTTCGGCTCTTTATCTGGTGGCTAGGCGTTGTGTTGGCGCCAGCTCCGTTGTTTTCATACATTTTCCTGCAGTAGTTCTTCCATCTATCCAATCTGTCCTTGCTTTCTGTCAGTGTACTGCCATCTCTATCTTGAGTGACAGGTAATGCCGATTTCTTTTCTCTGTAAACTCACGACCAGATGTCATGTTTATATTTGTTATATTAAGGGTTTTTTTAAACATCAATTATTACCTTCACCAGGTTGACATGTCGTCAAAAGAATTAAAAGCTTCTTTTTAACAGAAAACTGTTTCTAAGCGTGTACAGTCCCACACGTTTTCGTTCCAACGTGAATCATCAGTTTGAACTGCAACTGATTCCTAACCGGAATGTCTGTATTCGGGTTTTTGCAGTGGCTGATTACAACGAGTGTTTTTTTTTCATAATGAGGTTGCAAGCGCAAAACACAACCCTCTTCGAAATAATAAGAAGGTAACAGTGGCCGCATTATTTTCTTTCCGGGTACGAAAGAATGCATTTGAATTCTTTCGTACCCTCCGCCCCTCAACCACCCTTCCTCTTTAAAAATAAGAAACATTATTAAGATCCTGCTACTCGACAAAGATAAAAATATTTTTTTTTATGCGTTCATAATAGACACTGTCAAGTTCAGTATGTTTGACATAGCCTATCTGTGTATGTGATTCGCCAGGGACTTCCTGTATTTGCTCGAGTTCAAGTTAAAAATCTACTTAAATTATTCTAGGGATTCTTGCCCCACAGAGAATATGTCGTAAAAAAGGGAACCATTTGGCCATACCAATAGGTCTTGGTTATGTGGTTAGCTGAGCGGCTTAGATGACGCCTGATAGGCTACGGGTATACCTTGCACTAATGTATGCTCCCACATCCCCCAGTCTCATAAATAGACGATTGTATATTCCAGGGGCTAACAGATGCTGGGATTGTCCTGGCAAGTCACCAGTAAATTTTCATCTGCCAAAAATATGAAACAAAGGAGGTCGCACCTTAACACGACGTCTAACTATATAATAGACTGAAGATAGAGAGATAAAAAGACATGAATAGCACCACTGCCTCACAGAGAGCATGTAGAAAAGAAAGAGTCCACTAACTGTGTGATATTAGTAACCTGCCATGGTTAGGTGGTTTGTTAAGTACAGCAAAGATGGTACCTAACAGGCCGCGTTTCTTCTATCGTTTGAGCCTATTAAGATGGACTCACATATCAGTTAATCACCCTCCGTGGCATTTTTCCCAAACGCAGTAGAGTAATAGCCTGCTCGAGCCTAGTATACTCAGCAAGAAATTCTTCACCCAGCTACATCCAGCTCACGCAAGAGCTCGGGCCTGCACAGGGGCATCTGCCCAGGAAGGAGCACTGGTTGACTAAGACTACATGTGTATATTATATATATATATAAAACCGCTTCAGTATAAATAAATAGATTGCATTAAGAAACAAATATCTTGACAAATTTGGACACTTTCTGGCAACTTTTAATTTACATTTTTATTATCTTGTCAATTCACCTGGCCGAATGGTTTCGATGCCTGTCTGCCGACAAGGAAAGCATTAGTTCGAATCCCCGGAATGGCATATGTAGTTTCTCTGTTGGGGGTGAAATAAACAAACAAAGCCAGAACATGACGCGAGGACAGCAGTGGCGAGGTTGCCTACAGGCCTCAGCCTATAAAACCCATTGACTTCCCTAACAATGGGGAAAAGTCGTAGGGCAGTTTTCAGTAGTTTTTTTGTGTTTTGCCAATATTTTAATTGGGTACAAAGATGAGCTGACAGCAGCCTCACTCTCACAGCTGGCTGCTTACGTCAGGTTCAGTGAACCAGATCTGTCAGACCCTTTTCTGCCTCTTAGCGACGACCCTGAAAACTGGCTGAACTAGTGTAGTCTGGATTAGATAGTAGGGATTGCAGTAGGTAAGATACCCAGCACCCCAAATAACGCCAGCTGAAATCGGATGTGCCGGGCCGAAACGCGCAGAAATCACAGCACCGCAGTAAACTACAACACAACGCGCCAACTTCCTTTTCCGCACGAACGTTGAAGAAGAAGAAAGAACAATATTTTCATCATGGCAACCTTACCTCTATCATGGAAATGTGGCTCATCCGAGACACAAAGGATATGTCCGCTGTAACATTCCAAACTTGTTGTAGAATGCAACTAAAGAATGTTGTGTATGGGACTAACAACCACATTATTTAAACAATTGCTTTTGAAACGATATGACGTTCTTCCATCTTGTTTGATGAAGACCACTCTTGCGCTGTGTTCAGCTGAGTGGACAATCTTTTCCGTTTGCTCTGTCCGTTTAAAAGTGTCATTTGGAAAAAAGTGAGGAAGTTTTTGCGCGATATGTCAAGCTAACTTTCTCGTCCTGACCTTCATTTGGCCAGTAGCTAGACATCGATAGACAGATATCGAGTCTACTGGAGATAGCACAAGATGTAGATCTTTCCTCAGTGTTTACTCTAGAAGCCTTTCTTGTCAAGGGGTATTCCAAAGCATGTAACATTATTTTTTATTGACTTTCCTTTGGGCTTGGATAATGGTATTATTTTCCTGGAAAGAGATTGTTCGGTTTTTAGACTCTTTTGTTGCGCCATCTTTTGCTAATATATATGAAGTCCTCAGCACCGCGCTGGGCCAGAAACAAAACCAATGTACGTGAATAGCTACAAGGTCTTTATTAGAAACAAAGAACAAACGAAAACGCATGTCATGTCTATATTACTACCAAGATATTTGAATTATTGCACACTCTCAACTCTGATTGTCTTTAGTCGCATTTTTTGTCTCATAATATATTTTTTTTTCTGTGTATTCTCAGTACCAATTGTATGGCCTCTCATTAATATTTATTTTATTTTGCATCTTCTTTTTCTTCTTTGTTAGTGTTCCGACTACGACTTCAATGACTCTAACAAAAGCAGAAGTCAACTCGAGGCTCTGTACATTTCCATACAGTTTTTCACGGAAGGACATTGGTTGCTGCTACGTGCTACCCCTTTCACTAGTTTATGATGGACAGGACTGCCATATGTGTTGACGTTGTCATGGATGCTGTGCCACAGGTGCAATGTTCGCATGGATTGTTCTCAGATTAACGAGAGATTTTGATAAGAGGCATTCATGTCGAACTCTAGTTATTATTGGGTTATATACTTCCTATCAAATAGCCATCTACAAAAGCAAACGCAAATTTATTTGAAATATAATACAGCAACAATTAGTACAGTTAGAAATTAGGAAGAGAAAGTCAAGAGCAACAAAACATATATAACTAAAGCTGTGGTAGAGGCTCATATGGGATGGGCGCGGCAAATTGGGTGGGAAAACAATAGGATATCAAGTGCTGAATTCGAGGAGAGGGCGTGGAATAGGTTGTGGGAGGGGATTGAATAGTGAATAGCAAAGTGAATAGGGAGATGACTCATAATCCAAACATGCATGATAGTACCTCTTTGGGAAATAGAACAATTAAAAATGTATGCTGCTATCCGATGTTTGGTTCATTGAGGCGCAAAAGAGACAGTGCATCGCAGTCTGCCTTTGGGAAAAAATTTAAGGAAAAGAACGAGGAAGTGCTGAAATATTCAAAGGAGTGACAGCCACGGGAATTGATCATCGGAGCCACATTGCATGGCACTTGATAATGATGACGTACCTTAATAGAAATAGCATGTACGTATGAACAAACACCGTCACTGATTGGCGGGTTAAATAAACTCGTACCATTCAAGCTTTACCTGGGATGGTGGAAGTAATAGGGGTCGTGTATCCATCCAGCACGTGAAAACAAACGAAGAAAACCACGGAGACCTGACACGCACCCAATCATGACAGGAGAAAAATAAACTGAGAACATAAATTGGTTCTTTTCTTCCTACTTCGTTGGACGTGTTTTTTAATTGTCTGCACGTGAAGACCAGTTCTCTGGATAAATGTTGATGTGATGGGAAGGTCTTCAAAGATTTCAAACACCTTAACGTGGAGGCTGGTCTCCGTTAGCAAGTGCTAAGTACGTAGTTGTCTCGGTATGTACTAGGCGTATTCAAATGAAACGTTGATAAGATAGAGATTCGTTTCTATCTCCCAGTCTTCCACTTCATCACCTCTGTTGTCTGTGTCCGAATATCCCCATCTCTCCTAGTGGCTGTTGAAGTCTCCAACCACTAGGCAGCTGAAGTCCTTGATTTCCATATTCGAGAGCGACAGGTCTTTTTTTGGTGGGCCATACAGGTTGAAGATGCGGATCTTCGTTTCTTGTGTCATTATGTCGACTCCTAGAATTTCTGCTTGTCCGGTGTGATTGACAGCAACCGCGCTACTCGGTATGCAGTTACGGGTCAGTATCAGAACCCCTACTTTTTGACCTTCTCTATCAAGACGGAAGGCCTGGTATCCTCTGACTGAGAATGTGTGGTTGTTGTTGAGGTGTGTTTCTTGGATACATGCCACGTCAATCTTAATTTCATGCAGGTGTTGTGTTAAGGAAAGCTTTTGTTAATGACTCCCTCCGCATTCCACTGTAGTATTCTGAGGGTCTTGGGTTTTGGGTCAATAGTTTTTGTCCCATCACCTTGTGCCTTGAATCCACAGCACATGGGTGGGTGACCACCAGTAGCATTGGGTGGGCCCCTTCGAGGCGTGAGATCCAGCACTCTTGCTGCCTGATGGGACTCCACAGGATGAGCGCCAAACGTGTTTCTGTTAGGTTGTACTGTCATCATACAACGATATACGTTGCACTGTTTCGTTAAACCTGTGGCCCAGTGCATCCGATTTCAATAGGCGTTTCTGTAGGGATGCCCGCCTTAGCCTTTGGCTGTCACCGGCCTATCTGCAAGGCAGCATTTGTTTGGGATCAGAGTTGTCTCTCTTAGGGAAGTTGTCTTGCAGGACTATCGAGTCTTCACCACTCGTGTCTATAGGGTGTGGTGATGATACAATATGATGTACGATGTACTAGTTTGTACTATCCCGGAAGAGAGGCAGTCCAGTGTGTCTGTGTCCCAGGATCGTTACGTCCTGCCAGAAACGAAGCATTTGCATGTGAGTGGGATATCTCCTTGCTCCCTTTATTTTCTCGGCTCCTCTGCAGTGATGGTACGCCTAGCATTCCCCGCCACCTGGGAGGTTGTCACAATAGAGCAGAAGTGCAATGTCCGCTGGCCTGCATCTCTTCTGCGTCCATTTAGATGATTGATAGCAGACAGAGGTAAAGAGCGAGGCAGGAGTGCATTTAACCAGAGAACAAGCCTGGTCATGGCACGGAGATGTTGTTCGCCTGGTGTGCGGACATATCTCATGATCAAGGGTTGAGTCTCAACAGTTCGCAGTGAGGTGGCTGATCTACTGCTTACGACACCCCGACCGAGAACTAAGTCTTCTACTAGTGGTTTCACACCTCAACGCCGATTGCGTTTAATGTCGAGCAGCTCCCCGCCCGCTGTGATCGGCGGGACGGCAGAGACCTCTTTCTGCGGCTCGACCGGGTCGGGCTGAGACGCGAGCCCCAGGTCCCAACCATATCGTTGCCTCCCGTCGCAGTGGTGCTGAGATTCAGGGCGGGATTTCGGCTTAGAGGCGTTCGGCCGTAATCCCTCAGATGGTAGCCTCGCACCATTAGCTTATCAGCCAAGCACGTGAACCAAGTGTCTGAGATCTGCGATTCTTCTCGGATTAAGCAGGATTACCGTAGCAACGCCCTGTCATTAGAAGGGTAAAACTGAACTGTCTTCCAAGGGTCTAATACCAGCACCCGTTCACTATTAGACCCAACGAATCAATGGAGAGCTATTTGTCAGGCAATGACCAAGCGTCTGAAACCTGCGATTCCTCTCGGATTGAGCAGGATTACCGCAGCAATGCCCTGTCATTTTTAGGGTAAACTGACCTGTCTTTCGAGGCTCTAATTACAGCACACGTTCCCTATTAGACCCAACGAAAATGCTCTCAGCCTGTCAGTCATTACAGTGTTGGCAGGCCGCAGGCTCCACTCCTGGTGTTGCCCTTCCGTCAATTTCTTTAAGTTTCAGCTTTGCAACCCTACTTTCCCCGGAACCCAAACACTTTGGTTTTCCGGAAGCTGCCCGCAGAGTCATCGAAGCAACTCCTGCGGATCGCTAGTCGGCATCGTTTAAAGTTAGAACTACGACGGTATCTGATCGTCTTCGCGCCTCTGACTTTCGTTCTTGATTAATGAAAACATTCTTGACAAATGCTTTAGCAGTAGCTCGTCTTGCGGCGATCCAAGAATTTCACCTTTATCGCCGCAATACGAATGCCCCCGTTTGTCCCTGGTAATCATTACCTTCAGTTCCGAAAACCAATAAAATAGAACCGAGGTCCTATTCCATTATTCCATGCACCATTATTCAGGCAGCCGAGGCCTGCTTTGAACACTCTAATTTTTTCAAAGTAAACGCGCTGGCCACCCGGGACGCTCAGCGAAGTGCACCCGCGGGAGAGAGCCGGCAGACGGTAGGGCAGGAGACAACGGGCAGTGAACCGGCGCGTGCCGGTCCAACTACGAGCTTTTTAACTGCAATAACTTTAATATACGCTATTGGAGCTGGAATTACCGCGGCTATTACCTCCAATAGATCCTCGTTAAAGGGTTTAAAGTGTACTCATTCCAATTACGGGGCCTCGAAAGAGTCCTGTATTGTTATTTTCGTCACTACCTCCACGTGCCGGAAGTGGGAAAGTTGCGCGCTTGCAACCTTCCTTGGATGTGGTAGCCGTTTCTCATGCTCCCTCTCCGGAATCGAACCCTGATTCCCCGTTACCCGTTACAAACATGGTAGACATGTTACGTACCATCGACATTTGATAGGGCAGACATTTGAAAGATGCGTCGCCGGCACATAAGGCCAGGCGATCGGCACTAAGTTATCCAGAGTCACCAGTGGGGACGTCGCAACCCCGCGAGGGGAAACGACGATTGGTTTTTAACTAATAAAAGCGCTCTTTCGGAGCTTGGTAAGCATGTATTAGCTCTAGAATTGCCACAGTTATCCAAGTAGGATCGTGTCATCTAAGGAAAGTCAACTGATTTAATGAGCCATTCTCGATTTCACCATGAGACAGTGTGAACTTAGACATGCATGGCTTAATCTTTCAGACAAGCATATGACTACTGGCAGGACCAACCAGACATCTGTCAGAGACGGACGAACCACACACACTGGTCGGCGAAGGATGGATGTGTAAAAAGCCTCTCCAGGACGCCGCAGAGACCGACTGACGGACGGACGGTTGTTCCGTCCCTCACTCCGTCGACCCAGGGACAGCCTGGACAGAGCCCGCGTACACACCAACCGACCGACCGGGCTCGTTCGGGGACGGAAGGCAGCGCTCTGTGCAGAACGGATCCCAACGGCCCCGGCAGTGATTTTCACTCGGACTGGAGACGATTTTTGCCTGCCGGCCTGCTCTTCTCCGACCGATTGGTCCGGCGAGGACAGGGCCTTTAGGCCCGATTCCTGCTTTCCATTTGCCGGTCACAAGCTCATTGCGAGAGAAGGACTACAAGCGAGATGAACTGTCGAGATTGGCTACATGCGCTAGCCTTCGACGAACTAAGAGGACTAACAAAGCTTCTCGATATGGACTACAGAAACGCACCTTTACCAGAGGTACGAATCCACCAAATTGGTCCTGCTAGAGTGCCGGGGAGAGGCGGGCGAGCTTAGTAGGCAAGCCCGCGCTCTCACTTCACCTGGCGGGTCTGAGATCGCTGTACGAACACTGGATGCAAGTCAATCGAGCCACTGAGAGACTAGCCTCACGTGGAACAGGTACTGACATTTTCAGGGAATCTCGGACAGTCAGCAAGCAAGCGCATATATCTTTGTTACCAAGGAAGATGTGCTTTTTATAGAAGAATAATGCAGATTACATGAACTGCAAGGAAGGCTGATGATGCAGTACTCGAAGAGTCACAGACACAGACACAAATCATTCCAACAGGTGGTTTTGGAACACGTTGTGGCAACGAGAAAGATAGCAGGACAGAGAGATATATAGGAAGGCAGAGATAAGAGATGTTGGACAAACATGAACAAACACAGAGACAACTCGCTGCATATATCAGCAAAAGAAAGTCATCCTTTTTCGGGCATGTTATGAGAACAGGTCGTTTGGAACACGCAGTAACAACGAGAAAGATAGCAGGACAGAGAGACATAGGAAGGCAGAGAGAGGAGATGTTTGACAGCCCGAGAGAATGCCACGGGTGACAAGCAGCAGCAGAGCAGGTAAACGACACACATGGTAGAAGCGGACGCAGGTCCTTGATTGTAATCACTTGTCCGGCTATTCACCTGATGCTGATGATATTCTTAACCAAAATTTAATAAACAGCAGTGAAAAGATAAATGAGGTCTTTCAGCAGACTTAACCGTTGATCAGAATTGAAGTGTTAGAGACTTTAATATACTAAGCATCAGTTTGCGTGAGCTGGAGTGGGCAGTTCCCTTACTCTCTGTCATTCCTAGGCGTAAGTAAGATACCCATTTACAGCCGGGTTGACTGGAGAATGCTGGTTCCAGGATTTAAAGCCCCTGCATTTGCCGTGGAAAGCGAATACTCTATCATGACACTAATCTTGAGGAACATCATAGTCACAGCTTATTTTTGAGTTCACTGTTCTAATTATTTTTCTTCTTTTAGCTTATCCTGTTTTGCCATTAAGCGTCAGGTTATGAAGAAATCTCTAGAACAGGCCGGATTGTGTGCATCATGTACAGTGGCATTCGCCGATCTTTGAGGCTCACCGACTGTGAGCCTCATGTACAGTAGAATTCACTTATGTTGAATAGCGCATGAGCTGCAGTTTTCAGTGACTCATAGCTGACTGATAGTGTCAGGGCCAGCGAACTGAAGCTGCCAAGATCTTCTACACCTCCATGCAGTGATCCAGGATAACATGATGCAGCAGGGCAGACTGGCAAAGCAGAAGGGATCAAAGAGGGAATGCTAACCCGGTACTAAAAAAATGCTTGCTGAAGTCGAATGTGTTGGACCGAAAGGTGCAAATTTCGCAGTCAAGCTGTAAACTACGACACAACGCATTCCATTTTCTGGACTACATTCTGCTACTAAAGCCCTTTCAGTGTTTGGTAGTGGGAGATTAAGAATGAACGAAGCCAAGCCCCTTATTATTACATCGAACCCGACTGTGAAACTTATGTTCAGTGGAATTCACCGATCATTACATCGATCCCGACTGTGAAACTTATGTTCAGTGGAATTCACCGATCATTACATCGATCCCGACTGTGCCTCATAATCACGTAGTATGACCTTTATAGAACGTCGCTCCCATCACAGTCTGTCTGAAAGAAACTTGTTCATTTGCCAAAACTACAGCCGCCGCCAGTCATACCCAGGCATTCTTGGATATCTTGGTGTCATCGTCTTCTTGGTCTATCCCTTCCTCTTTTACCTGGCACCATACCTTCCATCACTGTTCTCTCAAAACCGTTATGTGTCTTGATGCGACCAAAGTATTTGCATTTTCTAGCCAAAATGAAATTGATAAACCAGTTCTCCTCTATGTTCAACTCTTGCCGAATGTCTACATTTGTCATTTTCACTGTCCAGGGTATTCTAAGGACCTTTCTGTAACATTTTGACTTAAAGGATTGGATTCTTTGTCTGCAGGTTTTGGTAATCGTTCATGATTCGCAGCCATAAGCTGCCACAGGAAAAACACAGACTCTCAAGACGTTTACTTTCATCATTTCGTTGGTGCTCTGCCACGCTTGAATCAATTGTATCTAATTAGCATTTCTTGTTGTGGGCTGCTGTATGATGGTAGCATTGTTACGTAGACAAATCATTTTAGTTGATGTCTTTTGATGTAGTCTAAAACTGGTATTGTTCCCATCAATCTCATTATTTCATCGTTTCTGATCCTGTTTCTTACACAAAATATTTTTCGCAGGCGTTCAATTTCTATTGTTACTATTTGTCGTTTTTCAATTGATCTTGGTGTCAGGTTTCTCCATTGATGTTGGTGTCCAGCTTTTCCATTGATGTTGGTGTCAAGTTTTCCCCTTGATCTAGGTGTCCAGCTTTTCCACGGATGTTGGTGTCTAGCTTTTCCACTGATGTTGGTGTCCAGTTTTTCCATTGATGTTGGTTCCAGTTTTTCCATTGATGTTGGTGTCCAGTTTTTCCATTGATGTTGGCGAACAGTTTAGACATTGGTAGTATAGGTTCGGGACAAAAATGGCGTTGAATAGAGCTATTTTGGCAGTTGTCACGTGATTGCACTTAAGCGTTGGTGTTAATTGTCCAATGATCTGAATTGCCTTTTTTGCATCTTTGTTGGATTTTCGCTGAAATCTTTCCGCCTGCTGATAATATTCTCCCTAAGTTTCTAAAATCTGTCAGTCTGCTGATGACATTCTCCCCAAGTTTTTGAAATATTTCCGTCTGCTGAAAACATTCTTCCCAAGTTTCTGAAATATTTCCGTCTGCTGATAACAATCTCCCTAAGCTTATGAAATCTTTCCGTGTGCTCATAACATTCTCCTTAAGTTTCTTAAATCTTTCCGTCTGCTGATAACATTCTCTCTAAGTTTCTGAAATCTTTCACCTGTATGATTCGCTGCTTTGCAAGGAAGCTAATGGTTTGTCCTGTTTGGCTAGATATTTTCATGACCTCAGTTTTTTTCGACGTTGATTGTCGAGATGTATTTTTGTAAATGTTGTAGTTTTCCAATATGTTGTAGCATTTGTATTGCGTAAAAAAATTCATTTAAGAGTTCACAATGTTGTGTCCTTCATTTTGGTTTTAGCTTGATCACATATTTGCTAATTTGTTCCCGCTTATTTTCAAACTTTGGCTACACACTCCTGATATAACAGCATTTAAAATAAAACCATTATTCTCTGTAATATTTTCTGTCAGACACGGGCCATTTTCCTATTTGTTTTTTTAATGGTGCTGATTTAATTGTCCATGTAAATTAATGTATTCTATCTGGTTATACATTTTGGCTTTTTTAAAGTTGAACTTTGACATTGTTGCCAGGTTGGTCTCCCATATTATAATAACTTAAAGTCATTATACTCGTTTCTAAAAGACTGCAGAATATGCATACAACCAGCTTTTGTCCCGCCTTTTTCGTAACCACAGTAGGTCTTAGCGATATCCCTAAGTCTTTGAATGGTGTGTCTTAGGCATATTGCTAACCCGACAGGTTCCAATCTCTTCTGGGTGATGTGTTTTAGTCCAATACTGTCCTTCGTCTTCATTTCAATCCCAACAAATAATACACTGATCTAAAAGTTGCTGATTACAAGCGCAGACGGAGACAACATAAAGCATGTGCTCCAAGATATAATATCAGACATATTTCAAATATCTCAAAATGGATGTTAACACTGAAACAGTCAGATATAAGATTGTAATATTTTATTGAAGATCAATAGTAAATATATTTTAAAAATAATATTAAAATAGCAACGATCAAAACAACACTATAAACAAGGTATGGTACAAATAACATGAAGTGTGACTTTTAAAACAAGTAATGCAAACATGTATATGAATATATTTCAATGCAGGTTCAATAAAGATGACGTTTTGGATGCGAGTGGACATAGACAATATGATATAATGAAGGAGACACACCAATAAAAGACAATATGATATAATGAAGGAGACACACCAATTAATAGACAATATGATAAAATGAAGGAGACACACCAATTAACTTGAATATGCTTCACTTGACATCGGCAATGCCTTTGCTCCTTTCGGGGTACAGGCCATTGACAACCCTCTTCCAGCAAGTTCGATCTTGAGATGTCTTTTCTGCTTCTCTACGGTTGAGGCTCAGACCGAAGTTAATTTTCAGTCTATGGTATATTTGTCGTCATCATTATCAAGTGCCGTCTCCGCAGTAGCGGTTGACGGTAGTGGATCTTTAGCCGTTTCTCTCCCGTTCCAGATCAGTACACTCCGTCAGATTGTGTCCTGACCACATCTTGATGTTGTTGTCCATCTGGCTTCTGCCACCCTCTGGCTTTCTTGTCTTCCATCTGTTTTTTTTTTCTTCAAATTTGACCTTCACCAGGCTGTAATGTCTCGTGACATAACTAAAATATTTTTGTTCTGCTTTTCATGTCCTTCAGAAACGTTTTCTCTAGAGATATTTTAGGACCTCACTATTTCTTTTGCTATTTTTCAAGAGACTTGCCCAAGTCTTCTGAAGACCCACATTTTAAAGGCTTCAATCCTCTTCTCCATTTTCTCTGTCAGTGTCCAGGTTTCTACTTCAAACAATAAAACCGAATGTACATAGCATTTAACGAATCTCACTTTTAGTTTTTGAGATATCTGCTTAGAGCGAAGTATGTGATTGCTTCTCCATTGTCTCTTTATGATTTCCCTTTTGCATGTGCCATTCTTCATTATTATCTGGCCAATTAATAAAGGTCAGACTAATACGCTCACTTGTATTTTCTATTATCCTCTGCGCCTGAGAAATATTGACTATTACAGTAGACTTCCAAAGAAAATTCCAGGCCATGGAGATGAGATGTTTTAAAAGACTCCTAAATATCACCTACAAAGACCGTATCACAAATGATGAAGTACTACGTAGAATCGAGAATACAAGTACGACGACCTACTCACAACGATCAAAATGTCAAAGCTGAGTTGGTATGGCCACGTTTCGAGGTCCAATGGACTTGCAAATGCCACACTACAGGGCAAGCGAGTGCGAGGAAGTCCGAAATTACGATGGTAAGACAACATCCAAGAATGGACTAACCTACGACTTGAGAAGGCACAAAAAGCAACCGCAGACAGAGAGGGATGGCGCAGGATTTGGTGGAGGTGTCAGCAGGGATGCAACAACGATCTAAAGAAGTCACGGGTTGAACTGAACTGACTTGAACTATGTATATAGCGTTTTACTTGTTCAGACTATCTCATTTAAATTGATGTTTCCTTGTGACTTTGATGAGGGTTTCCAACTTACATTGCTGGCGCGTATTACTTATCGTATCCATTACGACCAGAAGATGGGTTATGGATGGGATGGATTATATATAATTAACAATTTCATCATGTAGCATGTCCTTTGTAGAACGTCGCTCCCATCACAGTCTGTCTGAAAGAAACTCGTTCCCTTGCCAAAACACCAGCTTCCGCCACTGTCATACTCAGGCATTATTGCATATCTTGGTACCTTCGTCTTCTTGGTCTACCCCTTCCTCTTTTGCCTGGCACCATACCTTCCATCACCGTCCTCTCGAGACCGCTGTGTCTCTTGATGTGACCAAAGTATTTGCATTTTCTAGCCAAAATGGAATTGATAAACCAGTTCTCCTCTATGCTCAACTCTTGCCGAATGTCTATATTTGTTCTTTTCTCTGTCCAGGGTATTCTGAGGATCTTTCTGTAACATTTTGACTCGAAGGATTCGATTCTTTGTCTAGAAGTTTTGGTAATCGTCCATTAACAATGTAGCATCGTTGTATCTGATATTAAAATGGACATTAAAATAACAACAATGTTAATAAATTGAAAGAGAAAAATTTAAAAGCAATTTTTATAGCATTTGCTTGGGTTAACATGTGATCAACAATAGACAATATGTTCGTGTGTTACCGGAGCCCAAAAGAGGAGCAAACAGTAGTAATTCTGTAACCTATCATGCATATAGTTAGATGTGACTGAAAAGGGTTGAAAATGGAACTGGTTATCACACTGCATACGACTGCGTGTATCAACTTTTGTCTCCTTGCGGAACCCTGGGAATAGTATTCATTTCTCAGGGAACCCTCACTCACTCACACGCTATCACTCCCTCACTCACGCATTCACTCACTCACTTACTCCCTCACTCACTAATTCACTCACTCTCTTATTCGCTCATTCACTCCCCTACTTATTTACTCATTCCGTCATTAATCAAGTGTCTATTTCACACATTATAAACTTGATCTCTTGATCTTCTTTATCTTGATAACCCGATCCGTAGCGTAGCTGTGGGTCCCAACTTAGTCTCTAGTGGACCTTGTCTTGGGCCACGGAAGTCCAGTGCATGGTAAGCCTTGCTTCAAAGGCGTCTCTGATAGTGTTCCGTACAGCAAGAAAGTCTAACCAAAGCACTGAATGTCTTCCCCGTGGTCTCGTCTCGCCTCTGGGGTAGCAGCCTGCTGTCGATGTGCTCCATCGTCCATCGTTACCTCATAACATGTGACCTGCCCATCATTCACAATTACTTAACTTGCTCAAATCCCTCACTATGCAATTCACACATACGAAGCGTGTTCAAGTGTAATCGGGCCTAACTGCACCAAGTGAACATACGTCCGATGCGCATGGTTTCGTCAATTCTGGGGTAAACAGCACATACCAACCATCGAGTTTGCAAAATTTCATTATCTCCTGACTCAAAGTTTCCTCAGCAAACCGCTGAAAACATGGCGGGTGTGATACGGCATGCATCCACAGTTGATCAGCACGCGGTAATTCTGTTTCTAATAGCTAAAGGATGTCGACAAGTTGACATTCATCGCAGAATGCAGGCAGTCTATGATGACAAAAGTGGGTTGAAGACAACAGTGAAGAACTGGACAACGATATTTAAGGAAGGACGTAAGTTAACGAAAGATCTTCCAAGACTAGGTCAGGCGCATATTGTTACGTCAGAAGATACCATCTTCAAAATTGATGCAGCAATTCGGGTCACCATATATTGCCTGCGTTCTGCAATGAATGTCAACTGGTCGACATCTTCCAGCTGTTACAAACCGAATCACAGCTCGTTCATAAACTCTGGACGGATTCCGTATCACAACCGCTATGTTTTCAACAGTCTGCTGAGGAAACTATGAGTCGGAGGATAATGCAATTTTGCAAACTTGACTGTTGGTATGTGCTGTTTACAGCATATTTAATGTCATCATGCGCATCGTACGTATACTTACTTTATGCAGTTAGGTCCGGTTTCATTCGAACACGCATAGTAATTCCTACCTCAAACATTCTCAATCTTTCACATTAAACATTTCTCATCTAATACACTGTATTCCAGTCTTATTTCAAATAATCTAAATAAGTAAAAATCGTTAATTCCACTCATTACCTCCACTCTTTAAAGCCTACCTCTTTACGCTAAACCTTTAACTTTAATAATTTCCTCCACTCTTTAAAGCCTACCTCTTTACGCTAAATCTTTAATTCCACTCTTTACCTCCACTCTTTAAACCCACCTCTTTAATCTACTCAAATCTAAATCAATACCCTTATTTACAGCTATGGAAGACCTGAGGCTATTTACAACGAACGTCAACACTTCATCTTTGACGACAGTGACCACTATGGGACAGCCTTGACTTTATGTTTATCCCTCTAAGCAATCACTTCTATTACAAACTTCAGATTCACATTACCACCTTCAGCAATGAAGCCCTTGACCTTGATGTCTCCCGCAGAGACTTCGCCCACTAACCACGATTTCTCCGTGTTAAAATCACCAAAAACTTTGCCTACCAACAAATTCTCCTGCCGACCTGTTCTGTCCACAATGTAAACGGCACATTCAAAAGTACAACTTTTATTTTCCCAAGAGCCTAACGGCATATGCGTGAACTCGCCATAAATCTTAACTGACAAGTGCCCATCTCTGGTGCATACAGCTCCACCAAGGATCTTAAAATCGAGCTGATTTATGATATAGGATTGGCTGGAAGCAGCTTGCTGGTGTCTCAACATATTTTCTAAGTTCCCCGCCTCCCATTCGAAGATGTGTGTGTGTTTCCTCAACTGCTGCCTGCTGCGATCAACATCAAACGATCTAGTGACTGCTGGACGATTTTTATTACTGTCTTGAATGTCTCGTCTGACCTCCAATATCTGCTTTCCAAGATTGTCACTGGTTTCTAAAAGCTGAATATGATTTTTATCCATTTGAGAATTTACAAATCCAAAAGATTCTCTCATTGAATCGTCCAAGGCGTCGCTATTTTCCATGAGGCGTTTATTCGACGCCTCAAGCGATTTGAAACTTTTAGCGACTTGATCGCGGAAGTCATTAAATTCATTGCGCAGGCGGGTCTGGTTGTCTTCAATTTTCCTAAGTCTGGTGTTAAAGTTGTTCTCAACGAGGTCCTAAAGGAAAGTACGGTTTACAAAAAAAAACATTA
This sequence comes from Ariolimax columbianus, assembly GCA_036924085.1. Lineage (NCBI taxonomy): Eukaryota > Metazoa > Mollusca > Gastropoda > Stylommatophora > Arionidae > Ariolimax > Ariolimax columbianus. The sequence goes on along the minus strand of JAVGWX010000020.1, from coordinate 33,807,720 downwards.
TTCACAAGTAAAACATCAAAACTATTATTTAATATAATTTTACACATGAAATGAAAAAAAAAAACGAAGAAGAATACGTAAAAGGTAAATATGAAGAATAACATGCATACAAGTTGTCTGCCGGGGTCTTTGTGTATAACAAGGACAAGAATAGCACCACTGTCTCACATAGAGCCTGTCACAAGAGGTGACAAACTGTGTGACATGGCATACCACCAGTCATGGTTAGCTTGTTTGTTTAGAGCCGCATAGAGGGCGCATAACAGGCTGCGGGTCTGCTTTGCTCTAGTGTTTATTAAGATGAACACGTACATCTGTTTACCACCCAACCCCCCCCCCCCCCCCCCCCCCGTAAGCACGTGTCCCAATGCAGCGGAGTATTAAGCTGCTCAAGCCCACCCCGCTGAGCAGGAAATCTTTCTCGAGGCTACATCCAGCTCATACCTGAGCTGGGACCTGCACAAGGGCATCTACCCCTGTAGAAATACAGGTCGACTAAAAACTAAGAACATAAGTGACAAGAACAGGAAGAAGCAACGAGAGAAGAAAAAGTCTAGGAAATAGGAGAATTGGACAACGAAAAAGAAGAAATAGACTGTCAAGAAGTAAAAATATACTTTGAAGAAGAAATAGACTGAAGAAAAAAAATAGCCTGAAGAAAAAGAAGAAATAAACTGAAGAAAAAGAAAAAAAATTAGAATGAATAGACTGAAGAAGAAGGAAGAAGGTCTAATAAAATAAATAGACTAAAAAAAGACGAAATATACTGAAGAAGAAGAAATAAACAGAAGAAGACAAATATATTGAAGAAGTAGATAAAGATTATAAAAGGAGAAATAGATTAAAGAAGTCGAAATAGACTAAAAAAGAAGAAATAGACTGGAGTAACAAATAAACTGAAGAAAAAAAACGGAAACACGGAAAAAAACGAAAAAGAATGAAGAAGAAGTAACCCGTAGTAGAAGAAATAGACTGAAGAAATAGATTGAAAAGGAATAGATAAACTATTGAAAAAGAAATAAACTGAAGAAGAACAAATTGACGAAGGAGAAATATACTGAAGAAGAAGAAATAGATTGAAGAAGAAGAAATAGATTGAAGAAGAAGAAATAGATTGAAGAAGAAGAACGAATACACTGAAGAAGAAGAATATGACTAAAGGAGAAGATGAAAAAAATAATTAAAAAAAGGAAGAAAACAAAGAAAAAGATGCAGAAAAAGAAAAGGAGACAAGGAGGATAATGAAGAAAAATGTAGACTATAATGAAACTTTCGTTAGATAACGACTTCCCGAGCGGTCTCTATTTCGGCCTTCTGTCCACGAAGACATTAGATGAAAACCTGTGTGCATTATACAGATTTTAATCTCATGTCTTCGTGGACAGAAGGCCGAAACAGAGACCCCTGGGCCAGTCGTTATTAAAAAGCCGCTGTCCCACCAGTCGCCTCGCACAGCGAGGTTTTCTTTTTCTATTGAAGTCAAAAAACAACTTTGCATGTACAGTGCGAGGCGACTGATGGGACAGCGGCTTTTATACCTCAGCCCTATAAATCCTCCAGAAAGCCATCATGTCTAGAAAAAAAAACTACTGTGATGATTGGTTTTATAAGCTTCTCCGATCTGTAATGATCTTTATCACTTTTTTCACCTATTTTAACCTTTCTGTAGGTAGTTCTATATCAGGCTTCGGTAGCTAGTGACACGACTCACTACTCAAAGGTGCTGGGTTCGCTCCATAATCACAGCACCAGCCGTTACCCTAGGAAAGCAAACCCTTAGAAAATGCAAGAGGAAGCAGACCCTTACAGAAAATGCATAACAAATGGGATGCACTGGGCTGACAGGCGCAAAATAAAAGCATAGTGCAAAGTACACCGCCTTGGGAATAGAAAAATAAATCGAATAAAAAAAAACAACACAAAAAAACCCACAAATATCAGGCATTGGCCGTGCGGATCAAGTATTCGAGACTTTATTACAATCAATTGTTGTATAATTGGGGTGATCATATCTCTTCCTCGTTGTCTTGTTTTCTCTTCTTATTCTTCTTTTTGATAGTCATGTTTTGCCTTTCAGAGTCAGGTAATGAGATCTATAGAACGATCCATAAATGTGTCTGGAATTCACCGACTCAGATATTTCCGTAAGCCATCGTATTCGTGGTCGGTCTTCAGCCTTGAATCTCTTGTATCAAAATATCATTGCTTGTTGGTGGTGATTTGTGTTGTTCCCACCGGTCTCCCGATGTCTTCGTCTCTGATCTTTGTCTCTTTTTGTTACATCAAACATTCTTCGCAAGCATTTCATTTCTGAATGTTAGGATTTGTTGTTAGTGTGAAGCTTCGACATTGGTAACATAGTGTCGGAAAATCGGGTTGTGTAAACCTGTTTTGGTAGTTATTGTCACCTTGTCGTGAAGTGGTCAAGCCGTCGGCCTCGGGATCATGTAGTGTGGGTTCGACTCCGGACTCCGCCGTCTTTTTCACGGGTGCTTGATGCGGAGTCGCCTACATCTCGTAGTCGCCCACTAGTCGTCTTGTCCTTGACTAGCCACTGGGGTCGGGTGGCTCGAGACGAGAGAGTGAGGATAAAAAGTAGTGCAGTTAATCCTTGCTGAATATAGCGTTAGCAAATAAATTATGCCATAATCGTCTACGATAGACGGCGGTCTTTTCCTTACTTTGCTGCCTTGATGCTAATTATCCAATGAGCTGATTTGCCTTTTTGCATCTTTATTGGATCTCCGCGGGGATTCTTCCGTTTGCTAATAACGCGCACACTAAGTACATTTCTCTACTGTTTTGGATCATTATGGATGCCGCCAGACCACGGATTTGCCTGGATATCACACTAGTGACGACTTACACTTGTGTTCACGGATACGTGGAATTGTTTTCCGTCTGGACTTGTTATTTTGTTCTTTTTTTGTGATTTCTTCCATCCGTTTATCCTGGTCTGGACGCCGGCTGAATGGCGCTACGCTTAAACTAGTTATACCTGTGTCGTATCTCACGGGTTAGTTCTGCCGGTTCACCTTCACGAATTTGGCGTGTGGGAATTTTAGATGCTGCTATGATGAACTGAATACAGCTGGGGAGAGATGCCAACTCACTCACACGCTGAGTGTTGTCCATACGACCTCTTGTGGTAATCGAAAAGGCACGACAAACTGCGTTAGATGCCTTCCCACCTTTCTACCCTGCGGGTTACATGTTTACGGAAAGGCTTCGGTGGTAACCCTGAGGCAAAATCTGCATCCTATGCTATCTCCAGTCGTCTCGATGAATGTCTTGCCACTGGCAAAAGGTAGCTTAGGCTCTGTGAGTGAGGTTGACAAAAGGCGCAGTTTCTTCCTCACTTTAATCCAAATCTCCGCGCAAGTCACCCATTTCAGCGGACACAGCAAGAGATACGACTGTCCACACGGCTGAACAAAGAGAGTGGTCTTCATCACTTGTGATGGACAAACTAACTATCAAGTACGTGAAAGCTTTCACCTGTTTGATTTCCTACTTTTCAATGCAGGTAAGAAAAATCGAATTTTACGATGGGTGACTAACTTTTGGGGTAAAGGGACAAAATGAAACAAATCTTACCTCCGGTACGACCAGCTGTTCGTAGTGGTTGCATTCTTCTTCAGCATACATATTCGATACTGAGATCTGTTCGTATGGATGCTTGCAATGTCCCTCAGCACAGTCACATTCTGAGAGATAAAAAAAAACACATTTAATAGCTTTTACGTGGAATATGTGGGGAGGAAGATTAACGTCTGGTCAGGTAACATATACTGATCAGACATGTTAGTCAGGTTCAGGTAACATATACTGATCAGACATGTTAGTCAGGTTCAAGCAAAACATACTAGCCAAGACCCTCACCTTGGCTTCTTAGTAGCCCTCCCTGGAAACGGGCTGTTTTCATGGCAGCCTAGCTAACGAGGTGAGAGATCGACGTGATCCCCATAGTAGGGAGTGATACGCAGATGACGCCAAGTATAGCGAAACCGACTGGAGGACTCCGGTCCACCTTCATCTTGGGATGTGAGGACAGCTACTACAACTCGCCACTTGACGTCCTTTTCAGGGCAGACAAAAGAGTAACCTAATTGTGTCCATTCGTAAACAACAACAAAAGCGAGGAATATGTTGCAACACAAGCTATAAAGAAGCAAAGATACTCATAACACGAGTCTGGTCATTCCCATGGATCGCAAGAATTCGCCCATGGCTGCGCGTTTGGAATACTTCAAAGCTCTTCTAATCGTTCAGCTCGGCTTTCGGAACTGTACAGAAGGATGGGTCGGACACAGGTCATGTTAATCCGTAACTTGGATTTCAGTGAATCCTCTGCTGGTTCCTAACTCGAGCAGGGTATTCTCTGAGAGACGTCAGCGAGACCTATTCTTCGGATGATGCCCTGGTGGCGGACCAACGACACATCAAGGTCAAAAATAAATAGAATGTCCATTGGAGAACGTCGCTTCCTACAACTGGCACGAATTTAGCTGTTATAAGTTTATTGAATAACTTGGTTTGGTCATCTCATGAGAATGCACCCTCATCATCTTCCACTAATGGCTGACAATGCTGGTAGATCTGGCTACAGGGCAAGGGGGCGGCCGCGAGATAGGTGGATAGATGACATTAGAGTGATTGTGCAACGACAAGGGCTCACATTGACCGACGCAACGCACTTGACGCAGGATAGACGACTCAAGCTCCCCACGACGCTAAACGGCACAAATGAAAAGAAAACTAACTAAGTAAGTTTATTGAAAACTGTGCAGAAGGGTAGGTTGCCATTACTTTCCGTAACTAGAAGAGCAATCGCGCGAGAAAATAAAACCGAAGTGTTTGTCAAACTGGACACGGTATGGAATCGAACACGGTGAGTTGAGACTGAAAACCGAGCGAGTTTCAACTCTAGATCACGCAGCTTCCGTCAAGGTTAGGTGAAACATATTATCAGTACTTACATCACGTCCGCGCCGGCTCCCTGGAAACAGGCTGTGTCACATCAGTCTGTCCAGCGAGGTGGGATAAACACTGTAATCTCCATAGTGGTGAGCTTACTGAGGAATCTCGCATTTCACTACATCCAGAAGGATACTGTGGTATCGTCTCAAATAAGCTCAAGTACAAAAACTACTGTAACATACCATGAATGAAACGTCTTCATGAGTTGAATTTGCTTTAACTAACTTAGTACAAGTCGTTCTAACCATCGTCACCATCATCATCATCATCAGTATCATCATTATTATTATAATTATTGTTTTCATTATCATCATACTAACAAACTAAAATGCTAATGAACATACCAGAATTCCTGCTCGAGTGTTGTTTATCAATTCTGTTGTTGTATCTACATTTAGAACATGGGAATTTTAAGTACATAAATAAACAAATCCTTTAGCGATGCACTTCCTCGTGTCAGTTTCATTACTTTCCCGATATATTTTCAAGTAGGCCACTCCAAAATTGTACAAAAGTTTCTTTGTTGAACCAAAGAAACGAGGAAATATCATCATGTAGCATGTCCTTTGCAGAACGTCGATCTCATCACAGCCCGTCTGAAAGAAACTCGATCTTTTGTCAAATCTCCAAACTGCCCCAGAGTCATGTCAAAGAATTACTTGACATCTTGGTGCTATCATCTTCTTGATCTGCCTCTGCCTTTCTTTCCCGGCAACATGCCTTTCCTTACTTGAACTCTCACCATTGTCTTCATTTGGCTCTTGAGCTCTCGTTATTTTCTGTATTTGGTTCTTGATCTCTCGTTATTTTCTGTATTTGGTTCTTGATCTCTCGTTATTTTCTGTATTTGGTTCTTGATCTCTCGTTATTTTCTTTATTTGGCTCTTGATCTCTCGTTATTTTCTGTATTTGGTTCTTGAACTCTCGTTATTTTCTTTATTTGGCTCTTGATCTCTCATTATTTTCTGTATTTGGCTCTTGATCTCTCGTTATTTTCTGTATTTGGCTCTTGATCTCTCGTTATTTTCTGTATTTGGTTCTTGATCTCTCGTTATTTTCTGTATTTGGTTCTTGATCTCTCGTTATTTTCTGTATTTGGTTCTTGAGCTCTTAGCATTGTCGTTGTCGTTGAACTTTGGGGGTTGTTTTTATTCCTTATATCCATCGCCCCTTCAGTCGACCTCTTGTTTGTCACCCTAAAACCTCCATGTAGTATGCCCTCTCTGCAGGTTGATTATACTGCATCCTTGTAAATTGTCCAAATCATTTCATTTTCTGTGCGTTATTATATTAGCTAACCGATCTAGTCCCTAATATATTCCTCAGTGTGCTGTTGCGAATTCTTGGGCGAATTATCTTTTCTGCTACACTTCGTACACATATCATGTCGTAGGTCTCGATCTGACGTATATGTCTTTCTAATAGGGCCCAAGCTTGACACCGAAAACAACGTTGGAATGATCGGCGTGTTTATCAGCGTCTATTTAGTGGAGAAAGTGACACTTTGACGTTGATGTATTGGTATCAGCTGGTAGTGCACCTCGTTTGCCTTTTGAATTTTCTATCTCTCTATGCATTCTGTCGTCGTCAGTGACGACACTTCCCGTACTTGCATTAGGGTTCTACCACCAGTGTGGATACTGCACTGCATCGGTTTAGATTTAATTGTCGCCTTTCCGCGCCATTTTTCCTTACTCATATTTACCTTCTCTACTCACTTGGTCAAGTTTGTAATCTGTTGTAAATCCTCTATCGTCTTGCTAGGTATGTGCGAAAAGGCCGTAAAGATATTTACATAAACATAATAAAAAGATATAAACAAAACCATATATTTTTATGCAAAAACGCTTATTTGGCTACCAATTGTGAGTATTGAGTTTGGTTTACGATCAAATTTGTTTTTATCTTATCTTTTTCGCTTATCCTGCTTTGCCTATCAGCGCCAATTTATAATGGTATCTCTTGAACGGGCGATAATGTGTGCCTGGTGCACAGTGTCATTCAGCGCATCAGACATTTTATCGCACACAAGAACACGTGTTTATCTTTGGTTATCCGATACAATCGATAAAAACACAAATAGGTACTGGCTCAGTGACTGCACCATGACATAAGCAAAATAGTACATAATACATACAGGCATACGAAAATAACTAACAGGTCACAACATAAAACACGATAGGATGTAGAATGAGCGGTTTAAATTTGACACCAAAACAGGATGTACCAGGAAAGTGTGAGTTACCGCATGCCACTCATGAAATAATGTGGACCAAATAAGAAATGATCAAAATAAGTGCACCCAGACAGAAATACTAAAAAGAAAACTGCAAAGAAAACTGAAAAATATAAAGAGACACGCGCACAACGAAGCTGCAACCAGTAGCATTGCGAGGTGATAATTTTAGGGTAAGCTGAGTCATGACCATAAAGAAACATAATCGTTCACCTATTCTAAAAATATAAATTCCTTCAGGTAAGGTTGGCTTAATTTGTGGCTATTGGGTTGATAGAAACAATAGCGCGCTAATGACCTTCTCTTAGCTACCAATTGACCTGATTCCTTAGATATGTTAGGCTGGACGAAATCAGATTAGTCGCTTAGCGAGTTTGCTAAAATGTCACTACGCTTAAGCAAAAATTACCATTACAATGTCAATTTCAGATTTATTTCACATCAATTTTTATGCAAAGATATGTCTTCTCTAATTCATCAAAACGGTTTGGGATAGATCAGCCTATCCTTTCTATTTTAACGCTTCGCTATTGGTGCAACAGTACTGAAGGTTCATCATCATCATGTAGCATATCCTTTGTAGAACGTCGCTCCCATCACAGTCTGTCTGGAAGAAACTCGTTCTCTTGCCAAAACTCCAGCCTCCACCACAGTCATACTCAGGCATTTTTTGATATCTTGGTGCCATCGTCATCTTGATCTACCTCTTCCTCTTTTGCCTGGCACCATACCTTCCATCACTGTTCTCTCGAAACCGTTGTGTCTCTTGATGTGACCAAAGTATTTGCATATTCTAGCCAAAATGAAATTGATAAACCAGTTCTCCTCTATGCGCAACTCTTGCCGAATGTCTACATTTGTCTTTTTTACAGTGCAGGGTATTCTTAGAATCTGTCTGTAATATTTTGACTTGAACGATTCGATTCTTTGTCTGAAAGTTTTGGTAATCGTCCATGATTCGCAGCCATAAGCTGCATCAGCAAAAACACAGGCTCTCAAGACTTTTACTTTTATCGTTTTGTTGGTACTCTGCCATAATTTCTTCAGACTGTTCATTCTCTGCATTGCCATGAAGTCCGAAGGCTGGAAAACGATTGCTCATGATTGAACTGTTTGGAGACAGTTCGAAGGGCCATTGTGCCGGCTGATGCTCGTAGAGGACTTCTGGCTGCAGAAAAAAGAGAAAGACGGAAGAGATTGGGGGGCACCTCAGCATGCCAGCTCCCTCAGTATGCCAGCTCCCTCAGCATGCCAGCTTCCTCAGTATGCCAGGTCCTTCAGCATGCCAGCTCCTTCAGCATGCCAGCTCACTCAGCATGCCAGCTCCCTCAGTATGCCAGCTCCCTCAGTATGCCAGATCCCTTAGTATGCCAGCTCCCCCAGCATGCCAGCTCTCTCGTTATGCCTGCTCCCTCGGCATGCCAGCTCCCTCAGCATGACAGCTCACTCAGCGCGCTAGCTCCCTCAGCACGCCAGCTCTCTCTGTATGCCAGCTCTCTCGTTATGCCAGCTCTCTCGGCATACCAGCATCCTCAGTATGCCAGCTCACTCAGCATGCCAGCTTCCTCAGCATGCCAGCTCCTTCAGCACGCTAGCTCCCTCAGCATGCCAGCTTCCTCAGCATGCCAGCTCCCTCGGCATACCAGCTCCCTCAGCATGCCAGCTCACTCAGCATGCCAGCTTCCTCAGCATGCCAGCTCCCTCAGCACGCTAGCTCCCTCAGCATGCCAGCTCCCTCAGCATGATAGCTCCCTCAGCATGCCAGCTCTCTCAGCATGCCAGCTTCCTCAGCATCGTTGCACGATCCGTGGCAGGGACTGTCACTCGCGGATCGGCTTTTACAGTCATAACAGAATTTAGAGCTGGACAAAACTCACAGCGTGCCACGAGAATAGTCTACAGCAGGGGTTCTCAAGCTAGTGCACGCAAGAACCACTATGTTCTTTCAACACATATTAGTACTCGTAAACTGAACTGCATGATCGGACTTCGCACGACCTCTTGGGTATGTCACTTGTTCGCGTCCTTATCTCACATTTCTATTCCGGCCCATGACACACAGAGAACCATGTGACAATTGTTTGAGTTACCAGCTAAGTACCTTTTCTGCTCCTTTATACGTTCATATTCTATTTTTATGTTTTCTTCCGTTCTCTATGATTCGCTAGTTTATTATTGCTGTTGTTCCGTGTCCCAGATGAAGATCTGTTGTTCTCAACGTACGTTTCGTTTGTTTGTTTTATCTTTACATAGTATCTAACCATGCATTTGTATGTCTTTTATACTTTGTTTTAATTCATGTGCAGCTGCTGTCTCGCCTTTAGCGCGCTACATACATTTTGCGAAAATTTTCGGAACTTTATATTTCGTTTTGGAAGTTGACTTTAAAGCTTTCAACTTTTCTGCTTGTTGGTAAAAAAATATGATTTGTTAGTGTGTAGATACATAAATGAATACAGAAGTTGTTGGTGTTATTGTTTTTGTTGTGTGTTTGTTAGTTTCTGCGATACAAGAAGATGAAGGTGAAAATTTATTAGTAAAAAAATATTTGGACTCGACCGCTAGGTCTAGTCGCTCCGATAGAAATCCACGGAAACCACAACAACGTATCGATACTGTGTTTATAATATCAACACAGCTGTTAGTTTCCAATTCAAACGTAATTATTACATATAAATAAACAAAATAAACAGATCCAACCGATAAAGATATTTCCCAACAATCAACTTCGTCTTTCTACAAAAAATCGGCCTTATTTATTCGGCGTAATAAGAAGATAAATCGTTCAAAATCCATTAATAAAGTAACATACACAACTTTTACTGGCAAAAAACCTGTGTAGATGAACGTGACGTATCCAACATAAAAAAATGGCTTTGAGGCAATTTGAAAAAACAAATTCTCAATTTCCAATTTGAAGGCCGAATGTGTCAAAATTCGTTTGACAACCGCGCACTAAAAGTATTAATTATATATACGTTGTACTACGTGTGAAGTAGCACCATTATTATTATTTGATACGTGAAGTTCAGGAATAACAGTTGGACATAAAAAGTGCATGGAAAATACTTACTAGAGGATTTGAATTTTGAAGACGGTGAGACGGTCACGCCGTCAGGTGTCTTGGGGGCGGGTAAATTTGGGACGTGTTTACCGGGTGCCCTTGATGGTGGAAGTGGTGGTGGTGTTGCTGCACTCTTGAGTGTTCCAACAGTCAGGTCTTTCTGTTACATAAAAGATAATAATATGTTTTATTGTCATTATCATCAAGAGGGTGAGAGTCAGGCAAAATGTAATGATCGGAGAATGTTAGTAAGGGTCAGGCAAAATATACTGATCGGAGTATATTAGTCAGGGTCAGGCAAAATGTACTGATCGGATTATATAATTCGGGGTGAGAAAAAATATACTGATCAGATAATCTTAGGGTCAGGCCAAATATACTGATCGGTTTATATTAGTCAGGGTCAGGCAAAATATACTGATCGGAGTATATTAGTCAGGGTCAGGCAAAATATACTGATCGGACGTTAGTCAGGGTCAGGAAAAATACATTGGCCAAAACCCCCACTTCACTTCCACGTACGTCTCTCTGGAAACAAGATGTCTTCATGGCAGCCTGGCTAACGATGTGGTGGTCGACATGATCACCGTAGTAGTGAGCAACATCAAGATGCAGCCATGTATAGCACAACCTTCTAGAGGACCCTGGTCTACCTTCATCAGCACGCTCGGAATGTTATAAAAGCTACTGCCATCAGCCACTTTAGGTGCTTTTCAGGGTCTACAAAAGAGTAACCTTATTCATTGTGGACATTCAACAACTATACCATAAATAAATATAAATTCGGGGTTTTCCCGATGCTGGAATTTCTTGTGTGAATTCAGAGGGTTGAGGAAATGTAAGCTGCTTGCATCGGAGAGAGGCGGACTCTGTGCATGTTACCTTTTTCGAGGCCTGTTGAAACTAAACCTGACCTAACCACCAAGGGAACATACCTATGATGTGCATGATGACGTGACGTCACTTCTGGTGCATTCAGCACATACCAACCGTCAAGTTTGTAAAATGTCATTATCTTGCGACTCATAATTTCCTCAGCAGACCGTTGAGAACATGGCGGGTGTGATACTGAATCCGTCTAGAGTTGATCAGCGAGCGGTGATTCGGTTTCGAACAGCTGATGGATGTCGGCAGAAGAGTGTTCACCTGCCACTATGTGCAACAACAAAAAACGAATCACCCTCCTCTTCGTTTCGCAGCAAGTGGTTCAAAATCCATCTCGTGCGTTCTTCCTTATGGTGGTTGGTTAACAATTGAGATACCCATTGTGAAGACACCTTCCGATAGTTTCTTGTTGACCATCATTTGAACTGTCCCTAGCCACACAGCGAATTTCTCTGCAAGTAAACTCACGTCCTTCTTTAAACATCGTTGTCCAGTTCTTTACTGTTTACACCATACACTGTCTGCATTCTGCAATGAATGTAAACTGGTCGACATCCTTCAGCTGTTAAAAACCGTTTCACCGCTCGCTGATAAACTATGGACGGATTCCGTATCATACCCGCAATGTTTTCAAGGGTTTGATGAGGAAACTATGAGTTGAAGGATAATGCAATTTTGCAAACTTAACGTCTGGTATGTGCTGTTTAACTAGAATTGACGTGATCATGCACATCATACGTATGTTCACTTTGTGCAGTTATGTTTGCTCATTTTAACGCGCCTGGTATGAACAACAGAAGAATTTAAACTTCATTATGGAAGGACACCAGGAGAACAAATCTCACATGGCTGCCAGTGGTTAAAATAGGAATGTGACCATTGGCTTGGCGTTTAGAGACCTGACATGCACTCACAAAAGACCCGAATATGATCAAGTGAACCGCTATGCAATGAGCCAAAGATGGAAGACGAAAGAGTGGCGGTCGAATCTTACGAAGAACTGTAATCAGATTAACGTTCCTAGTGGGGAGGGGGGGGGGGAGACTAACGTCTGGTCAGGCGGAGTGTGTTGGCCAGAAGCATCACCTCGGCTTCCTAGTAGTTCTTCCTGGAAACGGGCTTTTTCATGGCAATCTGGCTAATGACATGAGTGATCGGCGTGATTCTCGTAGTAGTGAGCGACATACAGATGAAGCATAGCATTGCATAGCCGCCTGGAGAAGCCCAGTCCACCTTCATCAGCACGCTCTGGATTTGAGAAAAGGCACAATTTAATCATCGAGTACCATACAGAGAAATCAAGAACATCATCAGAAATCAGTATATACACCAATGGAGAGAAGACAGAAACATAAGCAGTACGCCAGACCCAATTCACCAACTCAAAAGAAATCAACAAACTACTTTATTTCGCCTGAGAACTGGACACTGCATACTACTAGAACATCTTTACAGACTGAAGCTCTTACACACCAATGAGTGTCCATGTGGAACAGGATGCCAGAACCCTGAGCATATTCTATAGGAATTCCCAATCTATAAGGAAATGAGATGCCAGACCTGGCCAGAGGGTGCGGAGCTGAGACAAAAACTGTGGGGCAGCCGCTCCGATCTGGTGAAGACTACAGACTTCATCATGGCGACTGTCCTGCAGATATAGCATGACCAAAAGATCCTGAACGCAAAGAAGAAGAAGAAGAAGAGCCCACAAAAGAGTAAACATGCTCATTGTGGGCATTCGCAAACAACAAGGTTCACAGTGGACGATAATGAAATACCATAACTACAATATGCAAATGATGCAGTTGTCCTCTGTAAGAGTTGGTCAAGAGACACAGCGAGGAACAAAAAGCTATTCATAAACATCGGCAAGACGAAGACAATGAGCATTGACAATGTGAAAACCAAACCTGAAGTTATCCCAGAAAGGCAAAAAGTTCAAAAAACCACACGTTTTGAATACCTCGACTATAAGCAACAACGGAGATTGCCAAGACGAAATAAAGAGAAGGCTGGCGAAAATTAAAAACGTATGGAATAACACTAACACAATAACAAAAACAAAGATCCTGAGGACTTGTATCTTCCAGGGGACAACGTACAGATGCGAGACATGATCAACCACATAAACCCTATGGTAGAAGATTTAATCCTTTGAGCTAAAATGACACAGGATAGTGATCAAACTACACAAAAATCGTATTATAAGGTCATTAATATAGAGCTGTGGGTAATAACCGGACAGATACCAGTCGGAATAGACGTAAAGGGAAGTTGTTGACGATGGATAGGACGCACATTACTGACACCGGCTAATTGTATGCAGTCACTGTTCTGAAACGATCAGGGCAAAAGAGGTAGAGGGGCAGACCTAAATACTAATAGAAACGGGAAGTCGAGACAATCCTGAAAATAGCAGGAAAGACGCTAGGGGATCTGAAAATAATGGCACATGGGCATCTGCCTCTGTAGAATTACAGGTCGACTTAGAACTAAGAACTAAGAACTAAGAACTAAGAACTGAGAACTAAGAACTAAGAACTAAGAACTAAGAACTAAGAACTGAGAACTAAGAACTAATAACTAAGAACACACAAATTCAGAACCGTGTACCGACACTGATCCTCACATCATTGTTGTCCATGGTCACACGGGGGAGTGCACCAATGAATTCACAAACATGGGGAGTTCTTTTTCCTCCGATGGACTCAGTGCGCCTGACATATTAAGGCGGAACGGGCTTGCTGCCTTCGCTGTGGGCAACCTTCGCCGGATGTGGAATAATGGCAGACTCTCTCTCGGATATAAAATTTGTATTTATCAGGAATGTGTGATTCCTTTCTTCCTGTATAGTTCAGAGACTTTGACCCTACTTTAATAGGACATATCAAGACTTCATGCCTTTCATATGCGCAACCAGCGACGCATTCTCGGTATCCAGTAGTTCGATCTCGCCCGTAATGTCGAGGTGTCAGCAAAGACGAGTCTTCCCTCCATCTCGAATATTCCGGTCCGCCGTCCCCTGTCTGCGTTTGGTAACGTGGTTGGACTGGTCCGGAAAGTCCCTGCTCATCCGATCATGTTCAAATCTGCTATCTCCCACCAGCTGGCTGGAGGCGTGGAAGGGACCACCCTCTTTCGACATAGCTCCGGCAGATAGCAGTCTATCCATCGGCAGTGAACGAAGCTTGACAACAGGCCTCAAAAGTTGGAAACGGTAGTGGTCGATCGACGCCACGGACCCTAGATGCCTAGGCGAATCATTTTTATTTTCTGGTGAAGTCAGACAAGCATTTATAGACAGGAGAAATAAGAACATCGACGAAATTGGGAACATTTGTAGATTGTACATTGCAGAACATGAACTCTTGCGCTTTAGTCTCAAACAGGTCATTGCTTCCCTCCGAAGAGCCGATGCAGCGGCAAATTTTCTTACAATGTGGTGCAGATGATATATTGGCTTGAAGATTTGTCATACTTATACATAAATATTTGGGGAGAAAGACCAACTTCTGGTAAAGCATAACATACTGATCAGATATGGTAATCATAGTTAGGCAAAATATACCATGCAAGACCGTCGTCTCGGCTTCCACGCAGTCCACCCTGGAAACGGACTGTTTTTCTTGACAGTTCAGCTAAAGCTGGCTTAGGTGGGGAGGGGTCGACGTGAGCCGTGCAGTAGTGAGCGACACGGAGATAAAGCCACGCATAGCACAACCGACTAGTGGACACTGGTCTACCTTCATCAGCACGCTGGGAATAAGAGAAAAGCTACTACACTGCGTCACTAAACGTCCTTTTCAGGGTTGCACATCGGTTAATCACCCCCCGCGGCAATGCAGCGCACTAATAAGCTGCTCGACCCTATCACGGCGCACTAAGCAAGAAATGCTCCTCCTGGATACAGCCAGCTCACGCCAGAGCCGAGATCTATACAAAAGCATCCACCCCTGTAGAAATATAAGTCGATTAAAAACTATGAACTATTTAGAAGTGAAGTGGTCAACATTTTTTTCCCGACCCTGACTAACATTGTCTGATCAGTATGTTGTGCCTGACCCTGACTAACATTGTCTGATCAGTATGTTGTGCCTGACCCTGACTAACATTGTCTGATCAGTATGTTGTGCCTGACCCTGACTAATATTGTCTGATCTTCTTCTTCTTCTTCTTCCTCGTACGCTGTTTACAGCGATATTTACGTTGCACTGATTTAATTTGTTAGCCAGTGGCTCAGTGCATCCGATTTCAACAGGCATTTCTGTAGGGTTGCCCTCCTTAGCCTTTGGCTGTCCCCAGCCTAACTGCAAGGCAGCAGTTGTTTTTGGTCAGAGTTGTCTCTCTTGGGAAGTTGTCTTGCAGGACTATCGAGTCTTCCCTACTCGTGTCTATAGCGTTTGGCAATGATATGATGGACTATGTACTAGTTTGTACTATCCCGGAAGAGAGGCAGTCCAGTGTGACTTTTTCCCAGGATCGTCACGTCCTGCCAGAAACGTAGCATATGCATATGAGTGAGGTATCTTTTTGCTCGCTTTATTTTCTCGGCTCATCTGCAGTGATGGTACGCCTAGCATTCCCCGCCACCCGGGAGCTTGTCACCATAGGACAGGAGGTGCAATGTCCGCTGGACTGCATCTCTTCTGCGTCCATTGGAATGACTGATAGCAGACAGATGCAAAGAGCGAGGAAAGAGTGCATTTTACCAGGTGCATTCCTGCGGCTCGATCGGGCCGGGACACAAGCCCCAGCCATGTCGTAGCCTCCCATCTCAGCGGCGCTGAGATTTTGGGCGGGATTCTGGCTTAGAGGCGTTCGGCCGTAATCCCTCAGATGGTAGCTTATCAGCCAAGCACGTGGACCAAATGTCAGCGACCTGTGATTCCTCTCGAAATAGTGCAATTGACCAGGTGACAAGCCTAGTCTTGCACGGAGATGTTGTCCGCCTAGGGAGCGGACATATCTCATGGTCAAGGGTTGAGTCTCAGCAGTTCGCAGTGAGGTAGCTGATCTACTGCTTAGGGCACCCTGACCGAGAACTAAGTCTTCTACAAATGATTTCATTCCTCATCGCCGTATGGGGTGAATATCGAGCAGCTTCTCGCCCGCTTTTATCAGCGGACGGCAGAGACCTCATTCTGCGGCTTGACCGGGCGGGGCTGGATCGTGGCCCCCAGGTCCCCACCATATCGAAGCCTCCATTTGCATTCGTGCTGGGCTGCTTTTGGGCGGGATTTTTGGCTTAGAGGCGTTCGGCCGTAATCCCTCACCTTGCACCGTTGGCTTATCCGCCTAGTACGTGAACCAAATGTCTGCGGCTCCTCTCGGGCTTAGCAGGATTACCGTAGCAAAGCCTTGTCATTAGTAGGGTAAAACTGACCTGTCTTCAGAGGGTCTATTTCCAGCACCCGTTCAATATTAGCCAGACCGTATCAATAGAGGGCTTTTAGTTTGTCAATGGCCAAGTTTCTGGAGCCTGCGATTTCTGCAGGGTGAAGACCAGATTACCGTAGCCATTGTCTGATCAATATGTTGTGCCTGACCCTGACTAACATTGTCTGATCAGTATGTTGTGCCTGACCCTGACTAACATTGTCTGATCAGTATGTTGTGCCTGAACCTGACTAACATTGTCTGATCAATATGTTGTGCCTGACCCTGACTAACATTGTCCGAACAGTATGTTTTGCGTGACCAGAGCTGGGACCTGCCCCTGTTGAAGTACAAGTCGACTAAGAACTACGTAGAAGTGAAGTGGGGGGGGGGGGGGGGGGGTCCTTGGTCAATTTGTATCTCCTGACCCTGACTAACATTGTCCGAACAGTCTGTTTTGCCTGACCAGAGATGGGACCTGCCCCTGTAGAAGTACAGGTCGACTAAGACTAAGACTAAGACAAAAAGAGTAAACCTTCTCCGTGTGTACAACAACAACATACATACAAGTTTCTCCACACCAAGTATTTATAAATATGCTTCTTCATTCTTGTGGCTGTTTTACATTGCAAGAAGAAATGTGCTGGGAACCCAACTTATGACGGATTAAATGAGATATATAGAACGCTCACCTGAAGCTGGAGTTTGGCAAAGTCCTTGATAACCTTCCCACTCATAATGTAGGTCACTATACCAGGCAAGTCCTTATGTGTTGGTGGTCTCCCTTTGCTGGCACACAGTTAAGATACCAAATCACGAAAGTATTAGATCCTGGAATAAATAACAGTACAGTAGCAATATTTATACTAACTGTTTGATACCGTTTAGCTATGCTGACAGACTAAAACAATGAAAGACAAGTAGTCTCTTTTACAGATGGCACATCCGTCGTTACAACGCTACAGAGTTCGAAAAATACGGACTTAATTTACCTACGGTCAGTAGCCTGTAAAATATTCCAGCAGTCCTTCTTATTCTTCTTCTTCGTTCGTTCTCAATCTCCCACTACCAAACACTGAAAGGGCTTAAGTAACATAATGTAGTCCAGAGAATGCGTTGTGTCGTAGTTTACAGCTTGGCTGCGATATTTGCACCTTTCGGTCCAACACATCCGACTTCAGCAAGCATTTTTTGAGTACCGGGTTAGCATTCCCTATTCGATCCCTTCTCCTTAGTCAGTTTGCCCTGATGCAGATTGTTATTCAGGATCACCGCGTGGAGGTGTAGAAGGGTCTTGGCAGCTCTGGTTCTCTGGCCCTGACGCTAGCAGTCAGCTGTGGGTCGCTGACCACTGCAACTCTTGTGCTGCTCAGCATCTTGATCCCAGCAGTCCAAACCCAGAAGAGTCGTAGTGGGCCCCATCCCACTGTAACATTCAAGACAACGATGACGCAGACAGACTGGCGAGAGAAGGTTACCTCAACCAGATGCTAGTGTGACGGACGAAGAGTAAAAATGGTTAATAAGGGCGAGACACATGAACAAGTGAGAAACAGAGCATACTAACTACACAAGAAATGATGCTTATTACCAGTTTGAACAGAAGAGAGCAGGTGTTGGTCTTCAGAATTCGCACATACCACAACAGACTGAGTTACCATATGTTCAATAAACTGAAGATAGGTGATACTGACAAATGCATCTGTAGAAGTGGGAAAATGAACCCTGAACATCTGTTCCAAAATTACTCGATATACGAGGACCAGGGAAAGCACACGTGGTCATCAGCAATGCAAACACTAGACAAGCTCTATGGCAGTGTCGACAGCCTCAGGGTTACCGCTGCTTTCGTTGAATAAATTCAAGTATACAGCGTACGAAAGGAAGAAGAAGAGAAAGAAAAAGAAGAAGCGAAAGAACACTGGTTTAGAAGGCTCTGAAAAGAGTGAATACAACCACTAAACACGGAAAGGAAGACTAACTTCTGGTCAGGCACAACATACTGATCAGACATGTTAGTCAGGGTCAGGCACAACATACTGGTCAGACATGTTAGTCAGGGTCAGGCACAACATACTGATCAGACATGTTAGTCAGGGTCAGGCACAACATACTGGTCAGACATGTTAGTCAGGGTCAGGCACAACATACTGATCAGACATGTTAGTCAGGGTCAGGCACAACATACTGGTCAGACATGTTAGTCAGGGTCAGGTAAAATATACTGATCAGACATGTTAGTCAGGGTCAGGCACAACATACTGATCAGACATGTTAGTCAGGGTCAGGCACAATATACTGATCAGACATGTTAGTCAGGGTCAGGCACAACAAACTGATCAGACATGTTAGTTAGGGTCAGGCACAACATACTGATCAGACATGTTAGTCAGGGTCAGGTAAAATACACTGATCAGACATGTTAGTCAGGGTCAAGCACAACAAACTGATCAGACATGTTAGTTAGGGTCAGGCACAACATACTGGTCAGACATGTTAGTCAGGGTCAGGTAAAATATACTGATCAGACATGTTAGTCAGGGTCAAGCACAACATACTGATCAGACATGTCAGTCAGGGTCAGGTAAAATATACTGGCCAAGACCCTCATCTCGACTTTCTCGAAGCCCTCCCTGGAAACGGGTTGTTTTCGTGGCAGCCTGGGTAACGAGGTGAGAAATCGACGTGATCCCCATAGTAGTAAGAAACACGTAAATGAATCCAAGCATAACACAACCGCCTGGGAGACCGTAGTCCACCTACGTCAGCACGCTCGGGATGTGAGGAAAGCTACAACAACCCACCACTTAGTAATCCTACTCATTGTGGGCATTCAACAACAACTTCTACTCAACTTGATTTAAACCATTTTCACCTAATATATTTTTTAATGCTTTAACTGACATGTCCTCTTCTGTTTTCTGTCGCAATGCATTCCAAGCATTCACCACGTTCTGACTTTAAAAAAGATGTCATTATATCTAATCTGGACCTCTCTTTAATTAATTAGTAGCTGTGCCCTCTTGTTCTTGTAGCCCATTTGTGCTTTGAAAAACTTGTTAAAGTCTAATGTATCCTAATTTGTGATGATGGGTTTCTGAGAAATTTAGAACAACCAGTTCAACTAGCCCCCGTTAAAGGAAGCCTGTATAAATGAATGCTTTAGCAATGATTATTTCTGTAAAACATTTACACGTTGAGGATGCCAGTTGAAGTCAAGTAGTCCACTTATGGAACAAAGGCCGGTCGCGCTGACCGTTCTTAACCAAGACTGTTAATATATGGTCCCAGCCAACATGGTGTGCGAGTGGTGAATGCATGAAATGAAATGCCACAGGAAATAGTGGGAGCAGGGTCAGTTAATGCATTTAAGAATAGATTGGACACATATAGTTATTTGTAGATCAAGTGGACTAAAAGAAAATGGTTGTATATAAACTCAGCGAAGTCTTCTAAACCAGTATAAATAAGTTTTATTAGGATGTGTCTCAGCTTGGTCTTGCTTGGGCGGCCTCGCTCTCATAACGTCCATGATTTCTTCGGAATGATGTTAATATTAGTAAGTCGAGTGACAGCTTTCATTCATTAGTTTTTTGCGACATGTTCTGAAGGCTGAAGTGGTAAATCGTGTTCTCATTGGTACTACATGCTCTTTATTTCCCCAGGAAGACGAGTCCTTCACTTATTTGTTAATATATTCTCATCCGCTTAATCAAGCGAGACCGCAATACAATCTTTCCTTATGAATATAACTTCGTGCACTCTTATATTATATGTACAACTAGCATAACATTAACAGCAACACGAGCAGAGCCAAACAACAACCACGACAAAAACATTATCTTTTTAACTACTAAAAGTCAATAATTACATACATATTTGTCAATTTCATGAGCTGGATATTTGTTATAAATATTAACTCATATGTAAATCATAAACTTAATATTAACTAAAACCTAAATCCTAAATTTAACGTTAACTCTAACTGCGAATAAACCATCTCATAGAATACAAAACGAAAATAATGATCAGTCAAGTCCCACAAATGCCTTTCTGAAAAGTCTTTTCACCCCAAGTCAATACTAGGCCCACCACTATAGTGGACACTTTTGAGCCCATCAATGACTGATCAGCTGAGGTCCAGGTTCAACCCAAAATTGATATGGTATACATATTTCAATCGCAAACGGCTTCGGAGTCGACCCAGCCTCAAAATTCATGTATAGGAGGAGTTTGCACAACCAAATTTAGCAATATCTACGATACACTGCAACGAATGGTTCCCTTTGTTGGGGCGAGACAGGGCTGTATACTCTCTCCAACACTCTTCAATGTATGTTGGGGCGAGACAGGGCTGTATACTCTCTCCAACACTCTTCAATGTATGTTGGGGCGAGACAGGGCTGTATACTCTCTCCAACACTCTTCAATGTCTGTTGGGGTGAGACAGGGCTATATACTCTCTCCAACACTCTTCAATGTCTGTTGGGGTGAGACAGGGCTATATACTCTCTCCAACACTCTTCAATGTCTGTTGGGGTGAGACAGGGCTATATACTCTCTCCAACACTCTTCAATGTCTGTTGGGGTGAGACAGGGATATATACTCTCTCCAACACTCTTCAATGTCTGTTGGGGTGAGACAGGGCTATATACTCTCTCCAACACTCTTCAATGTATTCTTTGAAAGAATAATGGAGGCGGCCCTGGAGGAACATGTTGGTACTGTCAGAATAGGTGACAAGAATGTTACAAACCTACGATTTGCAGATGATATAGATGGTCTGGCAGGCACGGGAAGGGAACTCCAGCAGCTGATTGGACATAGCGACGCAGAGCTGTGACATGGAGATAAATGCATAGAAAACAAAGCTGATGACTAATAACACAGCGAGTTTACGTCTGTGATAAAAGAAATGGTCGTTATAAAAGTTATATACCGGTTTAAGTATCAGGGCTCACAGATCAGTGATCAGTTCTCGCAATCTAAGATAAATGTCAGAATAGCACAGACAACAGCGACGCTTACACGCTTGAAACCTATTTGGCAGGATAAATGGCTCGCCCTCAGCATAAAAGTTAGACTAATGCGCTCATTGGTGCTCTCAATATTTGTGTATGCCTGTTAGACTTGGGACAATTACTGCGGATATCCAATGTAAAATACCAAATTATCATCAACCAGGGCGATAACATGTTCACTGGAAAAAAAGCAGCAAACGCCTTTATTGAACATTATACTAGAGCAAACCATGTTCATGTCCCTACAGATAGGCATACAGACATTAGAGAAGAACAAAAGGAGCACGACAACATCAATACAGCACCAGAAGAGCACATGATGGCGAAACTAACAATGAATTAAATGGAAGAGGCCATGAGAACTTTAAAGAAAAGGAAATCACCCGGAAAAGATGGGGTAACAAACGAAATGCTGATGGGGCTGAGCCAAACAGCAAAGAGGAAGTTACTATCAGTCCTGAACCGAAGCTGGAAAAGGGGAATTGTACATCAAGCATGGAAAGATGCAGTACTTGTACCAGTACCAAAGAAAGGAAAAGACAAAATAGATCCAAATGGATACAGGCCTATCAGTCTACTGAGCTGTGTAGGCAAACTGATGGAACGTATGATAAATACCAGACTGATGTGGCATCTGGAAGAAAAACACATACTAATTCCACAGCAAACAGGCTTTAGGCAGCACAGATCCACCGAGGATCAGATCACCCTCATAAGCTAGTTAGGTCTATAAACTCACTTAAATCATTGCTAATATTTTCTTCGCCCATCTTCATTGTTGAGCTTCTACAGATGAGGTATATAAACTCACTTAAATAAATGTCAATATCTACTTCGCCCATCTTCATTGTTGAGCTTCTACAGATGAGGTATATAAACTCACTTAAATAAATGTCAATATCTACTTCGCCCATCTTTATTGTTGAGCTTATACAGATGAGGTATATAAACTCCATTAAAGCACCCCTAATATCTACTTATATCGTCTTCATTGCTAAGCTTATTAGATATGTAAACTCACTTAAATCATTGCTAATATCTACGTCTCCTATCTTTATTGGTCAGCATCTTAGGTCTATAAACTCACGTATATCGTCGCTAATATCTACTTCTCATTTCTTTATTGCTGAGCTTATTAGGTCAATAAACTCACTTATATCATTGCTAATATCCACTTATCCCATCTTTGTTCATGAGCTTATTAGGTTTACTTATTGTCACAATCCAATATCGTCTGGCCACATGTGCCGTTAGAGGTATGGGGAGGTAACATCTTCTATCATGCGCCATCTCTGTAGGCATGTTTACCTTCAACCTAAGTCTCTCTGGCGCTCATTTGAAGACCATCAATCGTAGTCTTCCTCTTGGTTTTAAACGGTGATGTATGGTGGTATAGGCTCGAGGTACGAATAAGTACATCGGCTTTCCTGTCGTAAATCCAGTATGTATTATAAATTATTTGTTTCGTGGCCATAATCATATATTATTATAAATATATAATACATTTCCATAGACATAACCTGATTCTAACTTTATTTTTGGTTTCGCAAGCATCACCACAATTTGGATGTACTGCCTCTACTGCCTCATGTGGTGTTCAGACAAACCAAATTATATGTGTATGATACAATTATATATGAGCTTGTGGCCTCAGCGGTTCTATTTCTGAGATACCTAATCGCAGCAAAGACTTCGGGAGATTACATGAAGAAAACTGCATCCTCTTCTGCCCATAGTTGGCTCAACCATGTTTTGACACTTATTCAAGGTAGCTGAGGACTAGAGAGTGATGCTGACGTGCGCAACTCTCTTTCACTATAATAACATTCACGCGCGAGTGACTGCTTTAATTTCAGGTTCGTTACACCACTGTCTACTATCAAATGCAAAATATAAGTGCCTTTGATATTTGGTACATGGAACATTCCCACCTTCGTGGATCGTGCGCAAATATTCCTCTACCCAGGTGTAAGGGGGTGTCATATTTCCTTGTACTAAGTGCAGCTGACAATCCTGGGCTCGGAATGGCTTATTTAATCATCGTCGAACTTCTGCAAAATGGACAAAATGGTCCTCATCGATTACGATGGACGAATAACTTCCGGTGTCAGAATGGAGATGAAGGCAGTAACCTCAGATTCTGGGTGGCTATGTGAGCCACCACTTGTTTGTATACAAGAACAGTCAAAGTGCCTGACTCTCAGGTTCTAAAGTAGCTACAGAAGGCATATATGGAAAGCCTATGTAGACGCCTGAAACCTTCAGGGGATGGTGTGAATCTAGTCCTGGTCATGCTTGGGTTCTGGACGACGAAGGAGCTGCCATCTTGGATACCAAAGCACTATTTTTTGGCACATTAAAATGGATATGGATGATTACATCCCCCCCCCCCCCATTAAAAATAAATGTACTATTCGCCCATGTCGGAACCATTAAATCTGGACACCCCATTCATGTATTAAAGTCTTACACGCAGTAATCACTTTAGTGTGTTATTTCCGCTATTGCCCTTTAGATAGTCTTGTTACATTACATTTATGTTAAATTTGCTATCGTTAAAGGATCAAGTATATAAATATGTGCCTTTCATTTGTTTGTTCCGACAGGCGTAAAATAGCAATCACAGTGCAACGCACACCGCCTTGGGGAATAGAGAAATAAGGCGAACGCAAAACATATATTGTGTAATTTGTTTGTTCATTCCAATGCCTTGACGTTTCTCTTCTCCTCTAGAGTGCAGAAGTCTTCTTGTCTTTAACATACTGATTATGTTTTCTATACGCTGCTGATGTTGTTGATTTTGTTGTTGTTGTTGTTGTTGTTGCTGTTGAATGCCCACAATGAGTAAGCTTAATCGTTTTAGTGCGCCATGAAAAGTACTTTAAATGGCGGGTTGCAGTATCTTTCCTCGCAACCTGATGGTGCTAATGAAGATGAATGGGGTCCACCAGGGATTTTGTTATGCTTTGCTTCATCTGCGTGTTGTTCACTATTACGGGGATCCCGTCGATCTCCCATCTTGTAAGCCAGCCTGCTATAAAACAAACAGTTTCCATGTAGAACAGCAACAAAGTGAGGTGTGGGTCTTGACCAGTATATTTAACCTGCCTCTGACTAACATGTCTAATCAGTGTAAGTTGCTGACCCCGACTAGCATATCTGATCAGTATGTGTTACCTGACCCTGACTACCATGTCTGATCAGTATGTTTTACCTGACCCTGACTAACATGTCTGACCAGTATATTTAACCTGCCTCTGACTAACATGTCTAATCAGTGTAAGTTGCTGACCCCGACTAGCATATCTGATCAGTATGTGTTACCTGACCCTGACTAACATGTCTGATCAGTATATTTAACCTGCCTCTGACTAACATGTCTAATCAGTGTAAGTTGCTGACCCCGACTAGCATATCTGATCAGTATGTGTTACCTGACCCTGACTAACATGTCTGATCAGTATATTTAACCTGCCTCTGACTAACTTGTCTGATCAGTATGTTTTACCTGACCCTGACTAACATGTCTGATCAGTATATTTTACCTGACCCTGACTACCATGTCTGATCAGTATGTTTTACCTGAACCCGACTAACATGTCCGATCAGTATGTGTAACCTGAACCTGACTACCATGTCTGATCAGTATGTTTTACCTGAACCCGACTAACATGTCCGATCAGTATGTGTAACCTGACCCTGACTAACATGTCTGATCAGTATGTTTTACCTGAACCCGACTAACATGTCCGATCAGTACGTGTAACCTGACCCTGACTAACATGTCTGATCAGTATGTTTTACCTGAACCCGACTAACATGTCCGATCAGTATGTGTAACCTGACCCTGACTAACATGTCTGATCAGTATGTTTTACCTGAACCCGACTAACATGTCCGATCAGTATGTGTAACCTGACCCTGACTAACATGTCTGATCAGTATGTTTTGCCTGACCAAAAGTTAGTCTCCTTCTTTGTACATGTAGCCAATCCCATGCCCATCCCTCTTACAACACACTTTGCAGATTACAGCTCTACAATTCATTGCTCCTCATTCGGGCCTCGGTCCATGCTAACTGGAACAATTTCTAACTCGTTTCGAGGAAAAGTGAAACCTGTCCAACTGCACGTTTTGAAAGATGAAAATATTACAAACACAAACTGCTATTTATAGATAACAAATATAATGTTTGTACTTACAATGTTTGGTCTCATGTTGTTTCCACTAATTTAAACTGCAGTTTGTAATGTCACACCGTTTATAGAATATGTATAGTCTCCACTGTTTATGCCTTCTTAGACTACTGATAGAATATAAACAAAGACTGCCGCTAGTACAACAACGTTGAAATGATATAAATGGCGACCGTTTGTTTTCTAAAGACGTTTATAGATTATAAACACGACTACTTATTTTCTTTAAATGACTGTACTACCTTCAACCGATGAAAGGATATAAATGGCAACTATTTGTGGTTTTACATTGCTTGTTTAATACCAGTAGCGACCATTCCTAGTATCACATTGCTTGTTTAATACCAGTAGCGACCATTCCTAGTATCACATTGCTTGTTTAATACCAGTAGCGACCATTCCTAGTATCACATTGCTTGTTTAATACCAGTAGCGACCATTCCTAGTATCACATTGCTTGTTTAATACCAGTAGCGACCATTGCTAGTATTACATTGCTTGTTTAATAACAGTAGCGACCATTCCTAGTTTCACATTGCCTTTTTAATACCAGTAACAATCATTTATAGTACCACATTGCATGTTTAATACCAGTAACGACCATTCCTAGTACCACATTTTTTTTACAAGTATATGTAACAACCATTTCTAGTATTACACTTTTTATATAATTATATGTACCGACTAGTCCTAGTATCACACTGTTTTTATAATTAAATGTAACGACCATTTTAAGTATCACTGCTTATGTAATATACGTGACGACTATGTCTAATGTCGCACTGATTATATAATTATACGTAGCTACCATTCCAAGTATCACACTGCATATTGAATTTGCACTGCCATTTACTGTTTCCCGATTTCACACTGCTTATTGATATAAATGGCGACCATCTGTAATCCCACTTTGATTACACATTATAAATAGTTGTAGTGTATGGTCTCACAATGCTTATAGGAAATATGCATTTTACGTTTGTCTGCTACTTACAAACTATAAAGGACAACTGTCTATTTTTTCACGATGTTTATACAACCCAAGACTACTGGCAGAATATAAATGGTGACCACTTATTGTTTATATAATATAAATGACATCCAATTGCTGTGTCACAATATTTATACTACATCGGCCAGGAGATAGAATATAAACACAACAGCTTATATCCTCAAATGGTTTATAATGAGCTACGAAAACAGGTGAAGTATAAACTACAATATTATGTGTTCTCAGAAAGGTTATTCTACCTCCGAATAACGATATACTAATGAAGAATAAACTTTGTAGTGTAGTCTCTATCAGTTTATAATGATCTATTCTGAATACCAATAGACTATACTTCAGGACAGTCTATAGTCTAACAGCGTTAATAATTTGTTCTGAAAACCGATAGACTATCATTGAGGACAGTCTATAGTCTAACAATATTTATAATTTGTTCTGAAAACTGATAGACTATACACAACGAAAGTATATAGTCTCTCATCGCTTATAAATGGCTCCGAATATCGATAGACTCTAAACGATTACTGGTTGTGGCCTCACCACGTTTATAATTAGTACCGAATACCGAAAAACTATAAACAAGACAATTTGTGGCCTCACACAGTTTATAGTTAGTTTTGAATACCGAAAAAAAAAAATAATCGACAGTTTGAAATGTCGCAACGTTTATAATTCGTTTCGAATACCAATAGACTATAAACGAAGACTCCTTGTGGTTTTACTACTTTTATAATTTGTTCCAAATAACCACAGACTATAAACTATCACTGGTTGTGGCCTAACCATGATTATAATTAGCTCTAAACACAGATTCAATATTCACGACCGCTATTTGGATTTCCACATAATATACACTATCATGGACTACCATTTGAGACTAGGCAAGATATGTACTACCTCCTACCAATATAAAATCCTACTATCTTATAACGCCTTCTACTGTGTGTACCGAAACAGAAAACTGCGCAGCGAACATTAAATGAAAATAAACTTCCTGGTTTAATTCAAAGCCCCACGTTACATTTCTCTCAATATATATATTTAAATTAGCACACAGGACACTTTACAAGAAAGAAACAAATCCGGTTGAATAGCGTTTCGCGATTGGCATATTAACATTTGTTATTGGCTGGTTATATAACTAACAAATGATGTTGTATAACATTCAAAAAGCTTGACTTATTTATTAATTATCATTACAACGTCACAGATAAATCTACATTTTGAATATATATAACTGGTATTCAAACATGGTGACAGCAGCAAAGAAATCAGAAGAAGACTAGCCACAGCAACGCAGAGGCTAAACAGACTGAAGAAATTATCGCAGAACACTGGCAAAACGACAACAGTTAAAGTTTTGAGAGCCTGTGTTTTTCCTGTGGCAAAATATGCATGCGAATCATGGACAACTTCCAAAACCTCTAGAAAAAGATTCAAGTCTTTCGAGTCAAAATGTTAATGAAAGATCCCCAGAATACCCTGGACGAAGAAAATGACAAATATAGACATTCGACAAGAGTTAAATCATAAATTAAAATCAATAATCAATCAAATTTTCAATTTTTTTTGTCCAGGAAATTGAACTTTAGACACGCCAAGAGACACAACAGATTTGAGAGAACAGTGATGGAAGGTATAGCGTCAGGCAAAAACGACAGGGATAGACCAAGAAGACGATGGCACTAAGATATCCAGGAACGCCTGGTTATGACTGAGGTGGAGACTGTAGTTTGGCAAGGGAAAGAGTTTCTTTCAGACGGGATGTGATAGGAGCAACCTTCTATAAAAGACCTGCTACATAATGATGATCATAACCGTCATTGTACTTCTCTCACTTGACGGCCTTAAGCAAAAGAGTCTGTTCCATCTATTTCATGATGTGTAATATAAGGCGCTGTGCAGAATCTGTATTCTTGCACTCTGGGGTGACCGATAATGACTCAGTTTTCTGTAGGGTAAAGACATAGGGTGTGTATGTGGGTGATTTATGTAGGCCGTTGGGTTTACACATCACTACTACGTTCTATGGTATGGAGATAAACTCTGGAAAAACAAAATTAATGACCAACAACGCCGAGGGCTTCAACAGCAGGATAAAAGCTAATGGTCATGAACTCAGTGGTTGACCGTTTTACATATCTAGGGTCGATTGTCAGTGATGAAGGATCAAAATGTGAGGTGTTGACCTCAATAGCACAGACAATAGCGGCCCTTGCACGGCTTAACAAAAGCTAGAAAGATAAACGGTTAGCACTATGCACGAAAATCAGATTAATGCATACACTGGTCCTGTCAATATTCCTCTATGCTTGTGAGACATGGACAGTTACAGCTGAACTTCAGCAAAGGATAAAGACATTCATTACTAAGACGGCAGGAAGAAAAAGCAGCAGCAGAAATTCTTATCTATTCTTGCAGAAAGTCTGACACCCTAAAAACTGAAAAAGTGGACTATTCACTATCTAAAATTCGGTGCTATAAATAGATATGTCCTTTGTTTAGGGGGAATTAATACGCAAGTACCCACCTCGCCTACCCCAGCAATGGGAATAAACCTGTACGACAGAGTTTTCTTTTTTTGTTAATTATTTGTATTTGACATGAGGCCAACTGAAGTTGGGACTATAAACTCTGGTTGAAGTGGAAACGAGAGAAGAGAACGCAAAAAGTGCTATGTTCTCAATTCTACTTATTCTTCTACTGAAACAATACCAATACACGTCGTTCTGGCCTTTCTCTATCACTGAAAACAGCTATTTCGTAATGATACTAACCATATCAAGTCGCAGGTGCAAAACAAATCTTGCTGAACTTAACTGAACTTAACCGATCGCTCCATGTGTTGAACATTGTTAGGCACGTAAGTATCATGCTGATAACCTGTTACACAGTACCGTACCAAACGTTCAATTGTCAACGGCGTACGCCTAGATAAGCTTCAGACAACTAGATCGAGACAGAGCGTGCAAGAAGCTGTTTTTAACAGATCGTGTTTCAATGTAAAAAGTAACGAAACCTTGCACTTACTTATTTACTTTCTAACTTACTTAATTACTTACTTACCTACCTACCTACCTACTTACCTACTTACTTCCTTACTTACTTACCTACTTATTTCCTTACTTACCTACCTACCTACCTACCTACGTATCTACTTACCTACTTACCTACTTACTTACTTACTTACTTATTTACCTACTTTACTTTACATTACTTTTCTTTACTTTACTTACTTTACTTTACTTACTTTACTTTACTTTACTTTACTTTTCATTACTTTTCATTACTTTTCTTTACTTTACTTTACTTTTCATTACTTGACATTACTTTACTTTACTTTACTTACTTTACTTACTTACTGTGTCCTGCAACCTCGCAAAGCATTGAACCAGAAATGAGCTGCCATTGAAATTCTTTCATTTGCTGCCATGAGATCCGTCAAAGTACAGGGTTCTTGCATTCTTTGGCAATTATACATGTGTCCGAGGGTCTTGTGTGGCTAATCCCGATTTTTTCAATTTCAATCTACACCTGGACACTCACCTTCGTAATCTGACCCGGCGTTTCCACACAGGGAATGGCATTTTATGCCTTTCGCAAGTTCTTCTTTGATCTCCAATCATTCCTCACCATATCTGTAACGCCCTTTTTCGGTGCAGTTTTGCCCAGGAACTGGTCTGTCAGCTGAAGGGTTGGAAGAACATTGTCCTTGATTTCAGTTGTCAGACTTGGGGATTATTTAAAAAAGGGAAGGGGTGTCTTTGATCACAGGACTGCTTGTTTTCTTTCGACTTCTGACACATCATATTTTTTAATTTCTGGTGGTGTGATATCAGCGATTGCATAAACCTTTCCTTCTGGTGTTGGCTTAAGACACCCCGTTGCACTACGACATGCCTTATTTACAGTCACATCGACATGTCTACGATGTTCTGACTCGCTCCTTACCGGCGCGGCGTATTCTGCTGCAGAAATACACATTGCGAGGCCGATGTGCGCAACACAGTTATTGATGCTCCCCATGCCGTGTTTGCAACCTACGCAGCACTATCTTCTTGTATCTCCGCCTTACAATGTTCCTTGTAGGACAAAGTACGATCCGTTGTAATTTCTATGAACTTAGTTATATGCCCAGGGTCATAAAAACTGCTCAAAAATCGGAGTGTAAAAGTAATTGAAGTGTCTGTCAATAGGAGTTGCATTTTTGAATGAATCGTTGAATAACATTAGTGAACTAGGTTTCAGCCTTACAAAGATTCGTGACTTGCTTCTGTAGCTCGCTGTTTGTCTTCAGTATCTCAGATCTAAAGTCGGGTAGCCAGCCACCTTTCAGATCAGTAGACTGTATGCAAACCACCGAGATATATTAATAAAATAAACTTGGTACTATTGAATCCGAAATTCCGTCACACTGCAACATCCAAGGCAACGAGGAGGCAGACAGACTGGCAAAAGAAGGTGCGAGGCTACCACAAACAGATACCAGTATGACGTACGAAGAGTCAAAACGGCTTATCAAAGCCAGATACATGACCAAATGGGAAACCGAACATACTGGTTACACCAAAAACGATGCCTATTACCAGTTGAACCGAAGAGAGCAGGTCGTTGTCTTCAGACTTCGCACTGGCCACAACAGAGTGAGGTACCACCTATTGAACAAATTGAAGATAGGGTGTACCGACGAATGCCCGTGCGGTACTGGTAAAATGACCACTGAACATCTGCTGCAGAACTGCCCGACATACGAGGATCAGAGAGAGCAGATGTGGCCATTACCAGTGGAACTGCAAGACAAGCTCTATGGTAGTGGCGAGAGTCTCAGGATGACCGCCGCTTTTTTCGAGAAAATAATGGTTACTGTCTGACTGTGTACGCAGAATAAGAAGAAGAAGAATCCGAAATTAAAATCATGAACTAATGCTGGTGGTGCCGTG
Organism: Ariolimax columbianus; assembly: GCA_036924085.1. Lineage (NCBI taxonomy): Eukaryota > Metazoa > Mollusca > Gastropoda > Stylommatophora > Arionidae > Ariolimax > Ariolimax columbianus. Next base: position 33,776,012 of record JAVGWX010000020.1, on the reverse strand, counting down.
TCAGTCGTTACTGCAGACCAGCCGTTGTGGACGGAGTTTCTTCCTGCTCTGTTCTGTTAAGTGGTGCCGTGTCAGTCGTTACTGCAGACCAGCCGTTGTGGACGGAGTTTCTTCCTGCTCTGTTCTGTTAAGTGGTGCCGTGTCAGTCGTTACTGCAGACCAGCCGTTGTGGACGGAGTTTCTTCCTGCTCTGTTCTGTTAAGTGGTGCCGTGTCAGTCGTTACTGCAGACCAGCCGTTGTGGACGGAGTTTCTTCCTGCTCTGTTCTGTTAAGAATCGCTGTTTTTGTACTTCTTTTTCTTCCTCGTTCTTCCGGAAATAACGTTTGTTTTGCAGTTTAAAGCGAGGTTGCGATATCTAGGCTTTTCGGCTCGGCAATCCGATTTCAGCAACGCATTTTTAGGTAGGGGTTTGCCTCTATAATCGTCGATCCATAATCTCTTAGCCAGGCTGTATGGCTGCAGTCTGTTCCCAGTACCGATACTTGAAGGATATGGTCTTAGTCAGTTATCTGTCACTGACTTTGATGCAAGCAGCCAGCTATGAGAGGTTTGCTGTTGTCAGCTCATTCACGGCTGAATCTTTGGCCTCCACCAACGCCCATGTACTCTGAATAAACCTGTAGGTGCTCTTTGTATAGGTACAACGTGGAGAATGCAGCTACGTATCATCTCCTTAGACAGCTGGTTTTACGCATCCTCTCGAGAAGGCAAAATATACTGATCAGACATGTTCAGGTAAAACCTACTGGACAAGACCCTCACCCTGGCTTCCTCGTAGCTCTTCCTAGAAACGGGCTGTATTCATGCAGCCTGACTAACAAAGTGAGGGATTGACTTGATCACTGTATTACTGAACGACGCGCAGATGAAGCCAAGCATAGCACAACCGCCTGGAGGACTCCGGTCAACCTTTATCAACACGCTCGGGATGTTAGAAAAGCTACGACAACCCGCCTCTTAACGTCATTTTTAGGGCGCACAAAAGAGAAATCCTACTCATTGAAGGGAATCAACAACAACATACACATGTGTACAAATATGTACAATATACCCGTTGAGGAAGACGATAAACTTCAAAGTTATATGAATGTCACTATGAATAATATAAAACAAAGTTTGGGGCCTACAACACGGAAGCATTGATGATTAGCAGTTTGACACGACCACTACGCAAACTTATAAACAGTATGATAATGTCAAACAAACACGTCAAGGGGAAGTATTTTATACTGAACACGGAAAACGTTATACAGCCATAGAAACAAGATGTCAGAACGCCTTTTCTGTGAACTTTAAACTGTCCCCACTCCTTAAACACTAGAACATCAGTTAAATAAGCCAAACAGCAACTAACATCCTATCTATCTTCAGTCCACTTGTGTCGTTAGACGTCGTGGGTAGGTGGGATATCCTTTGTTTCATATTTTTGTGGAAGGCAAATGTCTGCTGGTGACTTATCAGCTCAATCCAAGTATCTGTATACTTCTTCTTCTTCTTCTGCGTACACAGTCAGACAGTAACCATTATTTTCTCGAAAAAAGCGGCGGTCATCCTGAGACTCTCGCCACTACCATAGAGCTTGTCTTGCAGTTCCACTGGCAATGGCCACATCTGCTCTCTCTGATCCTCGTATGTCGGGCAGTTCTGCAGCAGATGTTCAGTGGTCATTTTACCAGTACCGCACTGGCATTCGTCGGTACACCCTATCTTCAATTTGTTGAAGAGGTGGTACCTCAGTCTGTTGTGGCCAGTGCGAAGTCTGAAGACAACGACCTGCTCTCTTCGGTTCAACTGGTAATAGGCATCGTTTTTGGTGTAACCAGTATGTTCGGTTTCCCATTTGGACATGTACCTGGCTTTGATAAGCCGTTTTGACTCTTCGTACGTCATACTGGTATCTATTTGTGGTAGCCTTGCACCTTCTTTTGCCAGTCTGTCTGCCTCCTCGTTGCCTTGGATGTTGCAGTGTGACGGAACCCACTGTACCACTACCCTTTTTGGTGCGGACTGTTGGCACAGTTTGCAGAGTGCTGCTCTTAAGTCATTAAGCTCAGTGTTTTTCTGGCTTTTTAGCGCTGTGACTACTTCGAGAGCATCTGTCAGCAGGACTATATGGCTCTCATTTTCACTGTGTGTTACCATTTCTTCCACTGCCGCCCTCAGTGCCTCTGCCTCTGCTCTGAAATTGCTCGTGTACTTACCAGTAGCGAATGACAGTGTTATTTTTCTGCCATTTGGTAGGTTCAGGAATGCTCCTGCCCCTCCGTTCTGTGTAGTGTTTGTTACAGAACCGTCGGTGTATGCATGGGTCCAGTCCATGCTTGGGTAGCTTTTCGTTATGAAGCTTAAGGTAGTGTCTCTCCTTTCTTTTTCGGTCTGGCAGTTTTTGTTTGCAATACCTGGTATATTTTCTACCACCTCTGGAAATATATCCTGCCTCCAAGTAGGTTTTCGTACAGTAGTGATGGGTTTTGGTGTTGTTAGTGCGTTTATGGGATCTTCGTGCATCTTTGCTTTGGCTATTTCTGCAAAGTTTCTCCGCTTTAGTTTCCCAGTTCCCAAATTGTTTAGCCTCTGGTACATTGGATGGTCCGTCAGTCTTCGGAGTTTCTCTGACTGCAGCTGGGCTCTGCAGTCTCTTCTGTCGGTCATGGATTGCAGTTTTGTAATCTTTTCAAGTTCTACAATTGGCGTTGACTTCATTCCACCAGTTATGATTCTCATAGCTTGGTTTTGAAGTTTGTTAACTTTATCGAAGTTCGCCTTCGCTGCTGTTGTCCATGCCGCGATGCCATACTCGAGAACTGGTCTCACTCTTCCAGTGTACAGTTTCTTTAGTATGCCTTCGTCTGCTCCCCAGCTTGTGCCAGCAAGTTTCCTCATGATCGCCATTCTTTCTCTGGCTTTCATTCGGTTTCTCTCAATCTGACTTTTCCATGTCATGCGCCGATCAAATGTGACTCCCAGATAGGTTGGGTTGTCGTTTGGCTGCAGGATTTTGCCATTTAGGCTTAATTTGGTACTTTGGGGTTTTAATGAGAGCGAGAATATTGTGCACGTGGTTTTCTCCTCGTTTATTTTGACCAGCCATGAGTTCGCCCACTCTTCCAGCGATGTTAGGGCCGTTTGCATCCGATTTCTTGCTATGGTGAGATTCTTTTCAGAGGTCCACATAGCCAGATCGTCTGCAAACATTGAGCTATGGACTCTTCTTGGTATATTCTCTGTAATATCGTTTATATATACCAGGAAGAGTGTGGGTGACAGTACTCCCCCTTGGGGTACTCCCTGCTCGAGTGTCACCTTTTTGCTCATCTGCCCTTGTACTTGGACTCTGGCCGTTCTTTGTTTGAGGTAGTGGTTGATCCACTTGTACATCTTCCCACAAACATCACTTCTTCTTAGCTTGACTCTAAGTCCATCCTTCCAGACTTTGTCAAATGCCTTTTCCAGGTCCACCCAAACAGCTACTGTGTGTTTCTGTGCCTGGTAGGCATCTTCTATCTCCTGGGCTATGAGGATGACCTGGTCCTCAGTGGATCTGTGCTGTCTAAAGCCGGCTTGCTGTGGAATTAGTATTCGTTTTTCTTCCAGATGCCACATCAGTCTGGTGTTTATCATCCGTTCCATCAGCTTGCCGACACAGCTCAGTAGGCTTATGGGCCTGTATCCATTCGGATCTGTTTTGTCCTTTCCTGTTTTTGGTACTGGTACCAGTATTGCATCTTTCCATGCCTGGGGTACAATACCCCTTTTCCAGCTTTGGTTCAGGACTGATAGTAGTTTTTCCTTCGCTGTTTGGCCCAGCCCCATCAGCATTTCGTTTGTTATCCCGTCTTTTCCGGGAGATTTCCTTCTCTTTAGTGTTCTCATAGCCTCTTCCATTTCGCGCATTGTTAGTTTGGCCATCATGTGCTCTTCAGGAGCCGTATTTATGTTTTCGTGCCCCTTTAGCTCTTCGCTAATGTCTGTATGCTTATCTGCAGGGACCTCGATGTGGTTTGCTCTGGCATAGTGATCGACAAAGGCGTTTGCGGCTTTCTTACCTGTGATCAAGTTCTCGCCTTGCTTGATAGTAATTTGTTTATTTGACGGGGTTTCGTCGTTCATGGCTCTGACTAGCTTCCATAGCTTGTTCCCTTCTTTGTCCAGGTTTAAACTTTCCGTTTTATTTTTCCAACTTTCTCTTGCTGTTTGCTTGAGAGTGTGTTTGTACTTCGCCGCGGCGGCTTTGAGGGCGATGTTTGCCTCCACGGATTTTTCTCGTTCTGCCATGTTCCTCGCATTAGTTACTGCATCTTCCACTTTCTGTAACTCATCATTCCAGTAGGGCTTATAGTTTTTCCTAGCTCCTCTTGGGATGGTTTCAGTGGCGGCTTGCATTATTGCCTTGCTTAGGCTCTCTACCATGGGCTTCATTTTGGTGTTTCGTGTGTTGATGGTTTCACACAGCCCATCTGTCAGGATTGCAAATCTGTCCCAGTCGGCTCGTTTGTAATTCCAACGTGGGAGCGGTTTTGTTTCCTGTGGGCCTACTTCCATGTCAATGGTTAGCCTGATCGGCCTGTGGTCGCTACCTGCCAGTTGGTTTAGCACCTGGCGGTCTATTTTATAGTATATGTCCTGTGTGGAGAAGGCCAAATCTGGAGTCGAGGTGGTATGCCATGTTCTTGAATAGAAGCTAGGGCTATCCTCCGGCCTATTGATTAGGGAGAGATTTGCATCTATCTCCCAATCTTCCACTTCGTCACCTCTACTGTCTGTGTCAGAGTATCCCCATCTCTCCGAGTGGCTGTTGAAATCTCCAACTACTATGCAGTTGGAGTCTCTGACCTCCATACTCGAGAGCGATAGGTCTCTGTTTGGTGGTCCGTACAGATTGAAAATGCGGAGTTTCGTCTCTAGAGCCATTATGTCAACTCCTACAATTTCTGCTTGTCCGGTGTGATTGACAGGTACCGCGCTACTCGGTATGCTGTTTCTGGTCAGTATCAGGACCCCTCCTTTGTGACCTTCTCTATCTAGACGGAAGGTCTGGTATCCTCTGATTGAGAATTTATGGTTATTGTTGAGGTGCGTTTCCTGGATACATGCCACGTCAATCTTACCTTCATGCAGGTGGTGTGTTAGGGAAAGTTTTTTGTTAATGACTCCCTCCGCATTCCACTGTAGTATTCTGAGGGTCTTGAAGTTTTGGCCAATAGACGTTACCCCATAGCCATGTGCCTTGACTCCACGACACATGGGTGGGTGACCACCAGTAGTCAAGGGTGGGCCCCTTCGAGGCGTGAGGCCCGGCGCTATCGCTGCCTGGCGGGTCTCCTCAGGATGAGCGCCATACGTTTTTCGAATAGGTTGTGCTGCCATCATACTGTGATTTACGTTGCACTGTTTTGTTAGGCTTGCGGCCCCGTGCATCCGATTTCAACAGGCGTTTCTGTAGGGATGCCCTCCTTAGCCTTTGGCTGTCCCCAGCCTATCTGCAAGGCAGCAGTTGTTTACGATCAGAGTTTTCTCTCCTATGGAAGTTGTCTTTCCAGACTATCGAGTCTTCACTACTCGTGTCTATAGGGTGCAATGATGGTATGTGATATATGAGATGGGCTGGTTTACCCGGAAGAGAGGCAGTCCAGTGTGTCTGTATCCCAGGATCGTCACGTCCTGCCAGAAACGTAGCATTTGCATGTGAGTGGGGTATCTCTTTTTCCCTTTATTTTCTTGGCTTCTATGCAGGGATGGTACGCCTAGCATTCCCCGCCACCTGGGGTGTTGACACAGTGGGGCAGGTGTGCAATGTCCGCTGGTCTGCATCTCTTCTGCGTCCAGCATGATAGTTATGGCTGATAACGTACAGAGGTAGATATCGTAACCGGAGTGCATTTAGCCAGAGGACAAGCCTGGTAATGTCACAGAGATGTTGATCGCCTGGTGTGCGGACAACTCTCATGGTCAGTGGTTGAGTCTTGACAGTTCACAGTGTGGTGGCTGCTCTACTGTTTTCGACACCCCGACCAGGTTCTAAGTCTTTGGTTGGTGTTTTTCGCACCCCATCGCCGTATAGGGTGAGTATCAAGCAGTTTTCCGCCCGCTTTGATTTGCGGGCGGCAAGGACCTCTTACTGTGGCTCTACCTGATAGGGCTGGGGCGCAAGCCCCAGGTCCCGAGCATGTAGGAGCCTCCCATTGCAGTGGTGCTGAGATTTTGGGCGGGATTGCGGCTTTCAAGGGTTCGGCCGTAATCCCCCACATGGTAGCCTCGCGCCCTTGGCTTATCAGCCTGGTACGTGAACCAAAGTGTCTGCGGCTCCTCTCGATTTGAGCTGGTTTTCCGTAGCAACGCCCTGTCATTTGTAGGGTAAAACTGACCTGTCTTCAGATCTATTTCCAGCACCCGTTCACTATTTGGTCAGACGAATTTATTGAGGGCTTTTGTTTGTCAATGACCAGGTATTTGAAATCTGCGGAGTTAAACACGATTTCCGTAGCGTTCTTTCATTTGAGCTGACTTGTCGTCCGTGAGTCTAATACCAGCGTACGTTCATTATTAGACCCAAACGGCAGCGCTCTCAATTTGTCAGTTGTTCTACAGCATTGGCGTGTTCAGTCAAATTAAGCCGCAGGTTCCACACCTGGTGGTGCCCTTTCGTCAATTCCCTTAGCGAGATAGTCAAGTTTCTTAAAGGGTAGCCCCAAAGATTTTCGAGGGTCTAATTCCAGCACATGTTCTCTATTAGACCCCACTAAGGTGTACTTTTTGATAGTCATTCTGCAGTATTGGCGTGGTAAGTTAACTTAGGTCTCAGGCTCCACTCCTGATAGTGCTCTTCCGTCAATTCCTTTATCAAACACTGGATGCAGACAAAACCGAGCCACAGGGGACATAACCCCAGATTCTGGGGGTCTAAGTCCAGCACCAGTTCCATGTTAGACTCCAGAAGAGTGGTCTCGGCATGTCAATCATTTCAGTGTTGGCCGTGTTGAGTCAAATTAAGCCGCAGGCTCCACTCCTGGTGGTGCCCTTCCGTCAATTCCTTTAAGTTTCAGCTTTGCAACCATACTTCCCCCGGAACCCAAACACTTTGGTTTCCCGGAAGCTGCCCGCAGAGTCATCGAAGCAACTCCTGCGGATCGCTAGTCGGCATCGTTTATGGTCAGAACTACGACGGTATCTGATCGTCTTCGCGCCTCTGACTTTCGTTCTTGATTAATGAAAACATTCTTGACAAATGCTTTCGCAGTAGCTCGTCTTGCGGCGATCCAAGAATTTCACCTCTAACGCCGCAATACGAATGCCCCCGTTTGTCCCTGTTAATCATTACCTCCAGTTCCGAAAACCAACAAAATAGAACCGAGGTCCTATTCCATTATTCCATGCACCATTATTCAGGCAGCCGAGGCCTGCTTTGAACACTCTAATTTTTTCAAAGTAAACGCGCCGGCCACCCAGGACGCTCAGCGAAGAGCACCCGTGGGAGAGAGCCGGCAGACGGTAGGGCAGGAGACAACGGGCAGTGAACCGGCGCGAGCCGGACCGCCCGCCTGCGCCTGAGATCCAACTACGAGCTTTTTAACTGCAACAACTTTAATATACGCTATTGGAGCTGGAATTACCGCGGCTGCTGGCACCAGACTTGCCCTCCAATAGATCCTCGTTAAAGGGTTTAAAGTGTACTCATTCCAATTACGAGGCCTCGAAAGAGTCCCGTATTGTTATTTTTCGTCACTACCTCCCCGTGCCGGGAGTGGGTAAGTTGCGCGCCTGCTGCCTTCCTTGGATGTGGTAGCCGTTTCTCATGCTCCCTCTCCGGAATCGAACCCTGATTCCCCGTTACCCGTTACAAACATGGTAGGCATGTCACGTACCATCGACATTTGATAGGGCAGACATTTGAAAGATGCGTCGCCGGCACATGAGGCCATGCGATCAGCACAAAGTTATCCAGAGTCACCAGTGGGGACGCCGCAACCCCGCGAGGGGAAACGACGATTGGTTTTGAACTAATAAAAGCGCTCTTTCCGCGAGGGTCGGAGCTTGGTAAGCATGTATTAGCTCTAGAATTGCCACAGTTATCCAAGTAGGATCGTGTCATCTAAGGAACCTCGACTGATTTAATGAGCCATTCGCGGTTTCACCGTGAGACAGTGTGAACTTAGACATGCATGGCTTAATCTTTGAGACAAGCATATGACTACTGGCAGGATCAACCAGATATCTGTCGGAGACGTACGTACAGCACACACCGGTCGGCGGAGGAAGGGTGTGTAAAAAGCCTCGCTGGGACGACGGCCGCAGGGACCGACTGACGGGACGGACGGACGGTTTGTTCCACCCGTCCCTCACTCCGTCGACCTAGGACCGCCTGACAGGGGCCTCCCACACGCACCAGACGACCGACCGACCGGGCTCGCTCGAGGAGGGATGGCAGCGCTCTGTGCAGAACGGATCCCAACGACCTCGGCGATGAATTTCACTGGGACTGGAGACAATTTGGCCTGCCGGCCTGCCCTCGAGGCAACGATTCCTGCTTTCCATTTGCCGGTCACAAGCTCTTTGCGAGAGTCGGACCACCAGCGAGACGTACTGTCGAGCTCTGCTATAAGCCTTAGATAAATCACCACGGACGGACCACGTTTCCTGATACGGACCAGACTAGCGCACCTCGGTGGAGGAGCCACTACCACAAACCGCACCCAATTCGCACTACGGGGAAAGGCAGGCGAGCGTTTTCCGCAAGCCCGCGCTATCGCTCCGCCTGGCGGGACTGAGATCGCTTTACGAACACTGGTTGAAATTGAGTCGCCGCAGCGAGACAACTACCCCAGATGTATCTGTATACGATCGGCTATTTTTGGGACTGGTGGTGATAGAAGCGAAAATTAGAGCAAGGTAGACCCGCAGCCTGTCAGGCGCCATCTATGCCGCTCCGCTTTTAGAAGCCTCAAGAGAGGACAATGACGATGAGTGAAATGAATGAGTCGCTGGTACCACAAGGAAGAATACAATCAGAAAACTTCTACTCCTTTGATAATTGCATATCAAGGTCCCATTTTCTCTATCAAAGAATAGCAATGTTTATAATCATGTTTTGTCTCCGTAGAGTTCTTGTTTCTTATCTATCTCACGAGGCCAGGGACCTGATACGCTAGTCCAGTCATGCACAACATACTGATTAGGACCTCGCGCCAGCGTCAAGGACAATACACTGACCAAGACCACCATTTTTATTCCATGCAGCATTCCCTCAAAACAGGCTGTTTTCAAGGCAGCCTGACTGATGAGATGTGGATCGATGTGATCCCCGTAGTAGTGAGCGATACGAATATGAAGACAAGCATAGCACAGTCGCATGGAGGACAGCGGTCCACATCCATCAGCATGCCCGGAATGTGAAGAAAGCTACTATAACCAGCCACTTAATGTCCTATTCAGTGCCCGCAAAAGGGTTGTTGTTGTTGTTGTTGTTGTTGTTGTTGTTGTTGTTGTTGTTGTTTGCGAATGCCCACAATGAATAGGTTTACACTTTTGTGTGCCCTGAAAAGTCATAAAGTGACGGGTTGCAGTAGCTTTCCTCTCATCCCGAGTATGCTGATGAAGGTGGACCAGGGTCCTCCAGGCGGTTGTGCTATGCTTGTCTTCATCTGCGTGTCGTTCACTACTACGGGGATCATATCGATCCCTCACCTCGTTAGCCAAGCAGCCATGAAAACAATTCGCTGCCAGTGAGGACTACGAGGAAGGCTTAGTGAGGGCCTTGGCCAGTAAATTTTGCCTGACCCTGACTAACATGTCTGATCAGTCTGTTTTGCCTGACCCTGACTAACATGTCTGATCAGTATATTTTACCTGACCCTGACTAACATGTCTGATCAGTATATTTGCCTGAACAAACGTTAGTCTTGCCTCCCGCGGAAAAGGGTAAACTTACTCATTGGGGATATCAAACAACATCTCACTTGGCCAGTATTATTCTTCATCTTCCTGAGTGATAGGATGTGTTCCGATGTCATGGTATGCTCTTTATGCAGCATGCTAGTAGTACGCTCCCACCTGTCATCTGTCTCAATTTTTGTTTTGTTGTAAAGATGATTATCGAATCTATTATACCCATTTCTCACCCCGAAGATGAGGACTTTCTCTTCTCTAGTTAAACCAAAGCAGACGTCTTCTTTCCTGAAGTGGGGGATGTATTTTAGTTCGTTTCACACTGAATCTGAATTTAATTATGGTCTTCGTCTCATTATATGTGATTCTGAAGTCTGTTTGATGGGAAGTTCCTTGACACTCTGCTAGTTTGCAAACATCGCTTTCGATATTGTAGTGGAAGCACATACTTCCTCTTCTTTCTTTTCGCTTTCTGTCCTTCTGTTGCATTTCAGCGCCAGGTTTTGATCTGGCCCTGGTAAGTGCTTCATACATGGGGAGCTTTACTACTTTTGTTATTTCTGCTATTCATCTTTTGCGTGGTCGGCCCTTGGCTTTGTATCCATTGTATCTGTATAACATGGATTATTTATGAGGGATACTATCAGGTGTTTCTCGTGCCGAACCATTTGGTTTGCTGTCTGTTGATGAAGTGTACCTACTTGTCTCCCAATGTCTTCGTTTCTGATTCTATCCGGTTTTTATTACTCCCAGCATTCTGCTCGGGGATTTCATTTCTGCTGTTACGATGTTGCCACATGAAAAATGCATGTGCTTAGGATCTTTAGTTTTAATTCTTTGCTTCTGTTATGCCAAAGGTTATGCAAACTCCTTAGCTCATCGACTGCCATGAGTGGCAACATATAGATGCGAAACATGGACGATTACAAAAGCAAATAAAAGCATAAATCGGTGCTTTTGAAAAATAGTTCTATAGAAAGAGTCCTGAAAAGAAAGAAAGAAACAAATTCATCCGGCAAGACCTGAAAATGGAGGAGAATTGGTTAATACATGTCGTAATGACCCGAAAATAGGATTTTTGGACACGTCAAAAGAGTCAACGGATTGGAGAGAGTGGTTATGGAAGGCATGGTCACTGGAAAGAGAGGCAGGGGCCGACCGAGAAGACGATGGACCCAGGACATCAAGGAGACGCTGGATTTGACCTTGGAGCAGGCCAGAAGACGCGAAAGATAGAGTTTCCTACAGACAAGCTGTCATGAGAGCCACGTTTTGCAAAGGACTTACTACATGATGATGATGGTGTTACGATGTTTCTTTTATCTTTGCTTGCTAATGTCTGATTCTTGCACTGATAGCACAACGTAGATAGGAATATCGTGTTGTATATCCTTCTTCTAAACCCATTGTACCGTGCTTGCATAGCAATTCTCCCAATGATTTGACTTGCTTCCTTACAATTGTTTTGGATTTCGGTCGCCATTTACATTATTGTATTGAAATACGAGTTTAGCCACACAATGATTAACGCTGGGTGTTCTGCTGATAGATGTGTCAGGGAGTGGCTGCATTGCTGAGGTCTCTATTTTAATGTTGTTTTAGAGCTGTATCAATCAGGACTGACTTGCGTTCTTCCTGGATTTTTGTTATCTTGTTTTTTCTCAACAGCAGTCTTTCGTGCTTTTACTTCCGTTCGGTGATTGTTAAAGTAAATTCTCGTTGTTAGTTTATTTTAGTTAAGCTCAGTTTCCGTTCCACTTGTGGCACTGAGAAATGTGGAGATGCGATATTGTATTTCCTTAGCTAAATGTGTGGGAATCTGTTGTTTAAAACCCGTATCATTGCAGTATTAGTCAAATGCCAGATATTCATAAAACATTAAGATGTTGAGAAATGCATGAGTTGTAGCGGTCAGCGACTTAAAGCTGACTCTTAAAACACAGAGCTGCTAGAACCCTTCTTCAATTCCCCCTTGTGATTCTGGATAACAAACTGCAACACGGTAAATTGGTTAAGAAGAAAGGATCAAAGAGATTGGTTAAGAAGAAGGGATACAAAAGATTGGTTAAGAAGGAGGGATCACAGAGATTGGTTAAGGAGATGGGATCAAAGAGATTTGTTAAGAAGAAGGGATAAAAAAATGGAAAACTAGCCCGGTACTCAAAAATGCCCGCTGAAGTTGGCTGTGACGTACCGAAAGGTGCAAATATTGCAATCAAGCTGTAAACTGCAACACAACGCATTCCATTGTCTGTACTACATCCTGTTACTTGCAATGCCCTTTTTAGGGGCTGGTAGCGGGAGTTTGAGAACGAAAGACGACAACAACGAACAAGAAGAAGAAATGGTTCAGAGCTCGTTGTTAGTACCAGATATTTTTCTTATCCGTTCCTTAGTAATAGACTAATCCATTTCTATTGTATATGTTTATACGTGTATCGATGTTACTGACAGATAGGCCATCCTAACACATTATCCAGTGATATTTTTAGTTTCTGAATCTGTCTTCAGCTCTACGTTTAAGTTCCATCTCTGGTGCCTATCACATCTGGGGATTTTGCTGTTATTTTCTATGGTAACACTCGGGATGTCTGTTTTTGATTTCCATCTGCTGCTTGGCTTGTGATTTGGTTTGTACGTTCGAGATCTTTTTGTTTTTTATATGGAGTTGTTTTTCTTTAATCGCGCTTTTCCTATGCAATTTTTTCTTGTTACATTGGATAAGGCCTTCGACACGGTAAAACATCAACATCTGTGGAGAATCATGAAGGAAATGGGGTTTCATTTGCATGTAGTCCATCTCATTGAAGCATTATACCAAGATCAATAAACCGCTGTCCGAGTATCTGGGCAAACATCAGATTGGTTTGCAGTACAAAATGGAGTCCGACAAAAAATGTATCCTCTCACCTTATCTGTACAACATATATGCGGAATGTATAATGAGAAATGTTCGAGAAGATGTGAACATTGAAAGATTCGACCGATTATTGACGATTGGGGGGTACGAGATTCCAGAGTTACGATACACAGATGACACAGTGATACTATCAAGAAGTACAGAAGGGCTAGAGCAGCTACTTTTAGCCGTTAATGGACATAGTAAAGATCAAAATCTGTTCATAAACATAAATAAAACAAAGATAATGACCACCGCCAAAACACAATGTCAGCATGAATTTACATTTGGTGGTGAGGAAATAGATCAGGTCACACATTTTGAATATCTTGGCTAAAGAATTGACAAAAATGGCGACTGCTCGAAAGAAATCAGAAGAAGACTATGGCAATGCAGAGACTGAACAGCCTGAAGAAATTATGGCAGGGCACAAACAAAATGATAAAAGTAAAAGTCTTGAAAGCCTGTGTTTTTCCTGTGGCAGCTTAGGGCTGTGAATCACGGACGATTACCAAAACTTCTAGAAAAAGAATCGAATCCTTCGAAACAAAATGTTTTAGAAAGATCCTCAGAATACCCTGGACAGAGGAAAAAACAAATGCAGACATTCGACAAGAGTTGAGCTTAGAAGAGAACTGGTTTATCAATTCCATTTTGGCTAGAAAATGCAAATACTTTGGTCACATCAAGAGACACAACGGTCTTGCGAGAACGGTGATGGAAGGTATGGTGCCAGTCAAAAGAGGAAGGGTTAGACCAAGAAGATGATGGCACCAAGATATCCAGGAGTGCCTGAGTATGACTGGCGGAGGCTGGATTTTTGGCAAGGGACTGAGTTTCTTTCAGACAGACTGTGATGGGAGCGACGTGCTATAAAGGACATGCTACATGATGATGACATTGGATGCCATTACTTTCATTTCAACTGCTTCCCTTCTGGAGTGTTTTTTGTTCTCATACTTTCGATTTACGGGATATTCTCCATTGCATTTATTGGTTTTGTTTCCATAGCTCCAGTGATGGTAGAAATACTTGTTTTGAGATAATTAATACTTTGGAAGCTATTTTATTATTGCTGGGAACCATGCTGTAACTCCGTATTCATCCACTTGTCTCAAATAATATGCGAACATTTCCTTTAGGGTACTGGTATCAGCTTTTCATGTTGAGCCCGTTGTCTGTCTCAATATGTCCTTTCTGGCGCTAGCTGTTTTGGACGCTTTTTAGATCTGGATTTTCCATGTCAGCCTTTAGTGCATTGGCATTCCTAGATAAGTTGGACATGTCTAGGGGAAGAGTCTGGTCATTTACTTTTAGGGTTACTTTTGATGGTTTGAGAAATGGGAAGACGATGGCAGATGACAGACGACCCAACAGAAAGACGTTACAACAATGGAGCCAACACACGGCCAAAGTAGGGCATAAGAGACTTAAAGTCTGGTCAGACAAAACATACTGATCAGACATGTTAGTCAGGGTTAGACAAAAACATAATGATCAGACAGGTTAGCCAGGGCCAGACAAAACACACTGAACAGCCATGTTAGTCGGGGTTAGACAAAACATACTAAACAGCCATATTAGTCGGGGTTACACAAAACATACTGATCAGACATGTTAGTGGTGGTTAGACAAAACATACTGAACAGCCACGTTAGCCAGGGCCAAACAAAACATACTGAACAGCCATGTTAGTCGGGGTAAGACAAAACATACTGAACAGCCATGTTAGTCGGGGTAAGACAAAACATACTGAACAGCCATGTTAGTCGGGGTAAGACAAAACATACTGAACAGCCATGTTAGTCGGGGTAAGACAAAACATACTGAACAGCCATGTTAGTCGGGGTAAGACAAAACATACTGAACAGCCATGTTAGCCAGGGCCAAACAAAACATACTGAACAGCCATGTTAGTCGGGGTAAGACAAAACATACTGAACAGCCATGTTAGCCAGGGCCAAACAAAACATACTGAACAGCCATGTTGACTATAGTGTGTTCGGATAGGAAATGAAACCGGAGACTTTGATCTCGTCAATGTAGATTGTTTATCATCAATAGGTTTTGGCTGCGACACTTCGCTAAAAAAACATTGCGACCAGATATCTACATCGCCAACTTGTTCAAAAAGATGCCCCTGGTATTATTTTTAAGGATCAAGGTGAGATGTAGCTATCAGCGACCCATAGCTTATTGCTAGTGGCTGGGTCAGCGATCCAAGCTGACTGCGATCAGCGACCCATAGTTAATTGCTGGTGGCAGGACCAGCGACCCAAAGCTGAATGCGATCAGCGACCCAAAGCTGAATGCGATCAGCGACCCAAAGCTGACTGCGATCAGCGACCCATAGTTTATTGCTGGTGGCAGGGTCAATGAACCAAAGTTGGCTGCTAGTGTCAGGGTCAGCGACCCAAAGCTGACTGCTAGTGTCAGGGTCAGCGACCCAAAGCTGGCTGCTAGTGTCAGGGTCAGCGACCCAAAGCTGACTGCTAGTGTCAGGGTCAGCGACCCAAAGCTGACTGCTAGTGTCAGGGTCAGTGACCCAAAGCTGGCTGCTAGTGTCTGGGCCAACGACTCAGAGCCACCAAGACCCTTCTTCACATCCACGCTGTGATCTTAGATAACAGGCTGCAACAAGGCAGGCTGGCTAAGGAGAAGGGATCAAAGAGGGAAGACTAACCTGGTACCTATACTGGCTAATGAGAGGGGATCAAAGAGGGAAGGCTAACCTGGTACCCATACTGGCTAATGAGAGGGGATCAAAAAGGGAAGGCTAACCTGGTACCGAGACTGGCTAAGGAGAAGGGATCAAAGACGGAAGGCTAACCTGGTACCCATACTGGCTAATGAGAGGGGATCAAAGAGGGAAGGCTAACCTGGTACCCAGACTGGCTAAGGAGAAGGGATCAAAGAGGAAAGACTAACTTATTACCCAAAGATGCCATGCTGAAGTCGAATGTTTCGGACCGAAAGGTGCAAATATCGCAATCAAGCTGTTAACTACGACACAACGCATTCCGTTCTCCGGACTACATGCAGCAACTTACAAAGCCCTCTTCAGATCTTGGTAGTTGAAGTTTGAAAACAAACAATGAAGAAGAAGAAGAATTTATAAGGATTCGTTTAACCATACAGCTACTGCAGAGTTTTTCTGTAATTGTTTTGAAGCTCCTGTTTTTTGTCAGTCGGTCAACTATTTACTTTGCTGGTATCTCGATATGTCCTGGAATCAATTGGATAGACACGTTAACTGCCTGGACTGCTGTTATTATGTTGTTGAACGCTATTCCTACTAAAAATATCTCTTTGAACTATATTTAACAGCACACGAGGACGGAAAACGAAATTGACACATAGTTTTATAGCTCCCAGTCTAGGTCAAAGTACGGTTTAGACAGTATTTATCAGTCTTCTTGACATTGTTATCTATGCTCCTTATTGTTGTTACGTGATAGAGAGAAAGATTATTTTGTCTGTTATCAGATATTTACAAAGCTGTGCACTTGCCAGATCTCTAAGTAGGTTTTACACGATTAAATGAAGTCCTGATGTGTTTTAAGGTCATGTTGACACTGTTGGATAGTTGTCATGGCCCATATTAACACTGGGTACAGGTCTTATCTTATATATCTATTTTTAGCTAGCACCAAGCGCAGTCCATGTCTCAGAAATGTCCAATTAGTTAGAGCCAAGTAAAGTTAATATCTCGTATTAGCCTCGAGTAACGTTCGTATCTTATGTTTTTCTCGTGGATATCTCTTATTAGCCTCGTATAAAGTTCTAATCTTGAATGTATCTTATTAGTCTCAAGTGAAGATTTATCTTACGTTCTTCTTCTTGTTATCTCTTATTACTTTCGAGAAAAGATCTTATCTTGAGTATCTCTTATTAGTTTTAATGAAAGTTCTTATTTGAAATATCTCTTAGTAGTACTGAGGAAAGCTCCTATCCTGAAAATCTCTTGTTAGCGTCAAGTAAAGTTCTTATCTTTAGTATCTCTTAATAGCCTCAAGTAAAGTTTTTTCTTGGGTATCTCTTATTAGTCTCAAGGAAAGATCTAATCTTTGATATCTCTTATTTATCTCAAGTAAAGTTCTTATCTTACGTTTTTCTTTTGTCATCTTTTATTAGTTTCGAGAAAAGTTCTTACCTTGGGTATCTCTTATTGTTCTCAAGTAAAGTTCTTATCTTACGTTTTTGTATTGACATCTCTTATTAGTTTCGAGAAAAGTTCTTATCTTGCGTATCTCTAATTAGTCTCAAGTCAGGTTCTTATCTTGTGTCTCTCTTATTAGCCTCAAGTAAATTTCTTCTTGGGTATCTCTTATTAGTATCAAGTAAAGTTCTTATCATGAATAGCTCTTATTAGCCTCGGGAAGAGTTCTTTTCTACATTCTTCACTTGGATATCTCTTATGAATGTCTTATGAAGTTCTGTTTTGGGGCATCTGTTACTCGCCTCAAGTTAACTTTTTATTTTATCTTCTTCTCTTGGATATCTCTTATTAGCCTCGAGTAACGTTCTTATGTTACGTTCTTCTCTAGGATATATCTAATGAATATCAAGTAAAGTTCTTATCTTCGTAATCTCTTTTTAGCTCTGAATGAACTTCTAAGATAACTTTCTTTTCTTGGACATCTCTTATTAGTCTCGAGTAAAATTCCAAACACGTTATTCTCATGGATTTCTCTTATTAGCCTCAAGTAAAGCTCTAATGTTGGTAATCTCTTATTAGTCTTAAGTAAACTTCTTTTCTACCTTCTTCGCTTGGATATCTGTTTTTAGCCTCAAGTAAAGTTATTTTAGGGCATCTCTTATTAGCCTTAAATTAAGTTCTTATTTTATGTTCTTATTATGGATAGTTCTTATTAGCCTCAAGTAAAATTCTTATCTTAGGTATCTCTTATTAGTCTCAAAAAACGTTCTTATCTTGGGTATTTCTTATTAGCCTCAAGTAAAGTTCCTATTTTGGGTGTATCAAATTAGTCTCAAGCTAACTTCTTATTTTATGTTCTTCTCTTGGATATCTCTTATTAGCCTCAAGTAAAGTTCTTATTTTAGGGGTATTCTCTTATTAGCCTCAAGTAAAGTTCGTATCTTGGAAATCTCTTATTAGCACGAAGTAAAGTTCATGTTTTGATAACTCTTATTAGCCTCAAGCAAAATTCTTATCTTGGATATATATTAGTAGCCTCAATTAAATTTCTTATTTGTATATCACTTAGTAGCACCAAGGAAAGTTCTTATCTCGGATATCTCTTATTAGCCTTCAGTAAAGTTATTATTTTGGACATCTCTTAAGTCTACCTTCTCAAATACACATCAGGGTTAAGAAGTCCAATGCAACCTGCTAACAAACAAACATCATGCCGAGTTAACTCAGCACGAGTGGCTTCCAACAACAACAACAACAACAACAACAACAACACAGTGTACCTTTTACCTTCATGTATAAGACAACGCATTCCATTTAAGCGGTGATTTTCTTCTCCACAATAATATCAACACAAGACCTTCATCTTGCTGCCTTTTATCCAGTTCTGACAATCTTGTTATCACAGATTTCCCCAACAAATGCGTGTTGCATATCTTTACATCCCGAGCAAGCTGTTCCTTCCACATTCTATTAGAGCTGCCCCTTTCCATGTAGTCACTATAACGCCTGTACTGTCATGTATTGTACTTACCGTTTTCATCCGAATGTAATACGAATCCAATATGGTGTTGTTGTTTGCGAATGCCCACAATGAGTAAATTTAATATGGTGTGCACCCTGTAGCTTTCTTCATATCCCGAGCGTGCTGATGAAGGTGGACCAGGGTTCACCAGACGGTTGTGCTATGCTTGGCTTCAACTGCGTGAGGCTCACTACTACATAAAACGACCCTGATTTTGAGAACTTCTTCAAATAAAGGAAAAAATCCTTGTTTCTAATTTTGAGAGTAGTCAGTATTTACTCAGCAAACGATAATGCTTATCTTATAATTAAACACGAAATACTAGTTTTTTGTCGTGGTTTACTATTATGTGGAATTTATAAGTTTTAATATGATATAAAGCTTGAACACCGATCCTGGCATGTTCTTAGTCCGAATTGTTATGTTGATGTACTTTATCTTGTTTCTATTTTTAGCAATTGTTCGAAGCTATCAACTGCGTCCTGAGTGTTCCGCCGAGGTATTTGTGTATGACAAAGACAAGAATAGCACCAGTGCCCCGCAGAGAGCATGTCGTAGGAGGCGACTAACTGCGTGACATGGCAAAACACTTGTGTGGTTAGGTGGTTTGTTAAGAGTAGCATATATGGCGTTTAACAGGCTGCGGGTCTACCTTGCTCTAATTTACGCGTCCACCTCCACCAGTCTCAAAAATAGGCGACCGTATATTCTAGGGGCTAACAGTTGCTGGGATTGACCTGACAAATCACCAGGGAATTTTCACCTGCCAAAAAATATGAAAGAAAAGAGGTCACAAGTCTCCACGGTGTCTAACGACATAAGTGGACTGAAGATAGATAGATCTTAAGGTTTAAATTGCAGAAATATAAGTCCACACGTCCGGGAAACGGTTATGTAAAGTTAAATAATAGCTTTTAAATAGTACGACCAAAGAGGAAGTTGTATCAGCATTGTCATTTGTTATTTTAGTGCTGTTTTTCTTTCTGGATTTGGAATTGAATACACAACACTTTGGTTGGCAGGCCATGCTCTTATCACTTCTGTCAACCTGACGTGATAAGGAACCCACAAATGTAATCAATATAATCAATAAACATTATGAAAACACATACAAATGATAGTCCAAAGTACATGTATTTTAAATAGTCAGAAATGAATTATGAAAAATGATATATACATATCCATGTGGTTATTTAATACGACGAGACTTCAACTGCAGCCTTTAAAGTACGATTTGAATTCAAAAGACTTATTTTTATGTAATTTAGAAGGGTTGGTTATAAAGACTTCAAGAGTGTTATGCATATGAAAATATTTTGCAGACAAGCGACATGATGTTATAGTAGCCATTTGAATTTTGCTACCGATCTAGTGACACGTACAAAGGAGGAGCAGCGTTCTGCTATTTATGCTGTTAAGCTAACGGCTGGGGTTAAATGGCTAAATAGATGGACAATGGGGAATACTGGTCGAGAAATCTGCAAACATATGGCCACTTCAAAGACAACATCAACTTCCTGAAAAGGAGAGAGCAAGCATCATTTTCCGATTTCGCACTCAACACATACAACTTAACAGTCACGAACAGAATCCAACTAGAACATACTCAGAGTGACGGATGTGCACACATCACTATGAAACTTTTGGATATCATCCTTTTTGAATGTCTGATGCGTGCCGGTGATAAGAGAGAGCTTCTTTCTCCGATGCAGGACAAAGGAAACTAAACAACAGCTCACAAACACTTGCAGATACCACATGGCATTGAGCCAAAGGGCAGGAGCCCATAGGCAGCTGGAACAATAACCAACAAACCAACCATTAAAAGGCATTAGAGAATGAAGGTTCAGTACGGTTTTGTTAAACCTATCAGTCCAACAAGTGTATGAGTGGAGTAGGAAGTTCCGAAACGGCTTTAGTTCTGTATAAGACATTTTCTGACTAGGTCAGAAACATCAAGTAGTAACACCGGAGTTAATTGCAGTAATTGAACGCATAGTGACGCCAAAGATGCAGCAGTGAATGAATTGACAGCGACCAATTTAGGCCAGTGACAGCGAATAGAGCTGACCAAGACCCTATTTAATCTCGAAGTGTTGGCTCTGAAAATAAGCTGGACTGGTGTAGTGTTAGTGCAATACGAGGATAGTGATCCTAATTGGAAGCCGGTACCCAAACATGCCAGCTGAAACATAAAGTGCCGGCTCGAAAGGCTCAAATATCGCAACTTCTCTGTAACCTGTGACGACGTCTAATTTCTTTTTCAGGCCTAAGCCAAAGAAGGAGAAGAAGAAGAAGAAGAAGAAGAATAAGAAGAATAAAAAGAAGAAGAAGAAGAAGAAGACAAAAAAGAAGAAGAAGAAGAAGAAGTAGAAAAAGAAGAAGAAAAAGAAGAAGAAAATAAAGATAAACAAAAAGATTAAGAAGACAATAAAGATAAAGAATAAGATAAAGATAAAGAAGAAGTAGAAATAACAATAGGAAGAAGATAAAGACGAAGAATGATTAGAAGAAGAGTGCAGCGACTGCAAACATCGGCGTGTGAATGAAATAGTCGCACTTCTGGTCATCAGTTAAGGCTTACCTCATCATCCATGATGTGCTACAGTTCTACAAGATGGATTCAACGACACCTGAGCTCAGAACTGAATCAACGACACCTGAGCTCAGAACTGAATCAACGACGTAGTGCATGAGTGGCTATACACGCGACCAAAAGACCTGTTTCTAGAGGCATCCAGGCAGGGACTAGGAGGGAGGGGTAGGGGACGGTGCGGAATCGATCGCAATATAGCTCTACGCTGAAAAATGAATCGATTATGTGCCATTCTACTAAAAAAATTAGAAAATGGAAAGTTTAAGGTTTTCATTCGAAGAGCTGTGGAACATTATTACGATTTAACTGATACAGGTTATGACCATAAGCATTTACTAATTGGTTAATTCACCCTTTACAGTCCATCCTAATTCGTTAGAGTTGTAGCTTAAGACACACATCTCATGAATTAGGTCAGACTGTAAAATGTTAAGACACGAATTTAATCAGCTTGGCAGGACTGTAATGAGTTTAGACACGAACAAAATTAATTAGTCCGGAATGCAAGGGTTAAGTCCCAAATTTAATCAATTAAGACTTGGCTGTAAAGTGTTAAGTCACAAATCTAATTAAGTAATAATTATACTGTAAGGGATTAAGTCACAAATTTAATCAATTAAGACTGGGCTGTAAAGGGTTAAGTCACAAATCTAATTAAATAATAATTCTATAGTTGTCCATCACAAGTGATGAAGACCACTCTCTTTGTTCAGCCGTGTGGACAATCGTATTTCTTGCTGTGTCCGCTGAAATGGGTGACTTGCGCGGTGATTTGGATTAAAGTGAGGAAGAAACTGCGCCTTTTGTCAACCTCACTCACAGAGCCTAAGCTACCTTTTGCCAGTGGCAAGACATTCATCGAGTAATAATTATACTGTAAAGGATTAAGTCATAAATCTTATCAATTTAGACGACTGTTAAGAGTTAAGTCACACATCTAATTAATTTAGACTGGACTGTAAAAGGTTAAGTCACAAATCTAATCAATTTCGACAGGACTGTAAAGGATTATGTCACAAATTTAATCAATTAAGACATGACTGAAAAAGGTTGTCACAAGTCTAATCAATTTCGACAGGACTGTAAAGGATTAAGTCACAAATTTAATCAATTAAGACAGGACTGTAAAAGGTTAAGTCACAAATAGAAACAATTTAGACGACTGTAAAGGATTAAAGCACAAATGTAATCATTTAAGACTGGACTGTAAAGGATTAAGAAACAAGAATTATAAACCGAAATCACGCATCATCATCTACAAGTACCTTACCGATTCGCGATGGCCATTACGAATCTCCACTTTCTATTATCACGCCTGTTGGTTATCAGTGCCACGATAGGTCGTCTCCCATGGCAACCCTTCAAGCTGTCCAATATTTGTTCTCTTTGCCTCCATCTGTCCCTCTTACTTGCAATTCTGCCCGTTTTCACAATGTGTTCCAATTCGCCTCTTCCCATGACACGCCCGAAAAACAATGAGAAGTGTCCTGATGTTTACCATAATCTGTCTTTTTGAAGTGTCCTGATGTTTACCATAATCTGTCTTTTTGAAGTGTCCTGATGTTTACCATAATCTGTCTTTTTGAAGTGTCCTGATGTTTACCATAATCTGTCTTTTTGAAGTGTCCTGATGTTGACCATAATCTGTCTTATTGAAGTGTCCTGATGTTTACCATAATCTGTCTTTTTGAAGTGTCCTGATGTTTACCATAATCTGTCTTATTGAAGTGTCCTGATGTTTACCATAATCTGTCTTTTTGAAGTGTCCTGATGTTTACCATAATCTGTCTTTTTGAAGTGTCCTGATGTTTACCATAATCTGTCTTTTTGAAGTGTCCTGATGTTTACCATAATCTGTCTTTTTGAAGTGTCCTGATGTTCACCATAATCTGTCTTTTTGAAGTGTCCTGATGTTTGCCATAATCTGTCTTTTTGAAATGTCCTGATGTTTACTATAATCTGTCTTTTTGAAGTGTCCTGATGTTGACCAAAATCTGTCTTATTGAAGTGTCCTGATGTTTACCATAATCTGTCTTTTTTAAGTGTCCTGATGTTGACCAAAATCTGTCTTATGGAAGTGTCCTGATGTTTACCATAATCTGTCTTTTTGAAGTGTCCTGATGTTTACCATAATCTGTCTTTTTGAAGTGTCCTGATGTTTACCATAATCTGTCTTTTTGAAGTGTCCTGATGTTTACCATAATCTGTCTTTTTGAAGTGTCCTGATGTTTACCATAATCTGTCTTTTTGAAGTGTCCTGATGTTCACCATAATCTGTCTTTTTGAAGTGTCCTGATGTTTGCCATAATCTGTCTTTTTGAAATGTCCTGATGTTTACTATAATCTGTCTTTTTGAAGTGTCCTGATGTTTACCATAATCTGTCTTATTGAAGTGTCCTGATGTTTACCATAATCTGTCTTTTTTAAGTGTCCTGATGTTTACCATAATCTGTCTTTTTGAAGTGTCCTGATGTTTACCATAATCTGTCTTTTTGAAGTGTCCTGATGTTTACCATAATCCATATAAAAGGACTGACTTCACATTGGAGTTAAAGATCCATAGCTTGCGGTGCATTCTGATCAAATGTTTTTCAACATTATAAAGGGCAGTCTTGCCTTTTGTGTAAAGGGGTTTACATCCAAATCCCCCCCCCCCCCCCGTCTTATTTATGGTGCTTCCAGGGAATGTGAAGCTCGTTCAATGGTGGTCGTCTCAGTTTGATATTATCTATATATTGATATATTGTTGGTGGCATTTAATTTTACCATTTTTGTCTTTTCTAAATGTAATTTTATATCTACTTACTGGGAGGCTTAGTCTTATCTTTTTGTCATTTTAATTTAGAATTGGTCATGAGATAAGATGGTTATGTCAAATGAATAATCCAGGTCATCCAGCTGTTTCAAAAAGCTCCGATGGATTTTGTTTCTCTGATTGGCTGTAGTTATTTTCACAACCGAATTCACTGCAAGCAGGAACAAAGAAGGAGATTAAAGACATCACTGACAAACCCAAGAACTGATGTTAAATGGTTGTGTGAGTTGTCCTTCGTGTGGAACTCTGCACTGTCCTCGAACTTCTGTTTAATTATGCTAGAGGGTTTTTGTGGGATCGCGTAGTGTTTGAGGAGTTATCAAAGACTGTTCCGATTCAAGATGTCTAACGTCTTATCAAAGTTGACGGGCAAGCTTGAAATATATTGTAACGACTGCTCTACAATTATGCGCAAAGTTGGATATCTGATCTGCGCATGATCTGTTTTTCCTGTAACCTACCTGTTCGTCTCTGAACTTGGTATCTCCTGCTTGTTTTAATGTTTCCAATATACCTGTTCAACACTTTAACTCCGTCCAAGAACCACGCCCTCCATTATCACTCTCTCCAGACCGTTGTGTCTCTTTACATAACCGAAATATGTGGCAGGCTAAAAACGAAACATGAAATATCAGTAAAAGATTTATTCTTTTTGCTGGGGCTCTACCTCTGATTTCCTGATTGTTTTATATGTGGATTGTTGGTTCCTAGATGGCATTCTCATCCGCAGGTCAGTGTTTTCCAACCGCAGGTCAGAAGACCCACAGCGTTCCGCAAAAATTTCCTGCCAGTCGGTGAAAAAAGGAAATTGCTGCTGAACCCATTATCTAGTTAACGCTCGAATTCTGTCTATTTTAATCCCCTATAGAATTTTCATTTCATAATATTAAATTTAACAACCAATAAACAAAATACTTTTTAAATAAAGGGATTGTATGTTTTTTTTCTGTTTGAGAAGTCCTAGAAAAATTGTTCCCATTTTCACCGGTATCGGGTTTTATTTTATTAGCCAGACTGAACAAGAAGAGCCTGTTTCCAGGGCCGATATTTGGACGCGCAATAAGGTCTTAGTCAGTCTTGGTTCACTGCCCCAGATGCAATCAGCCAGCTATGATTCGCTGACTGTTGTCAGCTCATTCACTGCTGCATCTTCGACCGCAGATATGTTATTAAGTATGTTATATTATACAGATACAACATCTCTGCACTTCGGGGAGAACGACAGGCGCATAGCTGTTCGCAGTTAATGATGAAAAGGATGGAATTTGATGGTTTATGTAGCCAAATAGTTTGACACACTCATTTCCCCTTCGTAGAGAGGTGATCTCAGTGCGCGTAGCTTAGAAAAGAACAATTCCTGTTTCTACCTCTCAGACGGTCGTGCCTGCTCAAACCGCGTTTGATACCAAACTCGAAATATGTGAATCGATAATTCATTGATCACATTATCATCATCCTGCAGGCGGTCATTGATTGATTTGAAAATGTCCCCCTCTAACCTTCCTTTCCGGAAGCAAAGATTAAGGTCAGGGGATCAGGTAAAATATACTGATCCAAACCTCGCCTTGCGTTCGCCTTCTGGTTATGAAAACAAACAGTGATTCAGGTGCCTGGATCCATATAACCTACAATGAAGTTTTGAATTGCACTACAGCCAGTAGGCACTGAGTTTCATCAAAACGCCCTGGGATATTTTTTTTGTTTTTTTGTTGTTGCGTTCGCCTTATTTCTCGATTCCCCAAGGCGGTGTGCGTTGCACTGTGGTTTTTATTTTGCGCATGTCGGCCCAATGCATCCGACTTCAGCATTCATTTTATGTAAGGGTCTCCTTCCTCCTGCATTTTCTAAGGGTTTGCTTCGCTGAGGTAACGGCCGGTGCTGTGATGGGGATCGAACCCAGCACCTTTCTGTTCTGAGCCGTGTCACTTAACCACTAGGCCACGCCGTCCCCAGGCCCGGGGATATAAAACAAAAGAATCAATGTAACGCGATGTACCTGGCGTGCTGTTAGAGAAATAGAGACAACGAGGAAGGGAACTGACAACCGGTATCGTATAACCAGCCATACATTTATTACTACTAGTCAAATGAGTGTCCGAAATGGTACGGAGAGGGGCTTGGTATAGCTGAAAGGTAAAGCGATCGCCTCTCAAGGAACGAACTATAGAGTGAATTGGTGAAATGTTCGAATTTTTCAAGTTGAAAGTACTCATTCCTGTCAAGGTGGGGAGGGGGGAGGGGGTGTTATGTCTAGTCGTATCGAATATGGATGATAAATTAGGAGGTCCCATATATACGTTGCGTATGTAAAATAACTATTGAAAGTTCAAATATCGGAAAGAGTCAACTCTTAACCAATGATCGAACATCATTTTAAGAGTAATGAAATTCATTACCTAGTTGTAGCCTTCATGTAGACCACCAGGAGGTAGCCACTCTGCCACGCAAAGATACGCAGGCCAATAACTTATTTTTCTCTACACTCGATTGCAAGTTTATGCGGAGACATTCACACCCTCTGGGTTGCTTCGAATTCAGGCCATTAATTTTAGTGGAATTCACACTAGTCGACAACTTACGCTTGTGTTCACAGAAAATTGTTGTTGTTTTTCCATTTTTTCCATTTGGATTACTTTGTTTGTTCATTTTGGTGTGTGTTTTTTTTTCAACCGATAAAGGGGGCATGGTCATCGGCTATTTGTAATAGTTTTTCGGTTACCCTGTGTCGTATTTCCTCGGTCTAGTACACATGGCTGAGTTTCACGACATTGTCGCCCTATGCTCTATTTGCAGACAGTGTTGGTTTCAGTGTGACTGAAATGTACACAAAGGGCAACAATATACTAAAACACATCGCCCGGGAGAGAGTAGACCCTGTCAGGTTAGCAAGATGCCCAAGACACGTCAACCCCATCTGAGTGATGCCCTTACGACCTCTTGTAGTTACAGGAAAGACAAGATTCAACTTTATACAGACTCTGTAGTCTTCTAAATCAGTATAATGACGTTAAGTAACGAAAGGCAAGTCAGTAAAGACACATAATCAACTATACGGTATTACAAAACAAAAGAGCAGATTTCGGATACTTATCGAGCACAAAAAACACGTGTGAAGGTTACGGCTCAGTGACCCCATCAGGACAAATACAAAACGATATAATTGTGGTACGGCCAGAAGGTATTCATCAAAATAAAGAACGAATGAAATCAACCGACAAACCACAACTAAAATAAGACGTAAAATGAGCGATCTAAGTTCTCCTTCATAACATGATGTGCCAGAAAAGCCTGAGATACGGTATGCCAGTTAGGAAATAGAATAAACCAAACAAGATATTGTCAATATGACTGCTCACAGACAAAAACATACGAAACATGAACAAATCACCAACAAAAATAAAGCGAAAAAAAATGCAAGACCTACACGTATACAATAGCATGGATACACAAATTGATCAATAATAACAAGAACAATATATATGTGGAAAGAGAAAGGGAAGAGACAAGCGAGCTGTATGATAAGTTAATCCTTCGTAAACACGTGGAATGTATTCCAACTATTAAGTTGAGGAAACCCATTGAGAAAATCAAACGATTCTCAAGGTCAAATCAGTTTCGATAATGGGAGAGGCAAGATATGTGGCATCAAACACTGATCTCTGATTGAATACCAAGGTTTCAGTATTCCAGTACAGTGCAGCTAAATTCTACAACACTTCATCTACAACAACAACGTTTCTATGTGACGAAATTTACATTTATCGATTAGCCTGCTACCAGCGAAATATCGTCAGGAATGACAAACTCGAGCAGCTTCAAAGAACAACTTCCTTATAGATAAATTTACGTAAGTTTTATCGCTGTGTGATAAGGGATATTACAGTTTCCACACTGACGGCTAAACCTTAAAGCAGGTACAGAAATGTATGGATCTGGAAAGTATCTTCATTGGCGACGGCAGACTGGACAGGGAAATGGAAAATAGAATTTAAAAAAGCAAAAGAACAGCTTCCGAAACGTCAAAGTGTCACTATGCCCACTAAACAGACGCTGGTAAACACATCGATCATCCCTACGTCATGATGCCAGGGCAAAATTTGGGCCCTGTTAGATAGGCACAAATGTAAAATTTAGACCTCTGATATGTCATGCGCAAGTAAGTGTCGCACGAAAAACAATTCCAGAAAAAAAATTACTAGCTACAGTTGGTGAAAATGGTATGGACTACGTTCGTTAGTTTCTTTACTCAATAATAAAATGGTTTGGAATTTAGACAAGGATGAAGTATGATCAACCTGCAGTGAGGCCACATCCCATGGAGGTGTCAGAGCCACGATCATGAGGTCAAACATAGCGACCATGGATAGAGGGGATTAAAGAAACACCCGGAAAGTTCAAAACTTAAGCAAAGCAACCCTCCCACATTTTTCACAAACCAGAAGTCTAGCACAACCCCCCCCCCCCCCACTTAGCGCAAGCCAGAAGTATAGCACAACCCTTCCACCTTTTGTAAACCAGAAGTCTAGGACAACCCCATCTCCCTCTCCCACCTAGCACAAAACAGACGTCTAGCACAACCCTCCCACCTAGCACAAACCAGAAGTCTAGCACAACCCTCTCACCTTTTGTAAACCAGAAGTCTAGGACAACCCCCATCCCCCTCTCTCACCTAGCGGCACAAACCAGAAGCTTAGCACAACCCTACCACCTAGCACAAACCAGAAGTCTATGACAACCCCATCTCCCTCTCCCACATAGATCAAACCAGACGTCTAGCACAACCCTACCACCTAGCACAAACCAGAAGTCTAGAACAACCCCATCTCCCACCTAGCACAAACCAGACGTCTACCACAACCCTACCACCTAGCACAAACCAGAAGTCTAGGACAACCCCATCTCCCTCTCCCACCTAGCACAAACCAGACGTCTAGCACAACCCTACCACCTAGCACAAACCAGAAGTCTAGGACAACCCCATCTCCCACCTAGCACAAACCAAACGTCTAGCACAACCCTACCACCTAGCACAAATCAGAAGTCTACGCATATCTCCTCACTGCGACGCAGAAATGCAAGAGCGGAAAAGCAAAAGAAGAGGGCGATGTGGCCGAGAATGGTGTTAAAATGTTTCGATAAAGACTAACAATAAAGATCAAGAAATAGAAAGCTTTGATCAAATCTCAAATCAACTTAAAACAACAGATATTTCAATCGGTCATTTGTAAGTGGCTAATAGTTAAAACAATTGTTGATGAATTTTACAAAAGCTACACGCAAAACTCGCTTTCTCTTTTTAAATACGTATTTACGTTCTGTAGGACTCTCTTGTCATCTAAACATCTTACATTAATTTATCTTAGTGCGGCCTTCGATCAATATCCTTTACTTTATGCGGCCCTCAGTCTAAATACTTGACTTCGAGTCACCCTCGTCCATTAACTTGACTTGAAGCGACCTTCATTGTGGTATGAGTTTAAGACTTCTGAATCAATAACTCTCTGCTTGCTCTGAACGCCCTGCTGTTCTAGACGAGCTGTTTTTACCAAAAGTTGAGCGTTTAGCTTATCGATATTTGCTTGTATATTTGCTAATGATTGGTGCACGAGTTT
Organism: Ariolimax columbianus; assembly: GCA_036924085.1. Classification (NCBI taxonomy): domain Eukaryota; kingdom Metazoa; phylum Mollusca; class Gastropoda; order Stylommatophora; family Arionidae; genus Ariolimax; species Ariolimax columbianus. The sequence continues at coordinate 33,746,525 of JAVGWX010000020.1, read as the reverse complement.
CTCCAAACTTTCGCAAAGAGCTTGAACTTCTATAACTGACTTCTGCAGTGACCTGATATCTCTGGTAACATCTGCCTGGAACTGGTTGAACTCATTTTTCAGACATCTTTGGTTGTCGTTCCTGCCAAGACCCTGCAAATAATAAAGCAAGGATGTTTTAGAGCAGAGTATTCATTAAATAAGAAAAAATCTAAATCGTGCTATTAATTCGGGTGTTGATATATGTAGCTAAAAGTAATTTGATTGGTTGGTCGAATCGTGTGATGATCGAATCACGTGATACTCGCTTTCGGTGCCAGAGGGTCCAGGACTAAAATCCAGGACGTGTCCTAGTTTATTTATTCTTCGCATTTTAATTTTAGATCTGATCAAATACATTTAATTCCATTATTGCATTAATACATAAATAGTTCAGCTGCGGTTTGTTTGCTTTCCGGCAGTAAGCGCCACCAAATTTATATGGTGGTAGAGTCAGCTCATTTTTTTGTAATAAATACAGCTTGATCATTTGTTTACGAAACGTAACGGCGGACAGATGCTCTGCCTACGTCTGATGGTACAATGTTACTTCCCGTGTTCTTAACTAATTTGGGATCTACAATTTATTGTTATAATGTCACGTTACATTATGTTATTTAAAATAGACATTACTGTACTATGGACAGACCGACAGGTTCTCAGTCAATTTCAGCAAACGGTGAACGGTAAATTTCGACCCAGCTGTAAATGGGTACTGAGCATACGACTAGAGATAAAAAGAAATTGACTACCCTACCTCAAACAAGTTGTGATGTAGTATACTGAAGTCTCTAACAAATTCCCCGACTGTAGTGTAAATACCATTGGACAAACCTTGTTTTAGTATACTGATGTCTCTAACAATTTCATTCCCTGACAGTAGTGTAACTACTGTTGGACAAAACGATACTTTATAATGTAACTACCGAAGTATCGACATTAGTTCGTGAAAAGGGATTGTATTTTCACTTCTACTTTAAATTTTGAATAATTTAATTGTTTTAGTTTCTTTATGTTTCTCTCTCTCTCTCTCTCTCTCTCTCTCTCTCTCTCTGTCTCTCTCTCTCTGTCTCTCTCTCACGCTCTCTCTCTCGCACGTTCCTTTTCTCACCCTGTTTCTTTCGCCCGTTCTCAATATCCGTGTCTCTCTCTCGTTCTTTCTTTTTTTCTTTCTTTCTCCTCTTCTTTTTTTCTTTCGTTCTTTCTGTCTGTCTGTCTGTCTCTTTCTCTCTCGCTCTCTCTCTCTCTCTCTCTCTCTCTCTCTCTCTCTCATCCACCCATACATTAACACTTTATTCCCACTGTTCAGCTGCTTTCTTCCTTTCTTATTGTTCTTTGCTTTATACAGTTATCTATATAACCTTTACCTTTTACAACCGTATCACTTGTTCATGTGTGTGTCCTAAACTTTTGTTAGTTTCTGTTGTGCATTTATCATATTAATATGTCTCTCTATTTGTTGGTGTCGATATCCGTTCCCATTTTATGTGTCAACTCCTTCTTTTTCTCCTACCATGTTTTTCTACCTCCAGTTTCTGTAATTTCTTTTCGGATTTGGTTGTGCTCACTCCTTCTTGCGTCTCCTCCCATCTCGCTTACTCTGTCTCACCCATTATTATATTATGTTGTGCCGTGATGTACATTGCAGTGTGGTGCGTTGCTGTGATGTGGTTTGGTATGGTGTTGTGTACACCATTTATAAAGCTATTATAAGCTTTTCTTTGTTGTGTTCATCGATGCTTTTTTTATGCTGCTATATGTAATGTTATGTTATGTTTTGTTATGTTATTATGGGCTATTCTATGTTATTCTGTGCTATTATATATTATTATATGCTCTTTTATGTTCATAATTGCTGTTCTATGCTATTTTATGTTTTGCTATTTTATGTAATGCAATTCCAATATGTTCTTTGCTGTACCACGTTATTTTATGTCTTTTATATGCCGTAATATGCTATGTTTTGCTATTCTATTCTACTCTATTATGTTCTTTTATGTGTTATTTTATTGCATTCATTGTCTGCTTTTCTTTTCTATGCTATTCTATGATGTTCCATTATATGATATTATATGTTATGCTGTTCTTTGCTGTTATATGCTATTCTATTACACTCTGTCGTCATTCTTTTCTGTGGTATTACTTGCTTTGATATTATATTATATTCAGTACTATTCTTTGTTATGCTATTCTATGTTTTGTTATTTTATGCTTTTATTTGCTATACTGTGTAACGATATTATATGCTATTCTATATTATTCTATTCTATGCTATTCTATGGTATGCTTTTCTTTGCTAGTCTATACTTTTTCTTTAATAAAATAGTATGTGCTATTATAAACTATTATATTCTGTTATATGATATTATATGCTAATTTTTAGCATTCATATTTGGGCTACTATTTCAGACTCTCTTCAGGTGTAATTATTTAACCGAATAAGACTAGCAGCGACATCACCATGAAACTCTGTGCACAATGTTGTACATGAAGTACACTAGCAGCGACATCCCCATGATACCCTTGTCAATGGTGAACAGGAAGGAGAGTAGCAGCGACAACACCATGAAACTCTAAACCCAATGTTGTACATGAAGTACAGTAACAGCGACAACACCATGAAACTCTAAACCCAATGTTGTACATGAAGTACAGTAGCAGCGACAACACCATGAAACTCTAAACCCAATGTTGTACATGAAGTACAGTAGCAGCGACAACACCATGAAACTCTAAACCCAATGTTGTACATGAAGTACAGTAGCAGCGACAACACCATGAAACTCTAAACCCAATGTTGTACATGAAGTACAGTAACAGCGACAACACCATGAAACTCTAAACCCAATGTTGTACATGAAGTACAGTAGCAGCGACAACACCATGAAACTCTAAACCCAATGTTGTACATGAAGTACAGTAGCAGCGACAACACCATGAAACTCTAAACCCAATGTTGTACATGAAGTACAGTAGCAGCGACAACACCATGAAACTCTAAACCCAATGTTGTACATGAAGTACAGTAGCAGCGACAACACCATGAAACTCTAAACCCAATGTTGTACATGAAGTACAGTAGCAGCGACAACACCATGAAACCATGAGGTCAATGGTGAAAATGTAGTAGAGTAACAGCGACAACACCATGAGACGCTGAGGTAACTGTTGTAAATGAAGTAGAGTATCAGCGACAGCTCCATGAAACTCTGAGGTCAATGCACATGACGTAGACTAGCAGTGACAACGTCAAGACATGTCGTTTGTGCAGTCTGAAAACACTTACATTGAACAACAACAACAAAAGACTTCAAATGCCCAAAATGAGTAGGTTTATTCTTTTGTGCGCCCTGAAAAACAAAACGTTAAATGGCGGGTTGCAGTAGCTTTCAACACATCCTGAGCTTGCTGATGAAGGTAAACAGGTGTCCTTCAGTTGGTTGTTTTTTTTTTGGCTTCATAATCGTGTCGCTCCCTGCTACGTAGATCAGGTCGATCCCTAACCCTGTTAGCCAGACTGCCACGAAATCCGTCCGTGTCCAGAAAGAGCTACTAGCAAGCCGAGGGGAGGGTCTTGGCCAGTATATTTCCCCTGACCCTGACCAACATGTCTGAACCGAATATTGTGACTGACAAGACGTCATACTCTCCATAGACATAGAGGCAACAGACATTCGGGAATTGAAAATCAGTCCTTCATGCTACAAGATTGCATCGCTACTTGAAACAGAAAAGCTTAGGGATCTTCTTGTTTTTCTTCTTCGTTCGTTCTCAATCTCCCACTACCAAACACTGAAAGGGTATGTAGCAAAATGTAGTCCAGAGAACGGATTGCGTTGTGTCGTAGTTTACAGCTTGGCTGCGATATTTGCACCTTTCGATCCAACACTCCGACTTCAGCAAGCATTTTTTGAGTACCGGGTTAGCATTCCCTCTTCGATCCCTTCTGCCTAGCCAGACTGCATCCTGCTATCCAGGATCACCGCGTGGAGGTGTAGAAGGGTCTTGGCAGCTATGGTTCGCTGGTCCTGACGCTAGCAGTCAGCTATGGGTCGCTGACCACTGCAGCTCATGTGCTGCTCGGCATCTTGATCGAGCTTAAGGATCTGATTAACTTCAATCAATCAATCAAAGCATGTCGCTCTTGCCGGTGTATAGACCATAGACCACATTTACCAACATGCATGGTCCTGGACTACCCTATCTGCTTTTCTCCAAGTGTAACCGTTTATTTAATAGCAGTGCCTTATCACATTATCTATTCAGTGTATTTTCAGGTCTACCCCTTCTTCTTTTTTCCCTACGATTTCCACTTAAGAGTCTGTCTTGCTACACTGTACGATGCATTCCTCGTTGCATGTCCCGTTCAGCCCCATTTCCTTTTATTATGTTTTGTGCCAGAGGCTGTAGCTAGGTATTTTTCACAGTTTCATACTACAACCTGCAAAAGACGAATGGGTCGAACCGACAGATGCAAATATCTCAGGCAGGCTGTAAACTAGCGACACAACGCATTCCGTTTCCCGGACTACATCCTGCTACTTGCAAAGCCCTGTTCAGCGCTTGGTAGCGGGACATGAATGAACACAGAAGAAGAAGAAAAACATCTCATCAATGTGATCCGTCTGAACAAGTTTTTCTTCGCTCTCAATTCACAGCTCTGGAATAAAGACAAGAGTCTTTAAAAGTGACTAGATCGAACTTGGTATGTTTTCCAGAATTGTAAATTGAGAATGAAGAAACAAGATCAGCAGTTATCATGGCAGCCTCGCTAACGAAGTGAGGGATCGACGTGCTCCCCATAGTGGTGAACGACATTCAAATGAAGTAAATCACAACACAACAGCCTGGAGGACACAGGTCCGCCTTCATCAGCACCCTCGGGATTGAGTATAGCTACTGTAACCGGCATCCACAAGAGTAATCTTGCTAATTGTCGAATTCGACTTCATCATCAGCATCATCCTCATCATCATCAAAAACTCTTCTCCATTTTCTTCTCGTTCAGCAACAATATCTGATACATCTTATTATCCTACATCGACCAAACACTCACTTTACTTATTGTGTCGACGATAGACAGACAATGGCTGACTATAATGTTTGTGACGGACTTTAATGGTTGTGTCTAATAAAGACAGACAATAGCTGACTTTAATGTTTGTGTCGACGATAGACAGACAATGGCTGACTATAATGTTTGTTTCGGACTTTCATGTTTGTGTCTAAGAAAGACAGACAATGACTGACTTTAATGTTTGTGTCGACGAGAGACAGACAATGGCTGACTTTAATGTTTGTGTCGACAAAAGACAGACAATGACTGACTTTATTGTTTGTGTCGACGATAGACAGACAATGGCTGACTTTAATGTTTGTGTCGACGATAGACAGACAATTACTGACTTTAATGTTTGTGTCGACGAAAGACAGACAATGACTGACTTTAATGTTTGTGTCGACGAAAGACAGACAATGCAAAGGGACAGTTTCAGAATTTAGCAACATCAGGGCAGTGAAACGATTGTCCCAAGAAATATTAGCGTATGATATGAATGGTTATATAACGTTTACGCATTTTGAAGATGACTCATCCCTGATGACCATGTCAAGAATATATTCTCGAACATTCTATGTTACCCCCTGTTTGTGTGAGCAACGAATCGATTGAACTTCTGTCTTTAATACACATATATGAACTGGTCTAAGCTGAAGTCTGCAAGCGAATAACCACAGTCAAGACGTACACTTTGTGCAACAGGGCTTCTCATCCTTTGTACACTCGGCGTCCACTTTTAAAACTATCGCGAGTGTACATTTTTTTACCCCTCACTAAAATCGAATTTGAAGAAAATGTCGCTTTCGCTACCGAATCTGTATATTTTTGATGTTTTTACTATATCATCATCATGTAGCATGTCCTTTGCAGAACGTCGCTCGCATCACATTCCGTCTGAAAGAAACTCGATCTCCAGCCTGCTCCAAGAGTCATGCCCAAGCATTCCTTGACATTTTGGTGCCATCGACGTCTTGGTCTACCTCTGTCTCCAATGCCAGGTGCCATATCTTCCATTACCGTTCTCTCAAGACGTTGCATCTTTTGACGTGAGCAAAGTATTTCAATTTTCTGTTCATGATGGAATTTATGGACTAGTTCTCCTCTTTGCCAAACTTTTGTCGAACATCTGCATTCCTCTTTTTTCGATCCATGGTATTTTGACATCATTTCTAAAACATTTCAACTCAAAGGACTCGATTATCTTCATTTAGGATTGGGTAACTGCCCATGTTTTGTAGCCGTATGCTACCAATTTAAAAACAAAGACTCTCAATATTTTCACTTTTGTTGATTTCCAGATATTCTGCCACAGCTTTCCCAAGTTCTGCAGTCTCTGTCCTGCTATAATAATAATACATTTTATAATACATTTTATAATACATTTTTTAATACATTTTATAATACATATTGCATTTATTCTGCTATCTCCTACCTGAACGTTAAAATCATCCACTAGTAGGCGCTAGTGCTCAGGTTAAAGTGCCCTAATTTACAAAAATACTGCACGTATGAAAGGGACGCCAACAAAGTGAGAGATGTACTGGGTGGACAGGCAGAGAAGACTACAGATCAGGTGACTACAGTTGAGACCCTAATTAATGGAAAATTAAATGATGGACATGTCCGAATAAGCGTCCCCTAGGGCAGGGAATGCGAAGAATGGTGTAATGGAACAACGCAGATGTTCGGTTGAAGAACTGGTAAGTGACGAAACAGTGGGTCATGACGCTGTGTTTATAACGTTGGATGGTGCATCGCGATAGGAAACAAGGTTTGGGCTTCTTAACTCAACTGTTGGTTTAAATACTGGTTTACAAGGCTCTCCAGTTTTTCCTGCTCTGCTTAGTCTAGAAATAACTACGTGGATTCAATATATTTTTGAATGCATTAACTGACCATGCCCCTACTATTTCCAGTAGAAATGCATTTCCAACAATTCACCACTCTCTAACTAACAACATATTTAATAATATCTAATATGGACCTTCATTTATATAATGTGACGCTGTGCCCTGTTGTTCATGTAGCCGCCTGTACTATAGTTTAATGGATCATGCACCTTGATTATCTTATAAGCCTGTTTTAAATCACAAAGAGTTTTCTTTTCTAGACACTGAATGCTGATAAGCTGAGAAGAAATGTCGCGCCAAAGCCGAGCAACGCATTCATTACAACAACATCCAGTACGAAAATGAAAATTGATGCAGGGATTTCAGCTCTAAGGTGACTTTCTGAGACTATCAACATCATCATCATCAATTGATAGATTCTTTTCAGCACTTTGTCTTCGTTACGGCAGCATTGAACACATCGCGGCATAGAGAAAATTGGTCCACGACAAATCAGGACATTCTCAAAATGTCAGTAACATCTTGAGACTATCTTCTCCTTGGTCGTCCAATTCACTTCTTCCTGGAGTCAGTGCCTTCCACTTTGAGACTGAGCAATATGAGACTATCGTTGACAATTTCTTTATGTTTCGGCTAGATTTGGCTAGTCTAGCAGACAAAAGAACGTCTTTTGCTGCAAGTCGAAAATCGATCCACTATTTTGTCTATATCACTTCAACATTGCATTTCATTTCATGGCTAAATTTGAATTTTATCATTTATATTGCCAAAATATGGGGATTCCGTGGCGAAGTGGTTAAGCCGTCGGCCTCGTGATCAGGTGGTTATGGTTCGACTCCGGACTCAGCTGTCTTTTTCACGGGTGCTTGATGTGGAGTCCCCTGTATCTCGTAGTTGCCCTGTTCTTGACTTGCCACTGGCGTCGGGCGGCTCGGACGAGAGAGTGAGGATAAAAAGGAGCGCAGTTAATCCTTACTAAAAATAGTGCTATCAAATAAATTATACCATCATCGGTTACGAATGACGGCGGCCTTTGCCTTTGCCTTTCTGTACCAAAATTACCTATTAATAGTATTTCCAAATATACTTAGTTACTCAAAGAGAATTGGAATGGCGCATACTAAAAAATTCGACACGAGATAAGATCCGAAACGGAGAAATTAGATATCAAAAATTTTGGAAGCAGATGATACCACACAAACATCTCTGCGCTGGACATGTAGGAAGCACGATTACCAACAAATGGACAAGTCTAACATCGATTGCCGGTACACGTCCACTGGTCGCCCACCTATGGGAGGGCGGATAATGGACTAACCAAAGACATGGACCCGTTATGGTACAGAACTGCAAATGATCGGGACGCTTACAAAATATTGTTAACTTTCTAGCATACGGCACATCTAACGGACTGGGATCAAGATGCTGAGCAGCGCATGAGCTGCAGTGGTCAGCGACTCATAGCTGACTGCTAGAGTCATGGCCAGCGAACCAGAGCTGCCAAGACCCGTCTACACATCCACGCGGTGATCTTGGATAACAGGCTGCAGCAGGGCAGACTGGCTAAAGAGAAGTGATCGAAGAGTAAATGCTTACCCTGTACTTAAAAAATGCTTGCTGAAGTCGGATGTGTTGGACCGAAAGTTGCAAATATCGCAATCAAGTTGTAAACTACCACACAACGCATTCCGTTCTCTGGACTACATTCTGCTACTTAAGTCCTTTCAGTGTTTGGTAGTGGGAGATTGAGAACGAACGAAGCCAAGCCAAGCCATCTGACGGACTGACGCCGAGGATAATGTAATAATGTGAATGCACGATGGGGCTTCAAATTAAAACTTAAAAAAAGTGTGATAGAAATGCTAAAAACCATACCTTTGTATCGTAAGTGCTAATATGGTAAGACGGGATGTCAAGAGTGTCTTGCACGTGCCAACACGGTGTAAATGAACAATGTAACGTCATAATCGAAGTTAAAAGATGGCCGCCACCCTATTGACATGGATAAAATAGCGTTCTGTTATCCGTTTTTTTTTTTAACAGCAAAGGAATAAAACCTATAGAAAATCAAGGTCCAGTAAAGTGAAACATGCCCTTTTACTCCAGCAATAGTATTAATGAAGTAGGATATTCGAAAACGCTTGAGTTCTGTGACAGACAGTTCACGACCGGGTCAAGCACATCCAGTTGTGATCCCAAAGCCTATTGCAGCCGTTGACCGTCTCACAAAGGAAAATCGTCAACTGACTGAGTGAAAATCATGCATCATCCTACTGGACCTTTATTCCCCGATAAATTGATATGTTTCACCACTTCGCTGCTCATAGAACGGATAACATAATGCTGGTCCTCTTTGGTCATGTCAATAGTGGGGCGCCATCTTTTATCTACAATTATGAAGTCATGTTCTTCATCTGTGCCATAATGACACGCGCAGGACACTCTTGGCATCTTTATCAACCATATTAACAAGTTACAATACAAAGGCATGGTATTTCTAATTTATATCCCACTTTTCAGGTTTTCATTTGAAGCACCCTCCTATTTTCATTGCTCTTTACAATTGCCTGGGCATTAATAAAATATAAAAGTGGCTTTGTTTGACTTAGTCGGTAACAACCTTTTAGTATTATCGATAAAAGTCCGCCTCAGTATTTCGATCACCAACTGCCGGTGACATACAATCGATATATTCTAGTGGAGTCATAGCAGGGTCAAAGTCAAGTAGTCTTGTGTTTGATCTTAAGCTTGTCCGTGCTCTTTCATATGTTACAGTTGCCATGACACTTTTCTTAAACTCAAACCCTATCAGCAAGGAACCAATCATGCTGGAGGGAGAGCAGTTGGAAGAAATTGATATATTTACTTATTTTGGCAGCACATTAAACAGATCAGGAGGTACAGAGGCAGATATAAGGATCAGAATTGAAAAGACAAGAGTGACACTCCTAACGCTAAACACCATATGGGAATCCAGAGAAATCAAGATTCACACCAAAGTTAGAATATTCAACTCCAGTGTCAAGTCGGTGTCGCTGTATGAGGCGGAGATATGGAAAACGACCAAGGCCATACAACAAATACTCTAGTTTTTCGTTAACAGATGTCTACGAACGATAATTTATATAATTTACATTCCAGGGGGACTCAGTGGTCTAGAGGTAGGTTTTCATCCGCAGGTGCCGAAGGTCACGTGTTCGAATCACTCGGTGACCGAGATTTTTTTCACGTGGATCTTCTTGTGAAAATTTCCCTGATCTCTGGGTAGTGAGATCGGACTCCCGTGGTAAGTGTCGAGCACGTTAACAATTCCTTGGCAGTTGGAAAACGAAAGGAATAGGCTTAACGGCCGCTGTCCGGACAAAAATCAAATTAAAAATCAATCCAAGTAATTTGTACCTTTCCCCAGTTCATGGCAACTATAAATATCGCCTAACTGTCTGCGGGTCTCTAGTGTTTGAGTCTATTAAAATGAACTTGCCCATTAGAAAAACACCCTTCAAGAAACTGTTTGTATACATACTCTGTACAGTTTTTTAAATCAGTATAAAGAGAATTCCATGGCGAAGTGGTTAAGCGTCGGCCTCGTGATTTGGTGGTGTGGGTTCGACTCCGGAATCAGCCTTTTTTACGGGTGCTTGATGCGGAGTCCCCTGCATCTCGTAGTCGACCCCTAGTCGTCATGTCCTTGACTTGCAACTGAGGTCGGGCGGCTCGAGAGAGCAAAAAATACCGCTAGCAAAATTAATTAGGCCATCATCGTCTTCGATGGACAGCGGCCTTTGCCTTTTTTTGTTTTTAAAAGATATTAAGTTAAGTTGAGTTGAGTTAATTTGAGTTAAATTCATTTTTAAGTTGGTAGGATATGGTGAGCAAAGAAGACCTCTCGCAAAGGAGTCAACAACATCCATTGGTACAACAATAAGGCGATGAAAATGGGACTGGATAGGATATACGCTGCGGAATGCACAGTCCAACACAGCCAGACATGCTCTTACTTTGGAATCCACAAGATAAGAGAGAGAAGGGTAGACCCAAAAATACAGGAAGAACGGAATGTGAGAAGGAACTAAAATTAAATTTTTACACCTTGAGTGATGCAGAAAGATCAGCCAAGGATCTTGCATGCTGGTTGGATGTTGGCAGTGGCCTACGCTTCAATAGGAGCGACGGCTTTGATTGATTGAGTGATGACAGTTTCAGGGATTGTGTATTGACCTGATGTAGTCTGATAGAACAGTATGTACGTAAATATTATGTCATATTGGCTTAAGATGTTAACATTATGAACGCACATTTATTAAAGAATGGAACAACCATTTTATGTCAAGTGTATACCAATCCTAGCAGAATGCATTGCAAGGTTTGTAAATGTAAGTTGTTGTTGTTTCTGAATGCCCACAATGAGAGGGTTACTCTGTTGTGTGCCCTTAAAAAGGACGTTAATTGGCGGGTTTCATTTCCTTTTCTCACATCCCGAGCATGCTGATGAAGGTAGACCAGAGTCCTCCAGGCGGTTGTGCTATGCTTGGCTTCATCTGCGTGTCGCTCACTACTACGGGGATCCGTAGATAACTCACCTCGTTAGTCAGGCTGTCAAAGAACAGCCGGTTTCCAGAGAGGGCTAATATGAAGCAGAGATGTGGTGGGTCTTGGCCAGTATGTTTTGCCTGACCCTGACTATCATGTCTGATCAGTACATTGACCAGAAGTTAGTCTTCTACCCCAAATGTAAGATGTATACGCTTAAGCACACGAACCATTTGATGCTACGTAAATGTGCTTATACAAAATAATGTTAAAAACTCCATGGGCTGCAAAGAAGTATAATTTCATGGTACTTGCTTAAGTGCAGGCACACATCTAGCTTGTACGAAAATCAGGACAAGTCAGTCCCCTGTTTTCTGACATGTCATGAGAAGAGGCGGGTTAGAACACGCGGTGACGACTGGCAGAATAGAAGGGAGGCATAACAAGAACTTTGAACAGCTTGAAGGAATATCAAAGGAGACGGTCAACGATGGAACTGATAAACGGCACACATAAAGATAGGAAGTCTTAGATCAGTGTTACGATAACCGGCAAGGCACTTGATTTTTATTGATATTATTATCATTATTATTAATATTACTGTTATTATTATTGGTATTATTGTTATAATTTGTTTAATAATTATTGTTATTATTATTGTTGTTATTATTATTGTTGTTATTATTGTTATTATTATTATTGTTATTATTATTATTGTTCTTATTTTTATTGTTACTAATATTGTTATTAGTATTATTGTTGCTGTTGTTATTAATATATGTGCTAAGCACCTTTCAGTGCACCTGGACTCACCCATATGTACTTGTGACATTGCAGTGCACCTGGGCGCCTCCAGATGTGCTAGCACGTTTCAGTGCACCTCGACGCCGCCCCAATATGTGTTGAGCAGCTTTCAGTGCATCTGGGCGCCCCCCATATGTGCTCAGCACCTTCCAGTGCACCTAGGCGCTTTCATATGTACTCATACCTTTTAGTGCAACTGTGCCCTCCAACATGTGCTCAGCCCCTTTCAGTACACCTGGGCTACCCCCTCCCCATATGAGCTCAGCCCCTGTCAGTACACCTGGGCTACCCCTTCCCCCCATGAGCTCAGCCCCTTTCAGTACACATTGGCTACCCCCTTCCCACATGAGCTCAGCCCCTTTTAGTACACCTGGGCTACCCCACATGAGTTCAGCCCCTTTCAGTACACCTGGGCTACCCCACATGAGCAGAGTCCCTTTCAGCACACATATGCTACCTCACATGAGCTCAGCCCTTTTTCTTGCTGAAAGTGCCGACGACAGCAGCACAAACTCCGTAGAACCCGTCGTTATTCCGAAATGTTTCACTGACATCATCAGGTTTCTATTTACAGCTGGGTCGACAGAAAGAAGCGGTCGTACCATAAAAAAAAACACCTCGACATGCACAGTCTGTCAAACTGGGCACGACGTGATTCGAACTTGCCTTTTTGGGATTGTAAGCCAACCGCACTACCATTATGCTACTGAAAATATGTACCAATTGTGTTTAATACAGCGGCGCCCCAACTGTTCGCTGCAGCACCCTGTGGTGTCGTGGCTGGCTTACAGCGGTGCCGCGAAACATTCCAATATTTTCATTAACGTCATACTACAGCTGTTAAGTAGCATTATTTTCTGACTTGGGGATGCCTTGAACAAGATCGGGTACACTAAGGATGCAGTATAACCAAATATTTTGGAAACCATTGGTTTTGCCTGTTCTTTTTGTTTGTCTTTTGCGTTCGTTCTCAATCCCCCGCTACCAAGCCCAGAACAGGACTTTGTAGATAGCATGATGTAGTCCGGTGAATGGAATGCGTTGTGTCGATAGTTTAAATTGTTTAGTTCTTATTCGACCTGTACTTCTACAAGGGCAGATACCATTGTACAGGTCCAAGCTCTGGTATGAGCTGTATATAGCCGGGAGAAGGATTTCCTTCTTAGCGAGCTAGCCTCCAGCAGCTAATTACTCCGTTGCTTTGGGAAAAGCGCCGCAGTTGGTGGTTAATCGATGTGCGAAGCCGTATTAATAGACTCAAACACTAGAGCAAAGTAGACCCGCAGCATGTTAGGCGACATCTATGCTTCTCTGAACAAACCATCTAGCCATGACCGGTGTTATGATATGCCACACATGTAGTCGCCTCTTACGATATGCTCTCTTTAGGGCAGTGGTGCTATTCTTGTCCTTGCTAAACACAAAGACCCCGATGGACCAATCGGGATTAGTTTACAGCTTGACTGCGATATTTGCATCTTTCTGCCGGACTGATTCGTCCTCTGTGTGAACCACTTTTTAGTAAATAGCAAAATAGAATCTACATTGGCCTGTTGAACATCTCATGAGACTCTAGTTTGATAAATTATTACTGTCCGCTAATAACACAAGAGTATCTCGCTACCATGCACGAGGAAGATACTGGACAGGTGGATAGATGAAATACTTGACATCATACGATGAGAATTCAAATCAAAACGGAACTTTTGGTTCTTGTTCTATCTGAATGGGTTATAGCGTGATGGAACTACCATCATTAGTTTCTAGAGATACGTGTGTCCTATTACTGCTAAGTGGGCCACTTGCCATGTGCCAGTCACGTGCCAGATAAATAAAAATGGTGGACAACACTGTTAGTGCTTGTATGCGACAGCGTGTTGGGATGAAGTATATGGTGAAAGAACGCGTGAAACTTGCGGAAATTTACAGAAGACTGTAATGAAAATTCGGTGATGAGACACTCAGCCGCAGGAAGACATTTGAATGGTGTAAACGTTTCAGAGAAGGCGGTACATCCGTGAGTGATAATCCCGGCCATGGCTGCTCTCAACCCCCCCCCCCTTCCCTCCCCCCCCCCCCGCCCCCCCCCCCTCCTTCGGCCACAGTCATTCCTGTGAATATCCAGATTGTAGAACGCCTTATCCTGGAAATCGACGCATAACCTGTAGAGAAATAGCACGAGGCTAGTTTTTCTCTTGGTACGTTGATTTCCACCTGTTTGGACCCCTTAAAGAATTCCTGGGAGATCTTTATTTCAGCACATGACGAAAGGAAACAGGCATACTGACATATCTCTCTACGCTAAAGTTTTTCAGACATTACTTAAACATTTGGATAAGTGTGCAAACGGTGCAGAAGATTATTTCAAAAAATAAATAGAATATTTATTACTTGAAAAAAATTATTTTATTGTTTAAAAAAGTTCCGGTTTGACTTAAACAACCTTTACTACAACAACTGATACAATACACTTGTTGCAAAAAAATGCTTCTTAAACTCCCCTTTGGGTAGAAGATGCCGCAAAGTGTCCTGACAGCTGCCAACGATTCATAGCTGGCTACTGGTATCAGGGTCAGCGAACCAGAGCTGACTAAGACCCTATTCCGCCTCCAAGTGGGGGCCCTGGAAACAGACTGCATTCTTGCAGATTAGGGATCGAAAATGAAAGGCAAACCAGTTCACAAAAATAATGTGCTGAAATTGGATTTCTCAGACCGGAAGGAGCAGATATCACAGCCACCCTCGCTGCAAACTACGACACATCGTCGCAAACGTTTTCTCAGGACAAGCGCCGAAGAAGAAGAAGAAGAAGAGAACGAAGACGTTTCTCAAGTGCAACAGCACAGGCGGACAACAAAAAATAGGTTTAACCTCATCTCCATGAGTTAGTGTGAGCGTCACGCTTAAATAATGTATACTAGCATCACTACTAAGACACCATAAGATTTCTCTCCAAGCTAAAAAAAGATGTTAAATAGTATCTTCATCCCTAGTCTGTCCTGCCAGTACCAGATAGGGGTATAGAATAAGGTCCAGGAACGACAATTAGCCACCGGCGAAATGCGGTGTCAACGAAAGGTCACTAACACCAGAAGAGACAGAATCACAGACATGAATATTCGGGAGAAGGCTGGAACAGTTCCCTGCCTACAGTACGTCGAGCAACAGCCAATGAATTGATTTGGTTACATTGTGAAAATGCAGCCAGACCACATTGTTCATGCAACCTTCGACAGGAAGGCATCAGGAAAAAGGGTGAGAGGATGTTGCTGTTGTTGTTAGCGAATGCCCACAATGAGTAGTTTACTTTTTTGTGCGTCCTGAAAAGGACGTTAAGTGGCAGGTTGCAGTAGCTTTCCTCTCATCCCGAGCGTACTGATAAAGTGAGGCCGAGCTCCTCCAGACGTTTGTGATATGCTTGGCTTCATCTGCGTGTCACTCACTACTACGGGGATCACGTCGATCCCTCATCCCGTTAGCCAGGCTGCCATGAAAACAGCCCTTTCCAGGGAGGGCTACTAGTAAGCCCAGGTAGGCCGAGGTAGACGTAGGAAAAGGTGGATAGAAATCGTAAACAAGACCTGCTGTAAAACGGGGGAACATGTTACTCGAACCATTAGAGAAGCGAACGACACATACACTTCTTTCTTCTTCTTCTTCTTCTTCTTCTTCGTACGCTGTCAGACGTCAACCTGTATTTTTTCGAAAAAAGCAGCGGTCATCCTGAGGCTGTCGACACTGCCATAGAGCTTGTCTAGTGTTGCCACTGGTGATGGCCACGTGTGCTTTCTCTGCTCCTCGTATTTCGGGCAGTTTTGCAGCAGATGTTCAGCGGTAATTTTTCCGGTACCACAACAACATTCGTCAGTGCCACCTATCTTCAGTTTATTAAATAGGAGGCAAACATCGCCCCCAAAGCCGTCACGGCGAAATACAATTACACTCTAAACCAAACAGCAAGAGAGAGCTGGAAAAATAAAACCGAAAGCCTCAACCTAGACAAAGAAGGGAACAAGCTATGGAAGCTAGTCAGAGCCATGAATGACGAAACATCTTCAAACAAGCAAATTACCATCAAGCAGGGCGAAAACTTGCTCACCGGAAAAAAAGCCGCAAACGCTTTTGTAGAACACTATGCCAGAGCAAACCACATCGAGGTCCCTGCAGATAGGCTTACCGAAAATAGTGAAGAGCAAAAAGGGCACGATAACATCAATACGGCACCAGAAGAGCATATGATGGCCAAATTAACAATGAGTGAAATAGAAGAGGCCATGAGAACATTAAAGAAAAGGAAATCTCCCGGAAAAGACGGGATAACAAACGAAATGCTGATGGGGCTGGGCCAAACAGCGAAGAGGAAACTGCTATCGGTACTGAACCAAAGCTGGAAAAGGGGAATTGTACCCAAGGCATGGAAAGACGCAGTACTTGTACCAGTACCAAAAAAAAAAGAAAGGACAAAACAGATCCAAATGGATACAGGCCTATCAGCCTACTGAGCTGTGTCGGCAAACTGATGAAACGTATGATAAACACCAGACTGATGTGGCATCTGGAAGAAAAACGAATACTAATTCCACAGCAAGCCGGCTTTAGACAGCACAGATCCACTGAGGACCAGGTCATCCTCATAGCCCAAGAAATAGAAGATGCCTACCCGGCACAGAAACACACAGTAGCGGTTTGGGTGGACCTGGAAAAGGCATTTGACAAAGTCTGGAAAGACGGACTAGAGTCAAGCTAAAGAGAAGTGAAGTTTGTGGGAGAATGTAGAAGTGGATCAACCACTACCTCAAAAAAAGAACGGCCAGAGTCCAAGTACAAGGGCAGATGAGCAAAAAGGTTACACTCGAGCAGGGAGTACCCCAAGGGGGAGTACTGTCACCCACACTCTTCCTGGTGTATATAAACGACATCACAGAGAATATACTAAGAAGACTCCATAGCTCAATGTTTGCAAACGATCTGGCTATGTGGTCCTCTGAAAAGAATCTCACCATAGCAAGAAATCGGATGCAGCAGGCCCCAACATCGCTAGAAGAGTGGGCGTACTCATGGCTGGTCAAAATAAACGAGGAGAAAACCACATGTACAATATTCTCGCTTTCAATCAAACCCCAAAATACCAAATTAAGTTTAAAAGGCAAATTCCTGCAGCCAAACAACAACCCAAACTATCTGGGAGTCACATTTGATCGGCACATGACATGGAAAAGTCAGATCGAGAGAAACCGAATGAGAGCCAGAAAAAGAATGGCAATCATGAGGAAACTTGCTTGCACAAGCTGGGGAGCAGACGAAAGCATACTAAAGAAACTGTACACTGGAAGAGTGAGACCAGTTCTCGAGTATGGCATTTCGGTATGGACAACAGCAGCAAAGACGAACTTCGATAAAGTTAGCAAACTTCAAAACCAAGCCATGAGAGTTATAACAGGAGGCATGAAGTCATCGCCAATTGTAGAACTTGAAAAGATTACAAAACTGCAATCCATGACCGATAGAAGAGACTGCAGAGCCCAGCTGCAGTCAGAGAATCTCCGAAGACTGACTGACCATCCAATACACCAGAGACTAAACATTTTGGGAAATGGGAAACTAAAGCGGAGAAACTTTGCAGAAATAGCCAAATCAAAGATGCACGAAGATCCCATAAACGCACTAACAACACCAAAGCCCATCACTACTGTACGAAAACCTACCTGGAGGCAGGATATATTTCCAGAGGTGGTAGAAAATATACCAGGTATTGGAAACAAAAACTGCCAGACTGAAAAAGAAGGGAGAGATACTACCCTAAGCTTTAAATCGAAAAACTACCCAAGCATGGACTGGACCTATGCATACACCGACGGTTCTGTAACTAACACTACACAAAATGGAGGGGCAGGAGCATTCCTGAACCTACCAAATGGCAGAAAAATAACACTGTCATTCGCTACTGGTAAGTACACAAGCAATTTCAGAGCGGAGGCAGAGGCACTGAGGGCGGCAGTGGAAGAAATGGGGACACATAAAGAAAATGAAAGCCATACAGTCCT
Source organism: Ariolimax columbianus (assembly GCA_036924085.1). Lineage (NCBI taxonomy): Eukaryota > Metazoa > Mollusca > Gastropoda > Stylommatophora > Arionidae > Ariolimax > Ariolimax columbianus. Next base: position 33,728,220 of record JAVGWX010000020.1, on the reverse strand, counting down.
GCTTACAGATGCTCTGGCCGTAGTCACAGCACTAACAAGCCAGAAAAACACTGAGCTTAATGACTTAAGAGCAGTACTCTGTCAACTATGCCAGCAGTCCGCACCAAAAAGGGTAGTGATACAGTGGGTCCCATCACACTGCAACATCCAAGGCAACGAGGAGGCAGACAGACTGGCAAAAGAAGGTGCAAGACTACCACAAACAGATACTAGTATAACGTACGAATAGTCAAAACATACCGGCTACACCAAAAACGATGCCTATTACCAGTTGAACAGAAGAGAGCAGGTCGTTGTCTTCAGACTTCGCACTGGCCACAATTGAGGTACCACCTATTCAACAAATTGAAGATAGGTGGTACCGACGAATGCCCGTGCGGTACCGGGAAAATGACCACTGAGCATCTGCTGCAGAACTGCCCGACATACGAGGATCAGAGAGAGCAGATGTGGCCATCACCAGTGGCAACACAAGACAAGCTTTATGGCAGTGTCGACAGCCTCAGGATGACTGCCGCTTTTTTCGAAAAAATAATGGTTACTGTCTGACTGCGTACGATGAAGAAGAAGAAGAGGAAATAGGTGGTACCTCAGTCTATTGTATCCTGTGCGGAGTCTGAAGACCACGACCTGCTCTCTTCTGTTCAACTGGTAATAGGCATCATTTTTTGTGTAGCCAATACGTTCTGTTTCCCATTTGGCCATGTATCTGGCTCTATTGAGCCTTTTTGATTCTTCGTAGGTCACACTAGAAGCTGGTTGTGGTAGTCTTGCACGTTCTTTTGCCAGTCTGTCTGCCTCCTCGTTGCCTTGGATGTTACAATGGGATGGAACCCACTGTACCACTACTCTTTTTGGTGCGGTCTGCTGGCATAGTTGAAAGACTACTGCTCTTAAATCATTATGTTCAGTATTTTTCTGGCTTTTTAGTGCTGTGACTACGGCCAGGGCATCTGTAAACAGGACTATCTGGCTTTCATTTCTTTTACCTGTCAGCATTGCTACTGCTGCAGACTCTGCCTCTGCCCCCGCTCTGAAATTGCTTGAGTATTTTCCAGTTGCCACTGACAGTGTTATTTTTCTACCATTTGGTAGGCTCAGTAGACTGATAGGCCTGTATCCATTTTGATATGCTCTATCTTTTTCTCTCTTTGGTACTGGTATAATTACAGCATCTTTCCATGCCTGCGGTACAATTCCCCTTTTCCAGCTTTGGTTCAGGACTGATAGTAACTTCCTCTTTGCTGTTTGGCCCAGCCCCATCAGCATTTCGTTTGTTACCCCATCTTTTCCGGGCGATTTCTTTTTCTTTAAAGTTCTCATTGCCTCTTCCATTTCATTCATTGTTAGTTTTGCCATCATGTGCTCCTCTGGTGCCATCTTGATTTTGTCGTGGCTCTTTTGTTCTTCACTAATGTATGTATGCCTATCTGTAGGGACATCAATGTGGTTTGCTCTGGCATAATGTTCTATAAAGGCGTTTTCTGCTTTTTTTCCAGTGAGCATGTTGTTGCCCTGCTTGATGGTAATTTGTTTGTTTGATGGAGTTTCGTCATTCATGGCTCTGACTAATTTCCATAGCTTGTTCCCTTCTTTATCTAAATTGAGGCTTTCTATTTTGTTTTTCCAGCTGTCTCTTGTTATTTGGTTGAGTGTTCGTTTGTATTTCGTTGTGATGGCTTTGATGGCGATATTTGCTTCCATAGATTGTTCTCTCTCTGCCATGTTCCTAGCATTTGAGACTTCGTCTTCCGCTTTCTGCAATTCATCATTCCAATATGGCTTGTAGTTTTTTCTTGCCCCTCTTGGGATGGTTTCGGTGGCTGCTTGCATTATTGCTTTGCTTAGGCTTTCCAACATGGGTTTCATATTGTTATTCCGTGTGTTGATGGTTTCACACAGCTCATCTGTCACGACTGCAAATCTGTCCCAGTCGGCTCGTTTATAATTCCAATGTGGGAGCCTTTTTATTTCCTGTGGGCCTACTGCCATATCAACGTCTAGCCTAATTGGCCTATGGTCGCTACCTGCCAATTGGTTTAGCACCTGGCAGTCTATTTTGTGGTGAATATCCACCGTGGAAAAGGCCAAGTCTGGAGTAGAGGTGGTATGCCATGTTCTAGAATAGAAGCTAGGGCTATCCTCCGGCCTATTGATAAGATAGGGATTTGTGTCTATCTCCCAGTCTTCCACTTCATCACCTCTGTTGCCTGTGTCCGAATATCCTCATCTCTCCAAGTGGCTGTTGAAGTCTCCAACTACTAGGCAACTGGAGTCCTTGATTTCCATACTCGAGAGCGACAGGTCTTTGTTTGGTGGGCCATACAGGTTGAAGATGCTTCTTCTTCTTCATCGTACGCTGTTTACAGCGATATTTACGTTGCACTGATTTAATTTGTTAGCCAGTGGCTCTGTGCATCCGATTTCAACAGGCGTTTCTGTAGGGTTGCCCTCCTTAGCCTTTGGCTGTCCCCAGCCTAACTGCAAGGCAGCAGTTGTTTTTGGTCAGAGTTGTCTCTCTTGGGAAGTTGTCTTGCAGGACTATCGAGTCTTCCCTACTCGTGTCTATAGCGTTTGGCAATGATAGGATGGACTATGTACTAGTTTGTACTATCCCGGAAGAGAGGCAGTCCAGTGTGACTTTTTCCCAGGATCGTCACGTCCTGCCAGAAACGTAGCATATGCATATGAGTGAGGTATCTTTTTGCTCGCTCTATTTTCTTGGCTCATCTGCAGTGATGGTACGCCTAGCATTCCCCGCCACCCGGGAGCTTGTCACCATAGGACAGGAGGTGCAGTGTCCGCTGGACTGCATCTCTTCTGCGTCCATTGGAATGACTGATAGCAGACAGATGCAAAGAGCGAGGAAGGAGTGCATTTTACCAGGTGCATTCCTGCGGCTCGATCAGGCCGGGACACAAGCCCCAGCCATGTCGTAGCCTCCCATCTCAGCGGTGCTGAGATTTTGGGCGGGATTCTGGCTTAGAGGCGTTGGGCCGTAATCCCTCAGATGGTAGCTTATCAGCCAAGCACGTGGACCAAATGTCAGCGACCTGTGATTCCTCTCGAAATAGTGCATTTGACCAGGTGACAAGCCTAGTCTTGCATGGAGATGTTGTCCGCCTAGGGAGCGGACATGGTCAAGGGTTGAGTCTCAGCAGTTCGCAGTGAGGTAGCTGATCTACTGCTTAGGGCACCCGACCGAGAACTAAGTCTTCTACAAATGATTTCATTCCTCATCGCCGTATGGGGTGAATATCGAGCAGCTTCCCGCCCGCTTTTATCAGCGGACGGCAGAGACCTCATTCTGCGGCTTGACCGGGCGGGGCTGGAGCATGACCCCGAGGTCCCCACCATGTCGAAGCCTCCCTTTGCATTCGTGCTGGGCTGCTTTTGGGCGGGATTTTTGGCTTAGAGGCGTTCGGCCGTAATCCCTCACCTCGAACCGTTGGCTTATCCGCCTAGTACGTGAACCAAAATGTCTGCGGCTCCTCTCGGGCTTAGCAGGATTACCGTAGCAAAGCATTGTCATTAGTAGGGTAAAGCTGACCTGTCTTCAGAGGGTCTATTTCCAGCACCCGTTCAATATTAGCCAGACCGTATCAATAGAGGGCTTTTAGTTTGTCAATGGCCCAGTTACTGGAGCCTGCGATTTTCGCAGGGTGAAGACCAGCTTACCGTAGCAGGCGCTCTTTCATTTGGGAGTTTGGAGACTGACCTGTCTTCCGTGGGTCTAATACCAGCACAAGTTCACTATTAGACCCATCGAAGGTGCTCTCTTTTGACAGTCATTCTACACTATTGGCGTGTTTAGTCAATTTTAGCCTCAGGCTCCACTCCTGATAGTGCTCTTCCGTCAATTCCTTTATCGAACATTGGATGCAGACCAACCGAGCCACAGAGGGCATAACCCCAGATTTCTGAGGGTCTAAATCCAGCACCAGTTCCATATTAGACCCCAGGAAAGTGGTCTCGGCATGTCAGTCATTTCAGTGTTGGCCGTGTTGAGTCAAATTAAGCCGCAGGCTCCACTCCTGGTGGTGCCCTTCCGTCAATTCCTTTAAGTTTCAGCTTTGCAACCATACTTCCCCCGGAACCCAAACACTTTGGTTTCCCGGAAGCTGCCCGCAGAGTCATCGAAGCAACTCCTGCGGATCGCTAGTCGGCATCGTTTATGGTCAGAACTACGACGGTATCTGATCGTCTTCGCGCCTCGGACTTTCGTTCTTGATTAATGAAAACATTCTTGACAAATGCTTTCGCAGTAGCTCGTCTTGCGGCGATCCAAGAATTTCACCTCTAACGCCGCAATACGAATGCCCCCGTTTGTCCCTGTTAATCATTACCTCCAGTTCCGAAAACCAACAAAATAGAACCGAGGTCCTATTCCATTATTCCATGCACCATTATTCAGGCAGCCGAGGCCTGCTTTGAACACTCTAATTTTTTCAAAGTAAACGCGCCGGCCACCTAGGACGCTCAGCGAAGAGCACCCGTGGGAGAGAGCCGGCAGACGGTAGGGCAGGAGACAACGGGCAGTGAACCGGCGCGACCCGGACCGCCCGCCTGCGCCTGAGATCCAACTACGAGCTTTTTAACTGCAACAACTTTAATATACGCTATTGGAGCTGGAATTTCCGCGGCTGCTGGCACCAGACTTGCCCTCCAATAGATCCTCGTTAAAGGGTTTAAAGTGTACTCATTCCAATTACGGGGCCTCGAAAGAGTCCCGTATTGTTATTTTTCGTCACTACCTCCCCGTGCCGGGAGTGGGTAAGTTGCGCGCCTGCTGCCTTCCTTGGATGTGGTAGCCGTTTCTCATGCTCCCTCTCCGGAATCGAACCCTGATTCCCCGTTACCCGTTACAAACATGGTAGGCATGTCACGTACCATCGACATTTGATAGGGCAGACATTTGAAAGATGCGTCGCCGGCACATGAGGCCATGCGATCAGCACAAAGTTATCCAGAGTCACCAGTGGGGACGCCGCAACCCCGCGAGGGGAAACGACGATTGGTTTTGAACTAATAAAAGCGCTCTTTCCGCGAGGGTCGGAGCTTGGTAAGCATGTATTAGCTCTAGAATTGCCACAGTTATCCAAGTAGGATCGTGTCATCTAAGGAACCTCGACTGATTTAATGAGCCATTCGCGGTTTCACCGTGAGACAGTGTGAACTTAGACATGCATGGCTTAATCTTTGAGACAAGCATATGACTACTGGCAGGATCAACCAGATATCTGTCGGAGACGTACGTACTGCGCACACCGGTCGGCGGAGGAAGGGTGTGTAAAAAGCCTCACTGGGACGACGGCCGCAGGGACCGACTGACGGGACGGACGGACGGTTGTTCCACCCGTCCCTCACTCCGTCGACCTAGGACCGCCTGACAGGGGCCTCCCACACGCACCAGACGACCGACCGACCGACCGGGCTCGCTCGAGGAGGGATGGCAGCGCTCTGTGCAGAACGGATCCCAACGACCTCGGCGACGAATTTCACTGGGACTAGAGACACAATTTGGCCTGCCGGCCCTTCTTCTCCGTAGGGAGAACGCAGGGCCTCGAGGCAACGATTCCTGCTTTGCATTTGCCGGTCACAAGCTCTTTGCGAGAGTCGGACCACCAGCGAGACGTACTGTCGAGCTCTGCTATAAGCCTTAGATAAATCACCACGGACGGACCACGTTTCCTGATACGGACCAGACTAGCGCACCTCGGTGGAGGAGCCACTACCACAAACCGCACCCAATTCGCACTACGGGGAAAGGCAGGCGAGCGTTTTCCGCAAGCCCGCGCTATCGCTCCGCCTGGCGGGACTGAGATCGCTTTACGAACACTGGTTGAAATTGAGTCGCCGCAGCGAGACAACTACCCCAGATGGCGAACTATTTAATAGGCTAGAGTCTCGTTCGTTATCGGAATTAACCAGACAAATCGCTCCACCAACTAAGAACGGCCATGCACCACCACCCACCGAATCAAGAAAGAGCTATCAATCTGTCAATCCTTACAGTGTCCGGACCGGGTGAGTTTTCCCGTGTTGAGTCAAATTAAGCCGCAGGCTCCACTCCTGGTGGTGCCCTTCCGTCAATTCCTTTAAGTTTCAGCTTTGCAACCATACTTCCCCCGGAACCCAAACACTTTGGTTTCCCGGAAGCTGCCCGCAGAGTCATCGAAGCAACTCCTGCGGATCGCTAGTCGGCATCGTTTATGGTCAGAACTACGACGGTATCTGATCGTCTTCGCGCCTCTGACTTTCGTTCTTGATTAATGAAAACATTCTTGACAAATGCTTTCGCAGTAGCTCGTCTTGCGGCGATCCAAGAATTTCACCTCTAACGCCGCAATACGAATGCCCCCGTTTGTCCCTGTTAATCATTACCTCCAGTTCCGAAAACCAACAAAATAGAACCGAGGTCCTATTCCATTATTCCATGCACCATTATTCAGGCAGCCGAGGCCTGCTTTGAACACTCTAATTTTTTCAAAGTAAACGCGCCGGCCACCCAGGACGCTCAGCGAAGAGCACCCGTGGGAGAGAGCCGGCAGACGGTAGGGCAGGAGACAACGGGCAGTGAACCGGCGCGAGCCGGACCGCCCGCCTGCGCCTGAGATCCAACTACGAGCTTTTTAACTGCAACAACTTTAATATACGCTATTGGAGCTGGAATTACCGCGGCTGCTGGCACCAGACTTGCCCTCCAATAGATCCTCGTTAAAGGGTTTAAAGTGTACTCATTCCAATTACGGGGCCTCGAAAGAGTCCCGTATTGTTATTTTTCGTCACTACCTCCCCGTGCCGGGAGTGGGTAAGTTGCGCGCCTGCTGCCTTCCTTGGATGTGGTAGCCGTTTCTCATGCTCCCTCTCCGGAATCGAACCCTGATTCCCCGTTACCCGTTACAAACATGGTAGGCATGTCACGTACCATCGACATTTGATAGGGCAGACATTTGAAAGATGCGTCGCCGGCACATGAGGCCATGCGATCAGCACAAAGTTATCCAGAGTCACCAGTGGGGACGCCGCAACCCCGCGAGGGGAAACGACGATTGGTTTTGAACTAATAAAAGCGCTCTTTCCGCGAGGGTCGGAGCTTGGTAAGCATGTATTAGCTCTAGAATTGCCACAGTTATCCAAGTAGGATCGTGTCATCTAAGGAACCTCGACTGATTTAATGAGCCATTCGCGGTTTCACCGTGAGACAGTGTGAACTTAGACATGCATGGCTTAATCTTTGAGACAAGCATATGACTACTGGCAGGATCAACCAGATATCTGTCGGAGACGTACGTACTGCGCACACCGGTCGGCGGAGGAAGGGTGTGTAAAAAGCCTCACTGGGACGACGGCCGCAGGGACCGACTGACGGGACGGACGGACGGTTGTTCCACCCGTCCCTCACTCCGTCGACCTAGGACCGCCTGACAGGGGCCTCCCACACGCACCAGACGACCGACCGACCGACCGGGCTCGCTCGAGGAGGGATGGCAGCGCTCTGTGCAGAACGGATCCCAACGACCTCGGCGACGAATTTCACTGGGACTAGAGACACAATTTGGCCTGCCGGCCCTTCTTCTCCGTAGGGAGAACGCAGGGCCTCGAGGCAACGATTCCTGCTTTCCATTTGCCGGTCACAAGCTCTTTGCGAGAGTCGGACCACCAGCGAGACGTACTGTCGAGCTCTGCTATAAGCCTTAGATAAATCACCACGGACGGACCACGTTTTCTGATACGGACCAGACTAGCGCACCTCGGTGGAGGAGCCACTACCACAAACCGCACCCAATTCGCACTACGGGGAAAGGCAGGCGAGCGTTTTCCGCAAGCCCGCGCTATCGCTCCGCCTGGCGGGACTGAGATCGCTTTACGAACACTGGTTGAAATTGAGTCGCCGCAGCGAGACAACTACCCCAGATGGTTGAAGATGCGAATCTTCGTTTCTTGTGTCATTATGTCGACTCCTACAATTTCTGCTTGTCAGGTGTGATTGACAGCAACTGCGCTACTCGGTATGCAGTTACGTGTCAGTATCAGAACCCCATCCTTTGTGACCTTCTCTATCCAGACGGAAGGTCTGGTATCCTCTGATTGAGAATTTGTGGTTGTTGTTGAGGTGCGTTTCTTGTATACATGCCACGTCAATCTTACCTTCATGCAGGTGATGTGTTAGGGAAAGCTTTTTGTTAATGACTCCCTCCGCATTCCACTGTAGTATTCTGAGGGTCTTGTGTTTTTGGTCAATAGTTTTTGCCCCATCACCTTGTGCCTTGTGCCTTGTAGCACAAGTACACCAGTAGCATTGGGTGGGCCCCTTCGAGGCGTGATGCCCGGCACTATCGCTGCCTGGCGGGACTCCACAGGATGAGCGCCACACTTTTTTCTGATAGGTTGTACCGTCATCGTACAGCGATATACGTTGCACTGTTTCGTTAAGCCCGTGGCCCAGTGCATCCGATTTCAACAGGCGTTTTTGTAGGGATGCCCTCCTTAGCCTTTGGCTGTCCCCAGCCTATCTGCAAGGTATCAGTTGTTTGTGGTCAGAGTTGTCTCTCTTAGGGAACTTGTCTTACAGGACTATCGAGTCTTACTCACTCGTATTATTAGGGTGTGGTGATGATATGATATGATGGACTATGTACTAGTTTGTACTATCCCCGAAGAGAGGCAGTCCAGTGTGTCTGTGTTCCAGGATCGTCACGTCCTGCCAGAAAAAGTAGCATATGCTTGTGAGTGGGGTATCTCTTTGCTCCCTTTATTTTCTCGGCTTCTCTGCAGTGATGGTACGCCTAGCATTCCCGCCACCTGGGAGGTTGTCCCAATAGGGCACAGGTGCAATGTCCGCTGGCCTGAATCTCTGCTTCGTCCATTGGGATGACTGATAGCAGACAGAGGCAAAGAGCTAGGCAGGAGTGCATTTAACCAGGGGACAAGCCCGGTCATGGCACGGAGATGTTGTTCGCCTTGTGTGCGGACATATCTCATGATCAAGGGTTGTCTTAGCAGTTCGCAGTGAGGTGGCTGCTCTACTGCTTTCGACACCCCGACCGAGAACTAAGTCTTCTACTAGTGGTTTCACACGTCAACACCGTATGGGGTGAATATCGAGCAGCTCCCCGCCCGCTTTGGTCGGGCTGAGGCGCGAGCCCCAGGTCCCAACCATATCGTTTCCTCCCGTCGCAGTGGTGTTGAGATTCAGGACGGGATTCCGGCTTAGAGGCGTAATCTCTCAGATGGTAGCCTCGCACGATTAGCTTATCAGCCAGGCACGTGGACCAAGCGGCACATACACAACATTGGTAGAAAATGAGACGACAAAAGAAGAAGAAGATACTAACATCTTCCTTTTCATCTATTTAATCTTACCTCGTCGTTCCCTCGTTTCTGGAAAATGTGTTCATGACGCGGAGCACACGCATAATCAACAGCGCCACAATCTGCAGATGTTAAATACGATATAGAAAAAGTAGCAAATAAAAAAATGTTTTCAGTAAAAGATTTTATTTTTCCTTATTTCAAAATATTTTTTTCATTCTACGGACAAACTAGGCACAAAATTCAACCCATAATTTTGTGAAACTGCAGCGACACTATTGCGAATTTTCTGTATGCTGGTATTGAAGCATGCATTTCGTAATGTAACAGAAATAACTGTCCTTAGTACTGGATCATATAGTCGTCTGTTCAATCTTGAGAGACTCAATGCTAAAACTAAGATCAGAGAAGTTACTGCCAGGGAACTGTTATTTTGCAATTGACGCTGCAATTGTCACTCACAGTCAGTACGAACTTCAGAGCATGATACGAGGCGTGTTCAAATGAAATCGCACATAATTGCATACACCAAGTGAACATACGTACCATGTGAATGATGACGTTACTTCAGGTGTAAACAGCGCACTCCAACCGTCAAGTTTGCAAAATGTCATTATCCTCCGACTCATAGTTTCCTCAGCAGACAGTTACAAATATGGCGGGTGTGTTACGGAATCCGTCCAGAGTTGATAAGCAGGCGGCGATTTGGTTTCTAACAGCTGAAGGATGTCGACCAGTTGACATTCATTTCAGAATGCAGGCAGTGTATGGTGACAAAAGTGTGTCGAAGACAACAGTGAAGAACTGGTCAACGATATTTAAAGAAGAACGTGAGTTAACGCGTTCACAATGGGTACCTCGGTTGCTGAACAACAATCATAAGAAAGAACGCATGGTATGGATTGTGAGTCACTTGCTGCGATACGAAGAGAGGATGATTCGTTTCTTCTGCGCATAATGGCAGGTGAACACTCCTCGGTCGATATCCTTCAGCCTAGAAACATAATCACCGCTCGCTGATCAACTCTGGACGGATTCTGTATCACAACCGCCATATTTTCAACGGTCTGTTGAGGAAACTATGAGTCGGAGAATAGGAAAATTTTGCAAACTCGACGGTTGGTATGTGCTGTATACACCAGTCGTTACGTCATCGTGCGCATCGTATATCCTCTGTGAAATAGCCTTCTCAATTTAAGAATATCTCAGAATTATGTAACTGTCTTTGTTCAAATCTGATTTCCTAGAGTGAAGAACGTTTCTAAACTAATTAAATCTATGAGTGAGAGAGAGAGAGAGGGAAAGAGAGAGAGAAAGAGAGAGAGAAAGAGTGAGAGAAAGAGAGAGAGAGAGAGAAAGAGTGAGAGAGAGAAAGAGAGAGAGAGACAGAGAAAAGGAGAAAGAGAGAGAGGGAAAGAGAGAGAGAGAAAGAGAAAGAGAGAGAGAAAGAGAGAGAAAATGTGAGAGTAAGAGAGAGAGACACAGAAAGAGTGAGAGAGAGAAAGAGAGAGAGAGAGAAAGAGAGAGAGGGAGAGAAAGAGAGAGAGAGAAAGTGAGAGAGCGAGAGAAAGAGAGAGAAAGAGAGAGAGAGAGAGAGTGAGAGAAAGAGAGAGAGAGAGAGAAAGAGAGAGAGAGAGATACAGAGAAAGACTGAGAGAGAGAGAAAGAGACAGAGAAAGAGAGAGAAAGAGAGAGAGAGAGAGAGACAGACAGAGAAAGAGAGAGAGTGAGAAAGAGTGAGAGAAAGAGAGAGAGAAAGAGAGACGGGATGGGTTGCCTTGCGGGTCAAACACACATCTGCTGAGTTTTACGTTGTTTCTGAATTTGAAGAACACTTTACACTGTCTCATATATTGATTTGATTTTTCCGTTCGCCGCAGTTAATTCAAGCATAGATCCGCCACAGTTTTTTGCTTTTTACTCGGTTCCTTCTCAAAGAAACCGGTGCTAAATTCATTCCAGTAGCGGCTTGAAATCAATGGTTTTACATAATGAGTTTGCCAGTCCTATTCATAGTCTTCGTTAACCGTCTTTCATGTCGTGCTAGGAAGGTGACAGTAACCTTCTTCTTTTATACAGGGCGGCAAGCCGGCTGTCCTCGTATATGATACTGGAATAAAGGGATGAATATACGGTTTTTCCGGGAATTTGACACTGAAATAATGGGATGAATATCGGGTTTTCCCGGGAACAAGTAATGACCATTGGTCTGACTCATCTGAAAAATCCCTATGAAACATTACATTCTAAGGCTGACTAAATAATTTAACTTGCACGTTTCAACTATCAGTGCAGCTATAATAGAGTACTCGGGAAACAAAGATAAATATGTAGTTAGTTTTAGGTCAGGATTCTGTGAAAGGGTCGCTCTCAACAGTAATTGAGGGAGCTTCGTAGCTCATTGGTTAACGCGCTGTCTTCGCATCTGAGTGGTCCTGGGTTCATTTTGTTTTTTGTTTTTTGTTTTTTTTTGCGTTTCCCTTATTTTCTCTAATCCCCAAGGTGGTGTGCGTTGCACTGTGGTTTTTATTTTTGCGCCTGTTGGCCCAGTGCATCCGTCTTCAGCATTCATTTTTTGTAAGGGTCTGCTTCCTCCTGCATTTTCTAAGGGTTTGCTCCCCGGGGTAACGGCCGGTGCTGTGATGGGGATCGAATCCAGCACCTTCGGATTGTGAGCCGTGCTACTTAACCACTAGGTCACGCCGTCCCCGGTCCTGGGTTTATTTCCCAGTTGAGACGAAAATGTTTTTTACAACGCAACGGCCTCCGGGTCTACCCAGCCTTAAATGAGTACCTGTTCAGTCCAGAAAGTGAAAGCAGCAAGGGAGAGGCGATGGCTACCGCCCACATATAGCCGAGCCTTTGAAATGTGAGCTCTGTAACACCTCCCATCCAAATGTGTTTTTAATCGTGAATTCGATTGATTTCTGTGTAGAGCATGGATTGGTTATAAAGCTCGGCACAATAGGAGTTCCGTTATTTAGTGGGCTGTGGAATGTGAAGTTTCAAGGAGATTTCCCCGTGTGTCAGAAGGCCTGTATATACAGTAGGCTGACATAACTTACTTTGACAAGCGTTAGTCCCATCGCTTGAAGGTCGCTGAGGTGACGGTGCACGAGAACCTGCTTTCGAATACAGCCATGATTTCACTCCACCACCGAGCTTCCGGTTTGCAGGCTGGGGTGCAGATGGTATAGAGTTTTGCGATGGCCGAGGTGCAGGTGGAGATTCCTGTCAGAGATATAAAAGATAATAGGGACGAATTTAACAAAGACACATTTCATTTACATTTCTGATACATCTATTTGTACCCTACCCTACTGAAGGGTGGTAGCGAGGTCTGGGCTAGACGTCCCGCTAGTTAAAGGAAAGTGAAGCGCCTGTTATAGCCTCTACTTTCCAGGTGTAGAGATCGTGCTGGATTCACTGTTCGATTTGCTGGACAGACATTTCTATGACAATGACCTCTCTTACATTATTGTGTGATCAGCAGGACCTTCGTGAGGGGTCTCATGTTTCTTACAGAGTCTGCTATGGTGAGAGACCGAGTACCCGGTGGGATAGCTGGGCAGGCAAATTGGGCTCATTAGCCTTGGCCAATCTAAGAGAAGGTAAACTCTAAACCCGGGTAGACGAAGTTCGTTAGCTTGTTCAATCAGTTCGCCTATGAGATGGAGGAAACCCACAAGTGACAGGCTAGTCCTGAGAGTATAATCGGATGTCTCGAGTAACTAGCTTTTGCGGGCAATGACTCAACTTTCTTGTTGAAACCTCGGGAGAGGGTAAGGCTACGGGAGTAAACCTAGACAGAAAATCCTGAGTGGTAACATCTAAGATGTATGCTTCCAAAATTGCGAACGGTTTCCAGCTTAGCTAGTGCCGAATTGTCATACTATGCATTCTTTTGAATTACATCAGCGAGGCCGAAAGGGGGATTCTGCAGTTTAGGCAGCCATGGTCTCCAAATTCAGCGCCCAGGCTTGCGTCTTACAGAGGCGACTCACAGGTCTACAAAGACTGAGATGCATATGAACTATAATGAATCCGTCCTTCATCCATGTTCACTTTTGATTGACCCTTTTTCCCGTTGTGGACATTCACTCCACGTAGCCTTCATTTAATGGGGAGCTCGCTGTGGTCGAGAGGTTAGACACTCGCCTCTAAAAACGATAAACGGAATTTGTGGGCGATCGAATCGCGCATGTTTCAAGCGACATCTAGTCTAATGCGAGGTGGGACCAGAATTCCCGCTTCGTGAGTTACCTCCAGTCTTCTCGACTTTTGTCTTGTCGCTTGTCCAGGGTAGCTGGGGACCAGAGAGTGAGGTTCATGACGAGCGCAGTTTCTTCCTGACGATAAACCAAACACAGTGGATGATACATCATCACGATAAAACCGTTTGATGATGTTACCATCATTGCTTGTGGTCAGCAACTAACTTGAAGTTAACACATGTTATAATATCATAAGCTAAAGATGAAAGTAGTCTCATAGCAGACATTGCCGTCAAGGGTGAAATGTTTAAGCTGTCATTATACTAAGCTACATCTTTGTGAGGTGGCGTGGACATTTTTCTTCCTCCCTGCCTTGTTCCTTCCCTAGTCGTCAATAAAGTACCCATTTACAGCTGGGTCGATTAGAGCTATCGGTAGCGGAAGTTGAATCTTTGTCAAGAAAAGCGAGTGCTCTACCACTGCGCTAATCAACCGCTCTATATTCACAAACCTATTCTTAAATAGAAGTTTAGTTCTAGAACAGGCGTTCTCAACCTGGTGCAAGCGAACACCACGGTGCTCTTGTAATGCCATTTTGTGTACTCGCGTCATGCAAGTAAAAACGTGAGCACCAACACTCATGAGGCCCGTTTTTCTCAATTCAAACTTTGTTCTGCAGACCCAAACAAATAATTTTGCTATCCATCCGTTATATTTTAGGCGTCCAGAAAGTTGTTAACTTACGCGTTTGCTGCCAGCAAACGTATTTAACGAACTGTGTTCTTAAATATTTCGCACTGCTGACTTGATTCGGGGGTTTCTGCCATCCTGGTCACGATCAGGGTTGTGTTGCACTATGGGTACTTGCATTGATAGATCTCCAGTCCTCCTTAACGCTTAAATATGCGTTTGAAACGGAGAAATTCATAACCTTTTAATGATCAGAATATACAAAAAAAGGTTCCAAATGAGTGTTTCTCTCACATATCTGGCTATGTTCTGGGCCACCTTCCTGTGGTGCCAAAAAGCTTTCTCATTCATCAAATACTTAAAAAACAAATCACGATTAACTGATTCACATCTGCAAGACTGTTTACGTGTAGCTACAAGCGATTTCTTCTTGGACATCACTGAACTTCTGAGTGGCTTTAAAGCACAGCGGTGTCACTAACTCGGTGAGTATTCTCAAAATATATAATTTTTTTCCAAAATCAAACCCATGTGATTGCATGTTGCTTGCATACTAATTATTACACGTGAGCGATGCTGGCAATCTTACAAGGTTGAGAACCTCTGTTCTATACAACACATCATGTCTATCAATATATTCTATGAGTGTCAAACAAATAAAGCAGAAACGAACGCTCTCCAGGTTGAGCCGTGTAATGCTACTTTTATTAGATCGCGTATGTTGTTTAGACTCATAGTTGAGACCTCTTTGATTATAGTTCTGCGAAGTTTTGCTTCTAGCCTTCCTCTCTTGCTGCCATCTGGACCAAAATTAACTGTCTGCAATGGGCGTCGGTTACTCTCCATTCTGGATAACTGAGATGCTAGTCCAGTCAGGCACAAAATACTGACCAGGACGTCGCATCAGGGTCAATACACTGACCAATACCCCAATACCACAATCTCTCTTCCATGTAGCGTTTCCTGGAAAAGGCTGTTTTCAAGGCAAGATTGGCAGACGAGATGTAGATCGATGTGTTCCCAGTAGTAATGAGCTGGGTTCATGGATTGTTACAAAATTGAATATATTAACTGGCCTGTACACAAAAATGCTAAATTGTTTCAAATAACAACTTTTCTGGTTCCCATTGCGTGTCAATGATGTGAGAGAACCCCTTTTTATTCATCATCTATAGGGAGCCGAGTAGCGCAGTGGTTAGCGCGCTGACTTCGCATCTGAGTGGTCCTGGGTTCATTCCCCAGTTGAGGCGGTAATGTTTTTTTCAGACCGCAATGGCCCCCGGTTCTACCCAGCCTTAAATGGGTACCGGTTCAGTCCGGGAAGTAAAAGCGGCGAGGGAGAGGAGATGGCTACCGCCCTCATATAGCCGAGCCTTTGAAATGTGAGTTCGCTAACACCTCACACCCCTACGGCAGTAATGCTATGGGATACTTTACTTTACTTTACTATATGGAAAAAAACCATCCGAATAGCCAATCCTCATTAAGAATCGCTCTATGAATGGATACGACCAGATTCTCTTCTACAATAAAAAAGATGATTTACAACAAAACCTAGGGAAGAAATACAAACGTCTGGCCAGGCACAACATACTGATCAGACATGTTAGTCAGGGTCAAGAAAAATATACTGGCCAAGACCTTCACCTCAGCTTCCTCGCAGCTCTTCCTTGAAGCGGGTTGTTTTCATGACAGACAGACCAATGAGGTGAGGAAACGACGTGATCACTGTAGTAGTGAGCGACACGCACATGAAGCCAGGCATAGCCCAACCGCCTGGAGAACTGTGGTCCACCTTCATCAGCATGCTCGGGATGTGAGGTAAGCTACTACAACCTGCTACTTAAAGTCCTTTTCAGGGCGCACAAAAAAGGGAAACTTACTCATTGTGGACATTAAACAACAACTGTCCATTTTAAACCCGATGTATTTTCACCATTTCTTTCTTTATGATAGTAGAAAAATAATGCTGGTTGGTGTTTTGCTCTTTTTAGCTTGATGGTCTTGAGTTCTTCTGAACCGATGTGCAATAGTCTTCTAAGACATTTGTATTCAGATAACTTAATTTAATTGTGTGAAACACCAGTCGCTAAATATTCTCTTTGATTAGAGATTTGAAGTTTAGAAAATTGTGAACATCTGCCAACATTGACATAACGGTAGGAACGTTTATTAGGTTTTAGCTTGAGATAAATAAATTTTCGAAGATAAAGGATGTGTTAGTCGTGATTGATTTGTGTTTGAGTCAGTAATGTCGTGTGGTGTGTGAATTCGAAGTCTATTTACCACTTTAAAACTGCACACGATCCCCCCCAACCCCCCCACTCCCACGTAGGGATATCCATTGTGATATAAACACCCCCCCCCCTTTCCGGCACACACACACACAGATGGACACACTCCTGTCTTAGGCGATTATGGAACGCCCATATGTGAAGACTGGTTTAATATCACATACACTATTTTTCTGAAAGTTTGTAATTTGTATATACATATTTGTCTGAAGACCCTATAACATTCACTGAAAATTCTATTAACAATTTTTAATTATATTTCAAGTCGATATGTCGTTTCTTTCACGAGTTATGGGCATATGATTACATGGTACACACAAATATTGCTTGCCTACAAATACTGACACGATGAACTGTTTGCCCCTATGCAACCGGTCCGCCAATCTAAACAAAGAAGTGAGGAGTTGGGCGGGGAGTAGACCGGCAAGCGGAAGAGATGTATGTTTTGCCTGACCAGATCTTAATCGGCTCTCGCCATCGTCGACGGGCCGATCTCTTGTGTGTGGCCCTAAAACCGCCACCTGATTCTGAACAAGATGGCGGAGTGAACTGTTACCTCCATGTAGTCCCGGTCAAGATGACGGAGTGAACATTTTTGTTCGATGATTCTAAACTGTTGTTGGGTTTATATAGATTATTCGTAACCACTTTACATAAAGGCCTAAAGGAATTAAGTGGGCAGTGTAAATGGGATTCTACGACCTGGTCAGTAAGCCGATATAGGATTTACAACTGTTTAAAAAATTGCTTAAGGAATAAATAGTTGATACTTACCGATAACTTTGAAATAATTGCGTCTACTTTTGACTGCAGACGCGCAAAGTCCACTTTTGTGACATAGCCACTGTTTGTTCCAATCTTTCCGCTCATTCTAAATTGATTTTATCTATAGCAGAGTTTGCCTCTTACTCTTGTTTTATAACAGTCAAGGAAACAGCAGAGTCAGTCACTACAAAGGATAACAAAACAAACGGAAATACTATAACGAATACCTGGAAATACATCAAAAATTCGCTGGAAAATTCGCAGCGGCACGAAAAGTAAGTGGTGAAGACTACATCGGATAATTACCATATTTTAGCAAAAAATATAAATTCGTGGATTGTTCGAGATGTCTGCCTGAGTCTTTGTGTATGACAAGGATAAGAAAAGCACCATTATCCCATAGAGAGCATGTCTTAAAAGGTGATTAAATGTGTGACATGGTGTAACATCGGTTATTGCTAGGAGATTTGTTAAGAGCAGGTTAGATCGTGCGTAATAGGCGGCGGGTCTACTTTGCTCTAGTGTTTTAGTCTGTTAAAATAGATTCGCACATCGGTTTACCACCAATGCACCAAAAGCACTTCCATTTTGTATTTCTTATAAATTTTGCTAAACAAATTCTGCCATAATAAACGGTTAGCACTATGCGCGAAAAACAGATTAATACGTACATTGGTCCTATCAATATTCCTCTATGGTTGTGAGACATGGACAATTACAGCTAATTGGCAGCGGAAGATACAGACCTTGGAGATGAGATGTTTCCGAAGACATCTAAGCGCTACGTACAAAGATCGAGTTACAAATGATGAAATACGAGAAAGAATTCCAACAGCAATATTGCCTTTTGAAGACCTGTTGTCAAAAGGAGCACAGTGAGCGACCGCTGATAGAGAAGAGCGGCGTTGGGTTGTGAGGATGTCTTCATGTGTGCACCAACGACCTCACTGATTACGGGATGACCTGACCTGATTGAACAGTGGTGAGACTAGGGTGAAATTAAAACAAAGTAACTTGCTCGATCGTTTTATTATAGGAAAGGAGAGTTACGCACGTCAGCCTTCCTCTCTCGTCTTCAATCACCCTGATTCAGTGGAAAGACATAGTCATTACGACTGAGGACAGAAGAGGATGCAGATTTTTCTTAATGTTTTCTTCCAAAGCCTTTCCTACAATCAGGTATCCTACAAGGCAGTGGGGGCAGATATGGAACTGCTAAGCCTCTACTCAACTGTATCATACAAACATAATAATTGATGCCTGAAACCCAAGCAGAGATGGTAGTACAACAAAAGTGTGATGATTAGCGTAAACTAAAACAAAGATAGAAGCAGTTTTGTCTCTGTAAGCGTACTAAACATCAAGACCTTGGAAGGATGGAAGATAGTGGCGAATTAGGTACGAACTGAATAATTCGCCTGAATATTTCTTACCAGAGAGCTGCTAAAAGCCTGCCGTTTTCGATCTTCGAAGACCAGAGATTTTTACATATGCTTACTTACTTTCCGTGTCCAAGCACTACGACATATATCGTTCATCCGTGTCCAGGGACTTCTTTTTTTTTTTTTTTTGCGTTCGCCTTATTTCTCTAATCCCCAAGGCGGTGTGCGTTGCACTGTAGTTTTTATTTTGCGCATGTTGGCCCAGTGCATCCGACTTCAGCATGCATTTTATGTAAGGATCTGCTTCCTCCTGCATTTTCTAAGGGTTTGCTTCCCTGGGGTAACGGCCGGTGCTGTGATGGGGATCGAACCCAGCACCTTCGGATTGTGAGCCGTGCCACTTAACCACTAGGCGACGCCGTCCCCATTCAGCGACTGGAATTGCCCTGTCATTTGCATTCATCATGTCGCACTCGTGACATTTATCGGGAAATTTGTGACAAGTCATCAGACCACCTGAATCCTGTACCGCACCCCAGTTACATGTATCGCAAATGAGCTATCCCATTTTATCGTGTTTTTTCTACATCGTGATACGCCAGTTCGAAGTCTATGTATTGTCTTCTGACGTTAGTTGGGAAAGTTATGTCCGGGTGCAGGTTCTGAAGCTGAATTCCTTGGTCCTGTATCATTTGATGACGGATTCAGTGCGACAATTTTCAGGGTGTTTCTGTATTGGCTTTGTTAATTTAAGAAAGCTATGCCTGGATTTGAGCCTTGTGATCTGCTCCTGGTGCCCAAACATTGTCTATTGTCGTGTTCTGGTTTCACTCGATCATTTTCAGCAGCCATAACGTTCATACAGGACCTCCTTGTTTTTCGACCGTCTTCGCTAATACTTGACTTCGATTTCACATCCTTTGAGATGAGGAAACGCTTGAAACTGGTGGGATTCGAACACCTAACCGTTTCACTTTAGTTTCTTGAGGGGTGAGTGTTTACATTTCAGCTATAGCGACCTTTGATGTGTGTTTAAAGTGTAAAGGGTGAGGGCTCGACTTTATCGCCGTGCGTCTCCCCATATGGGTTGGTCGATGTCCGCAAAACGGTATGCCGTCTGCCGAGAGCATCGCACAAAGCATTAACTCCGTAGGTCCAGCGATGAACCCAGAGATCTTCAGCAATGAACCCAGGGATCTCCAGCGATGCACCCAGGGATCTTCAGCGAAGAACCCAGGGATATCCAGCGATGAACCCAGGGATATTCAGCGATGAACCCAGGGATATCCAGCGATGAGCCAGAGATATCCAGCGATGAACACAGGGATCTCCAGTGATAAACCCAGGGATCTCCAACGATGAACCCATGGATCTCCGGGCCGTCATTAACTGACCGTCGCAGTTCGAATTCAAACCCCGACCGTCTGAACACGAAGCAAATGGCTTGACCACTTCGCCAAGGTGTATATGTTTGTATATGTGTATGCATGTGTGTGTATATGTGTAGATGTGTGTATGTGTCTGTATGTCTGTATGTGAGTATAGATGGGCATATGTGTGTATGATGTATTTGTGTATGTGTACTTTATGAAAGTGTACGCATGTGTGCACTTGTATTTACGTGTGTGTATTTTTGTATGTGTATGTGTGTGTATGTATGTATCTGTACATATGTGTGCATATGTGTGTATATGTGTGTACATGTGCGTATATGTGTATGTGTGTGTATTTGTATATGTGTGTATATGTGTGTTTATTTGTTTATGTGTGTATATGTGTGTATTTGTGTAAATGTGTGTGTATGTGTGTATATATGTGCATATATACACATGTGTGTATATGTGTGTGTATGTGTATGTATATGTGTGTATGTGTGTATAAGTGTGAATATGTGCACATGTGTATGTGTGTACATGTGTATGTGTGTATACATGTGTATGTATGCACATGTGTACATGTGTATGTGTGTACATGTGTATGTGTGTACATGTGTATGGGTGTGTGCATGTGTGTGTGCATGTGTATATGTGTGTATGTGTGTGTATGAGCGTGAACGTGTGCATATGTGTGTGCATTTGCATATGTTTGTATGTGTGTGTATGTGTTTGTGTGTATGTGTATGTGAATGTGTGTATATATGTGTATATGTATGGATGTATGTATGGGTGTGAGTATATGTGCATATATGTGTACGTGTGTGTGTGTACATGCGTACATGTGTATTGGAGAAAATGTATGTATTATTAATTATGATCACCAAATAGGCTGCTGCAAAATTACATAATACTAAAACAACCACAATATAACCATTTTGTCCATTATTCAAATATACTTTCCCCCTTCAAGCGTATAATCCTTCAAACGTATAGTCTAACCGAAACAACCAACCCAGCTACTTGTTTGCCCGGTGGTCAAAACATTAAGAAAATGTGTCCTACTACGAGGTCATATACCCTGCACACTTTGTACTGAATTAACACTTTATAAACACGTGAGGATACCATTCCACGTACACCAGGTGATTCATAACAACCACTTACTTTTTGATTTCATTACTAAAATATGTACTTTCACTTTACCACTTCATCTTATTGATTAATTCAAAATGGGTAAAATAGCTACAACTTGAACCACCAACATGCAAGTGTTGCCTTCCCTTTATCTATGAGCTGTAGTTTTTGTCGCAGTTATTCGTGCTGAGTTGAGTAAGCGATTCGTTGGGAGACGATTACATTGGCTATTCTTGCGTCCTGGGGCGTGATTGTTGTTGAGTGCCCACACTGAGTAAGTCTACACTTTTGTGCACCCTAAAAAAGGCGTCAGATGGCTGGTTAGAGAAGCTATTCTCACTTTCGGAGCGTGTTAATGTAGATGGACTGGGTTCCTCCGAGCTGTTGTATGCTATGCCTGGTGGCTTCATCTGCGCCTCGCTCACTACTGTGAGGAATCACGTTGATCCGTCAACTCGTTAGCCAGGCTAACAAGAAAACAGTCCGTTTCTAGAGAAACCTGCAAGGACGTCGAGGTGGGAGTCTTGGTCAGTTTATTTTGCCTTACTATTACTAATATGTTAGATCAGTGTATTTTACCTGGAACCTACTAACATGTCCGAAAAGTATATTTTGCCTGACCCAGACCAACTTGCACGATCAGTTTGTTTTGTCAAATCCTGACTAACATGTTTCTTCTTCTTCTTCTTCATCGTACGCAGTCAGACAGTAACCATTATTTTTTCGAAAAAAGCAGCCGTCATCATGAGGCTGCCGACACTGCCATAGAGCTTGTCTAGTGTTGCCACTGGTGATGGCCATATCTGCTCTCTCTGATCTTCGTATGTCGGGCAGTTTTGCAGCAAATGCTCAGCGGTCATTTTCCCGGTACCACACGAGCATTCGTCGGTGCCACCTATCTTCAATTTGTTGAATAGGTGGTACCTCAGTCTATTGTGGCCAGTGCGAAGTCTGAAGACCACGAGCTGCACTTTTCTGTTCAACTGGTAATAGGCATCGTTTTTGGTGTAGCCAGTATGTTCGGTTTCCCATTTGGTCATGTATCTAGCTCTAATAAGCCGTTTTGACTCTTCGTATGTCATACTAGTATCAGGTGGTGGTAGTTTTGCACCTTCTTTTGCCAGTCTGTCTGCCTCCTCGTTGTCTTGGATGTTGCAGTGAGATGGAACCCACTGCACCACTACTCTTTTTGGTGCGGCCTGCTGGCATAGTTGACAGAGTACTGCTCTTAATTCATTAAGTTCAGTATTTTTCTGGCTTTTCAGTGCTGTGACTACGGCCAGTGCATCTGTACGCAGGACTATGTGGCTTTCATTCCTTTTACCTGTCACCATTTCTTCCACTGCCGCCCTCGGTGCCTCTGCCTCCGCTCTGAAAATGCTTGTGTATTTTCCAGTAGCGAATGACAGTGTTATTTTTCTGCCATTTGGTAGGCTCGGGAATGCTCCTGCCCCTCCATTCTGTGTTGTATTTGTTACGGAACCATCGGTGTATGCATGTGTCCAGTCCATGCTTGGGTAGTTTTTCGTAATAAAACTCAGGGTAGTATCTCTTCTTTATTTTTCAGACTGGCAGTTTTTGTTTCTAATACCTGGTATATTTTCTAACACCTCTGGAAATATATCCTGCCTCCAGGTAGGTTTTGGTACAGTAGGGATGGGCTTTGGTGTGGTTAGTGCGTTGATAGAGTCTTCATGCATCTTTGCTTTGGCTATTTCTGCAAAGTTTCTTCGCTTTAGCTTCCCATTTCCTAAATTTTTTAGTCTCTGGTGCATTGGATGGTCCGTCAGTCTTCTGAGTTTCTCTGATTGCTGCTGGGCTCTGCAGTCTCTTCTGCCTGTCATAGTTTGCAGTTTTGTAATCTTTTCATGTTCTACAATTGGCGTTGACTTCATGCCTCCTGTTATAACTCTCATGGCTTGGTTTTGGAGTTTGCTATCTTTATCGAAGTTCGCCTTTGCTGCTGTTGTCCATTCCGCAATGCCATACTCAAGAACTGGTCTCACTCTTCCAGTGTACAGTTTCTTTAGTATGATTTCGTCTGCTCCCCAGCTTGTGCCAGCAGGTTTCCTCATGAGTGCCATTCTTTCTCTGGCTCTCATTTGGTTTCTCTCGATCTGACTTTTCCATGTCATGTGCCGATCAAATGTGACTCCCAGATAGTTTGGGTTGTCGTTTGGCTGAAGGTATTTGCCGTTTAGACTTAATTTGGTGTTTTGGGGTTTGATTGATATCGAGAATATTGTACATGTGGTTTTGTCCTCGTTTATTTTGACCAGCCATGAGTTCGTCCACTCTTCCAGCGATGTTAGGGCCTGCTGCATCCGATTTCTTGCTATGGTGAGATTCCTTTCAGAGGTCCACATAGCCAGATCGTCTGCAAACATTGAGCTATGAACTCTTCTTGGTATATTCTCTTTAATATCATTTATATACACCAGGAAGAGTGTGGGAGACAGTACTCCCCCTTGGGGTACTCCCTGCTCAAGTGTCACATTTTTGTTCATCTGCCCTTGTACTTGGACTCTGGCCGGTCTTTTTTTTTGAGGTAGTGGTTGATCCACTTGTACATTTTCCCACAAACATCACTTCTTCTTAGCTTGACTCTAAGTCCGTCTTTCCAGACTTTGTCAAATGCCTTTTCCAGATCCACCAAAACAGCTACTGTGTGTTTCTGTGCCTGGTAGGCATCTTCTATTTCCTGGGCTATGAGGATGACCTGGTCCTCAGTGGATCTGTGCTGTCTAAAGCCTGCTTGCTGTGAAATTAGTATCCGTTTTTCTTCCAGATGCCACATGAGTCTGGTGTTTATCATACGTTCCATCAGTTTGCCGACACAGCTCAGTAGGCTGATAGGCCTGTATTCATTTGGATCTGTTTTGTCTTTTCCTTTCTTTGGTACTGGTACAAGTACTGCGTCTTTCCATGCCTGGGGTACAAAACACCTTTTCCAGCTTTGGTTCAGGACTGATAGCAGTTTCCTCTTTACTGTTTGGCCCAGCCCCATCAGCATTTCGTTTGTTATCCCGTCTTTTCCTGGAGATTTCCTTTTCTTTAATGTTCTCATGGCCTCTTCCATTTCGCTCATTGTTAATTTTGCCATCATGTGCTCTTCTGGTGCCATATTGATGTTATCGTGCCCCTTTTCCTCTTCATTACTGTCCGTATGCCTATCTGCAGGGACATCTATGTGGTTCGCGTTGGCATAGTGTTCCACAATGGCGTTTGCGGCTTTTTTTCCAGTGAGCAAGTTTTCGCCCTGCTTGATGGTAATTTGTTTGTTTGACGGAGTTTCGTCGTTCATGGCTCTGACTAACTTCCATAGTTTGTTCCCTTCTTTGTCTAAGTTAAGACTTTCTGTTTTTGACTAACATGTTTGACCAGTATGTTTTGCATAAGATGCAGAAGTAAAGCTGAGTTGAATTGACAATCCGTACTTTTGTCTTCCTTCTGATTTTCTTAATTATTTTTGTATTTTCTTCATTGATCTTCAAACCGACTTGTTTAAAGGTATAATCCAGTTTCTCCTTTGCATTTGGCTTTGGTTGTGAGACAGAACGGCTATATCATCCGCAAAATCCAGGTCCTCCAGCTGTTTATTCACGGTCCACTGGATTCCATTTTTCTCATTGTTTTTACTGTCATAATCCAGTCCACTGCCAGGGTGAACAGGAAAGGCGACAGTAGACAACCCTGTCGTACCCCTGATTTAATTTTGAATGGCTCTGTGACTTATCCTTCGTGTATAACTCGTCATTGCATTATTTCATACGTCTGTCTAATTATGTTAGCTAAGTTAAAGAACTTAACTATTTGACATATTTGGTGCATTTAAAATAAGATATTTTTAGAACTGTTATTTATTTTATTAAAAATACTGTTTTGTTGTTGTGAAATCCCACAATGAGTATGTTTACTCATTAGTGCGACCTAAAAAGGGCGTTATGTGGCGGGTTACAGAAGCTTTCCTCACTTCCCAAGTGTTATAATGAATGTCGTATTCAGCGACATGGATTGCCTTGTCATTTGCCGTCAACATGTCGCGCCTATTGCATGCTTCATGGAGGTTCGGTCAGCTCATCAGGTGGTCTGGGTCCTGTATTGCGCCGCAATCACATGTGTCATCATCTGTGCATCCCCATCGCTTTATATTCCTCTTGCACCGTGATACACCAGTTCAGAGTCTGTTCAGGGACTTCCATGTTGTTTATGGTAGATGATGTCCAGGAGCAGGTTCCACCCAGAAGTTCCATCTCTGGGGCTTGCACCAATTCGTGCCATCTCTCGATACGGCGACTTTCAGGGTTTGTATGTATAAGGTTGTTTTTTTTTCAAAAAGCTATCTCTGGATTTCAGTCTTGTATTTTGTACCTGATGTCCAAAGATTTGGTGCCTTGGGCCGTGCTCCTGTTTTTCTGCTGCGAAGCGGTTGTTCTACGCGTGGCTGTATCTGCGTGTCGCTAGCTACGAGGATCACGCCCATCCCTTTATTCCTTCGTCAAGCTGCCATGAAAACAGCCCGTATCCAGTTAGATTTGTATTATAATGAGGTGGGGGTCTTAGCCAGAACATTTTACCTGACCCTGACTAACATGTCCAATCAGTATATTTTACTTAGCCGTGACTAACATGTCCGACCAGTATATTTTACATGACCCTGACTAACATGTCCGATCAGTATATTATACTTAGCCCTGACTAACATGTCCGACCAGTATATTTTACATGACCCTGACTAACATGTCCGATCAGTATATTTTACTTAGCCGTGACTAACATGTCCAATCAGTATATTTTAACTAACCCTAATATGTCCGATTAGTATATTTTACTTAGCCCTGACTAACATGTCCGACCAGTATATTTTACATGACCCTGACTAACATGTCCGATTAGTATATTTTACTTAGCCGTGACTAACATGTCCAATCAGTATATTTTAACTAACCCTAATGTGTCCGATTAGTATATTTTACTTAGCCCTGACTAACATGTCCGACCAGTATATTTTACATGACCCTGACTAACATGTCCGATCAGTATATTTTACTTAGCCGTGACTAACATGTCCAATCAGTATATTTTAACTAACCCTAATATGTCCGATTAGTAAATTTTACTTAGCCCTGACTAACATATCCGATCCGTATATTTTACCTAGCCCTAACTAACATGTCCGACCAGTATATTTTTCATGACCCTGACTAACATGTCTGATCAGTATATTTTACTTACCGGTGACTAACATGTCCAATCAGTATACTTTAACTAACCCTAATATGTCCGATTAGTATATTTTACTTAGCCCTGCCTAACATATCCGATCAGCATATTTTACCTAGCCTTGACTAACATGTCCGATCAGTATATTTTACATGGCCCTGACTAACATGTCCGATCTGCATATTTTAACTAGCCTTGACTAACATGTCCGATCAGTATATTTTAACTAAGCCTGACTAACATGTCCGATCAGTGTATTTTATATAGCCCTGACTAACATGTTCGATCAGTATATTTTACCTAGCCCTGACTAACATTGATCAATATGTTTGGCCTGTCCAGACGTTAGTCTTCTCTGCTCATTAAAACACTGTGAGTGTGTAATAATGTTGATTACATATTAATAATCAAACATGAAAATAAGTATGAAATATAACCGCATAAAAAATGCAAGGTGAAGGATTTTTTTCCCATACGCCTAGATCCTGAGGAAATGTGTCACCTGGAATGTCAGAGTGGGACTGTTCTTTACTCCCATTGTACTACTCGGGTGTAATATAACTAATTCAGTTCAATTCAGTTCATGTATTTTCTCCGCATTGAAGATCGGCCGCATTGGGTATCCATTGTACTTTATCTCGTGCCGTAATTGTGCAATCTGACAAGATTTTTTCCAGTTCATCTCCTGATGTTATCGACCCACTTAAAACGTTGTCTGCCTCTAGAACGACTGCCTTCCACCCTACCCTCTAGTATGATCTTAAACAAGAAAGTGTGTCTTGTTATAGACCAAAATAACTTAATTGTGTAACCCTGATTTCGGTCATTAATTCTCTTTTCATCCCCAAATATTTCCATTTCCATTTTTGTTTTCTACTCTTTCCAAGAAATGCGACCCAATCTTCTATATACCCACATTGTGAAGGCTTCAGTACTCTTTTCCACTTGTTATTCAGTGTCCACGTTTGGCTTGGCTTGGCTTGGCTTGGCTTCGTTCGTTCTCAATCTCCCGCTACCAAGCTCTGAAAGGGCTTAAGTAGCAGAATGTAGCCCAGAGAACGGAATGCGTTGTGTCGTAGTTTACAGCTTGACTGCGATATGTGCACCTTTCGGTCCAACACATCCGACTTCAGCAAGCATTTTTTGAGTAGCGGGTTAGCATTCCCTCTTCGATCCCTTCTCCTTAGCCAGGCTGCCCTACTGCAGCCTGTTATCCAGGATCACCGCGTGCAGGTGTAGAAGGGTCTTGGCATCTATTGTTCACTGGCCCTGACGCTAGCAGTCAGCTATGGGTCGCTGACGGCTGCAGCTCATGCGCTGCTCAGCATCTTGATCCCAATGTGTCCACGTTTCTGCGCCACAAAGTCGTGACAAATATACATAACAGCTGACAATTTTCATTTTCAATGTATGGTTTATCTGTTAATGTCAGAATGTGTTACCATATTAATAAATTAATATATCCCGAAGACTATATGTGGTTTAACATGGTTGTTGTCGGCTAAAGAGGAATTAGAGATTTGCTACTACGAAATTACCTTCAACAGAAAAGCATAACTTCATCTATTCTCCTCTCCAACATTCGAAAAGATGCATCTAAAACACACATATAATTTCTTCAACAACTAAAGTTCTAGAAATACATACGTACATGTATATATATATTTATATATATATACCTTGCGCGTAATCGTGCCTTAGATCAGGGGCGTAATACACGGAAATGACAGGGTGTGGTCCGCCCCAGGAACAATATTATGGGGATAGGGGAACGCGATCAATACATGTTCAATCAATCAAACAATCAATCATTCATAGCCCGTTAATTACACGCGGAGCATAGATGTTAGTAACATACGTCCTCTTCTACGTCTATGAACACGTTTGTATTACCATCTCGACTTCCTTATCTATTTTGTTTAGGTCTGCCCCTATTTCTCTTGCCCTGAAGATTCCAGAATAGTGTCTATCTTGAAATGCTATCAGCTATTTCGATAAATTGAATCTTATTATCGTCAACGACTTCTCTTTGCGCCAAGTCCCGCTGACATATGTCCCGTATTTTCTGCAGATTTTATTATTGTCTCGACTACCTTTCTCCATTTTGTTCAGTTCATGTCCTTCTTATCTAACTCTGAGGATTTCAGAACAATGACTATATATCAGCTGTTTTCGTAAAGAGAGTTAAATGTTATATTTATCGTCAGCGACTTCTCTTTACGCCGTCCCGCCCGCATCTGTCTGGTGTTTTTCCACTGTTCTGTCTAAAGTACTGTAGTTTCTCTATTCGGTGAAGGCATCCATTTCTTATTTGATATGTACGGCCGTTATTTTCTCTCAATGATACTGTAGTATATGTTTACAGTGTCAATCTATTTGTCTGGTCTTTCATACTAACAATCGGCCATTAAGCTTGAGAACAATCTTGTTAGTGCCTAAACTTTTAATTTTTTCCGTGCTATTTCTATGCTATTGATTTTTCTGTTCGCACCTATTCAAATTTATGTTTTTACTCACATGTCTCTATCGATCTTTATATTTGTTTTATTTCTAATTATTTATTGGACATTTGAGTGTGGGGTGGGGGGGGGGGGGGGCGTGATCAAAGAAGTGAAGAATTCCCAGTAGGTAACATTTGGAAGAAGAGGTAGAGGCTCCTTAGGGGCCTGTTATTGATATTATTTTGTAATATATTTGTAAACCTTCATAAATTTAATATTATTTTTTAATTAGGAGGGGAATATAACAAATCCCCCTTGAAAGCCAAAAAAACATCGGGTATGCCCCTGTTTATTACACATCAGCCCAAGAGGAACTTTCAAGAAAAAGCAATTTAGCTTGTCAGAACGTTTCTCTTTTATTCAGGTTGTATGGTGTAAAATGGGCTGTGAATTGACTATCAATCTGGCTTTGGTACTGTGGAAGGCGTTAAGTCAACCAATTAGCGTCAGTTCAATGAATCTGCTACAGATATCTAAGACCAGGAAAGGAATAATAGGACTGTAACCTACTGACTTGTCGTGAGAGGTGACTAATGAGGAACGGGCGTGGGCTAAGTTAATAATTTTGTTGAATCTGTAAGCTACAAAAAAATATAGAAATATCTCTACACTTCACGGTAGAAGAGAAAGAGCATAGTCAAGAAATTCAAGCGTTATGACATATATACACGCTGTTTGAGGTAATCTTATAACAGACACTGCTGTTGGGGATGGAGTGTTAGAAATTTCATTGAACTAGGCCTCATTGTACGTATTTACATGTTGACACACACATAGTACTTTCCAATAAGGAGATAAGACTAACATGGAGGTCAGTAAAGGAAGTTTATAAATGAATCAATGGAAAGGATAAATTAGACTATACCAAGTTATTCAAAGTACAACTGACTTCAAGAATGCAGTTTCAAATTGTTTAAAGACATGTCCAGGTTAGATATTTAGAAATATATTTATTTAGTCATAGAGTGGTAAATGCTTGGAATGCATTGCCGCGGCATGCGGTAGAGGCAGGGTTAGTTAATGCATTAAAAAATATATTGGATGCTTACAGTATGTTTCGTGTCGGTGGAGTGGAATAATCTGGTTGTGTGCATACATTATAAAGCTTTATAAGCCAGTACAATGCAGTTAAGTTAAGTTAAGGTGAACCTTACTGGCGCCCCCCACCCCGAGGGTGTCTTTGTTATCCTATAAACAAGCTGTGTCACAGCAGCCTGGCCAACAAGGTGGGGATCGATTGCAGTGATCCCTATAGCGAGAAACCAACTGTTGTTGATCTAGCCGCCTGTCAGCTCTTGTCCTTTCGCCCAATGCCATATAGTGGTATGTGCAAGTGTATGTGAGCTGCTGTTCAGTTTTTTAGAGAGTGCTCTATTTGTCTACCCTCAGAGAAAAAAGCTTGTTCCTAATACAGGCAAGCGCTGGACACTCAAAAAGAGTATGTGGAATATGTTCTGGTTGAATTCTATTCAAGTGACTGTTAAGTTGTATGTGTGGAGTGGGAAGTCGGAAAATGTCGCTTCGATCTCTCCTTTTCAAAATATTGATATTGTTTGGAGGATTTGGGATGTGCTTATGACTGTAGATTTATCTCCGTGTATTTCCAATTGCCCATCTACCCAGACAAGCCTCTTTGTTTGCAGTCGTCAGTAGTTGTTTGACTGTCTGTGAAGTTGTTGGTGTGTATTGTTGTTCTTGACTTGAACCTTCCTATGTCATTGAGAAGCCTCGCAATGCACGAAAGTCAGGAGAACTCATGTACATTTGCTTTATTACGCCTCGAAATATAAGAAGAACCCATGTAACCTGCTAGGAAAAGAACATTGTCACAGTCTATCTCGTCACAACAACAACAATTGCATATCCATTGCAAATTCGTCTAAGCAGTTTTATCATATCAAAGGTAAGACTCAGTAATAAATATAGAAGAAAGAATATGTCAACACTAGTCATCAAAAGGGCTTTATGGGCCAAAGATACAACAGCGATTCAGCTGACAGTAGGCTCTTCGTCTTCTTCTTTGATCAACCGTGTGAGGTTCATGAAGGAGACTGTGCGTTTCGGGTTTTGGAGCCCCCCCCCCCCCCAACGCCCCCATCCCTGATGTTATCCACCCACGTATAAAGTTTTCTGCCCCTTGGACGACCGTCTTCCACCCTACCCTCTAGTATGGAATTTAACAAGGAGGTATACCTTGTGATATGGTCAATATATCTTAACTCTCTAATCCATTTTCTTGTCATTAATTACATTTTCACCCGTGCATTTTCAATACCCCTACATTAGTATTTTTCGCTTTCCAAGAAATGCTACCCAATCTTCAATAAATTGAAGGTTGCCATTTTCTTTTCCATCTTTCAGTGTTCATGTTTCTACGCCATAAAGTAGTGACGAGTAAACGCGTAACGCTTAGCAACCCTAATATCCAAATAATGATTTATCTATTTGGATGTCAGTATGTGTCGCATGTAGATGAATACATCTTGGCCGCACCTTTTCTCTCTCTGATTTCTTTTTCACAGCTGCCTTATTCCTTTATTAAATATCCTAGATATGAAAAACTCTGTACATGTTCCAGTAGTTCATCTCTTAATTGTATTTGCATATATTAAATAAGGCTTTATTTGATAACTTCATGATCTCATCTCCTCATCATAAAATTGTTGCTCCTTGTGACTCAAACAGGCTCTGTGACGCCAAAATTTGTTATAAATCACTACAGGAAGAGGCCATGTGTGCTCTGCCGCAGGCATCCTCGAAACTGGTCAGTATGTCCATAATCCGGGCATATCAAGTGTCCCACTATATGTTTCTACAGTTCTTTGGTCACGTGGAAAGGCGTTTATATTCCCACAAGAAAACCAGAAAAGGTTGTTTTGTGCATTTAGAAGTCGTTTTTGTACGTTCATGATAAATACTTTTTACTCACCCTGTAACACGGTTTTTATTCCCATGGAAAACGATGTTTTATTCTCATGGAAAAACGTTTTTTAATGTTCATTGTAAAATGCTTATTATGCGAAGGGAAACCGCTATATAATCTCATCGACAAAGCTTTTATTACCCTCACCGTTTGTTTTGGGGTTTTTTGCTCTTATAGTAAACACTTTCTACTCCAAGGAAAAACCATTTTTGCTCACCAGAAAAACGCATTGTATTTCCATGCAAAACGCTTTTTATTTTAATGAAAAACTATTTTACTACCATAAATAAAGGGCTTTTACTACCATGAAACACAGTTTTTTTTAAATCTCGTGGAGAAACGTATTTTTTTTACTACCAAGGAAAACATTCCACTCCCACTGAAATGCTTTTTTTTATCTAATGGAATACGTTTTTTTTTTCTCTCATTGAAAAAAAACGTCTCAAAGCTCCAAAGGTAAAAAAAACACTTTTTTTTTAAACTCTCACAGAAAACGATATTTTCTCCACGTAAACTGTTTTTACTCCAATGGAATACATTTTTTATTTACACGGAAAACGCGTTTTTTTTATCCCATGGAAAACGTCTTTTCATTAGGATGGAAAACAGTTTTTGCTTCCATCGTTAAGGTTTTTTTACTCCCATTGAAAACGCGCGTTTCTCTCACCGACAACGATAAATACTACATTTCTAAAGATTCATTGTAAGTTAAATACCATCAGCTCTTTTAAAGCAACAAATTGCATAGGTTGGGAGCCCAAACTAGCAGCTATTGAATGTCCAGATCAGCTGTAGAAAGCGGTATTTACGTGTAGACCATGTCACCTTTGACACAATGACAGCATACGTGCAAGATCATCAGTTTAATGTTGTTAAAAAAACCAGTTTACTTCCCCGTTTTCTTTCGTTCTGTGTCATCATCATCATCTTCTTCTACTTCCTCCTCTTCTGCTCTTTCCTCTTCTTCTTCTTCTTCTTCTTCTTCTTCTCGTCTTCTTCTTTCCCAGGCCAGAATGACTCTTTTGTCGTATAAGAACGTCGGTCCTGCAGGATATTTTATGATGTTTAATTGTGTGCTGCTGCGCAATCGCAAATGGCGGTGTCTCTAGAAAAGAGAAGAATTCGAAGTGATTTATAGATTTATAAGTGATACAGATTTATTAGATAATCAACGGAAAATTTAAATTAGACTATAACCAGTTGTTTTTGGTTTTTTTCAACATACAGCCGACTACAAGAACAAGGAAGAGCATCCAAAAATTTTATAAAGAAAGGGACAGATTAGGTACTGGAAATATTTGTTGGTCAGAGAGTACTGAATGATTGGAATGCATTGCCACAGTCAATAGGGGAGGGAGGGTGGAGTAGGATCAATTAATGCATTCAAGAATGGATTGGATTCGCATAGACATTTTTAGATGAATGTACAAGAAGCTAGTTGTACACAGTTTCTGCAATATCTGCAAAGACGAGTTTTTCTCCCAACTGGTCCGCCCCCGCCTTTCTGTTTTCGGACATGTGGTCCGACTAGACCAGTAAGTTCTGCCTTACCAGACCAGTTACGTGTAACAACGTCCCCCTCCCCCCCCCCCAAGCCGGCTGGAGGCATGGGAGGGGGGCCATCCCCGTTCTATATGGCTCCAGCAGATAGCAGCCTTTTCTTCAGCACTGAATGAGGTTTGGCTACACGCTTCAGCAGTTGGACACGGTAGTGGTTGATGGACGCAACGGTCTTTAGATGCGTAGGCGAACATTATTATTAGTTTAATTGTAGTTTAGTCGAAGAATCAACGTCATTGCACACGGGTTAGCCCATACGTGCTCTATTCTTCTCCAATTTTTGTTGAAAATCCCAGCACAATGCAGGACCTCCGTAGCACCAGCGAGAATCCCGTAATAGATTGGATAGATTTTTAACGTTATTTTGAATTTTGTCCGTTCAGCGGCCATTATTTTTAACGTGCGCGACACTGGACGCGGGCGTCCAATCTCTACCACCCAGAGATACGAAGAAATACCAGAAAGTCCACGTTATAGACACACCAGTCTCCACCTTGATTTGAGCCTGTGACCTACAGCACTCGAGACCGACGTCTTACTTCTAGACCACTCAGTCTCAACATGATTATAAATATTAGTAACGAATGTTGGCTCAGTAGCAGTGGTTGTATTCATAATGTTAATGAACAAATGTATACCCGCTTCCCGTCTTAATTCACTATTCACAAAACCCATTTCGATAATTCTGACAAAAAGAATACATTACAAGATACCAGCGTGGATACTGCATATTGAATGCACGGTGTAAGTGAATGGTAAATGCCTGTGAGCTGTATACATCAAGGTGATGCATCTTTCATTCGAGAACATACGAAGCTGCAACCATTTTCTTTATTTGATGCATCATCCGATGTAAAATCAGGAAAGCTACTTAGACTCTATTGATTTCCGCGTCAATCAATTTGAATATGTTTTCTCCTTTGGTCTCATATATATTCTTCTTTTGTTCTACTGCTCTTGCAATGAGGGGTCGCAGAGAGTCGGGATGCGAAGATTTGTTGTTATCGTCAGGTTGTTAGTGCAGACTGTTTCCAGGACCGGCGCTTGGAGACCGAATACGATTATGGTTAGATTACCCTGATGCAAACAGCCAGATATGCGTCACTGGCTGATGTCAGCTGATGCACGGCTACATTATTGGCTTCAGCTAAAGTTTCGTTTGTCCATTCAATAATAAAAAGAGTGTAACTCAAATGTCTGTTTCAGTAGAAAAGTCAGTATATTCATATGAAATGATTACATATTTTATGTTTTTAAAATTATGCGCGTTGTACAGTGGTTAGCTCAATGGCTTTGCATCTGAGTGGTCCTGGGTTTATTGCCCAGTTGATAGGGAAATATTTTTCATACTACAATGGCGTCCGGGTCGACTCAGCCTTAAATTGGTACAGCGAGGAGGGAGAGGCGTGGCACCCGCCCTGATAAAACCGAGCCTTGAAAAGTGACGTCGCTAACACTTCACACCACTACGACAGTTAATGCTATGGGTTACTTTGACTTTGACATGACTAGGACTCCAAATATGGCCATGTGTACATGATATCAACCTGAAATCGACTAGTTTTAAAGGTGAATTTATCTGACAATACTGTGATGTAGTATTTCGAAAGACAAGTTATTTCTATTAATGGTGTTTTTAGTTGCTTCTGAGCTGTCCGCGAGATATTGGTACTAACTTCATTAGGCCAAATATGTTTTCTGTTTTTCCCGTTCCGCAGGTGTAACAAGGTTGATGAAGACTCGTACCTATAACCACTAAGTTTACTCTTGTGTGCGTCCTAAAAAAGGCGTTTCGTAGCAGGTTGCAATAGCTTTCCTCACATCCTGAGCGTGCTGATGAAGGTGGGTCGGGGTCCTCCAGGCTGTTGTCGCGTGCTTGATTTCATCTGTATGTTGCTCACTACTACAGGCATTACGTCGATTCCCATCTTGTTAGCAAGAATACAATGAAAACAGCGCGTTCCCAGAGAGAACTACGAAGAAGCCGAGGTAGAGGGTCTTGGCCAGCATATTTTACCTGACCCTGACTATCATGTCTGATCAGTATATGTTATCTGACCCTGACTAACATGTCTGATCAGTTTATTTTACCTCACCCTGACTATCATGTATGATCAGTATATTTTACTTGGCCTAGATTGAAACATCAGATCAATATATTTTACTTATCCCTGACTAAAATGTCAGATCAGTATATTTTACCTGACCCTGACTAATTAGTCCGATCAGTATGTATTGTCGTTAGTCACCGCTCCACATTATTGGAACTCAAATAAATATTAGTCAAGTTGACGAAATGTTTGATCTAAAACCCCCAAAATGCGTTATACTATTCCGAAATGTTCATGAAACTTGAGAACATTAGGAAACTTGGCTTGAGGTAGACCGAGGAAAAGATGGATTAACATTGTAAACGAGATCTGCCATAAAATGGGAAACACCGTCGCTCAGGTCACGAGAGAAGCGAAATACAAACACGTAACATGCTAGAAAGAATACAAAAAAGAGCGACAAAGATGATAGTGGGATTCCAGAATTACAGTTATGAGGAACGACTCAGAAAAACCGGCCTACAGTATCTCGAAGAGAGAAGAATTCGTGGTGACTTAATACAGGTTTATAAGATGATCAGAGGAATCGATAAATTAGACTATAACAAGTTTTTTTAAAATACAGCCACCTACAATAACACGAGGGCATAGCTACAAGCTGACTAAAGAGAGGTCAAGGTTAGATATTAGGAAATATTTTTTTAGTCAGAGAGTGGTGTCTGCTTGGAATGCATTGCCAGGGGAGGTAGTGGAGGCAGGGACAGTTAATCCATTTAAGAATAAACTGGATGCGCATAGCTTTTAGAGCAAGGGGATGTAAATGTAACTGGTTGTATACAGACTCTGCAGGGTCTTCTAAACCAGTATCAAGACGTTAAGCTAAGTTAAGTACCACGTCACTGGGCTACAACTAGTTGGAAAGTGAGACGACGAAAAAAGAAGCAGAACAGGAAGACGAAGAAGAAGATGAAGAAGATGAATAAGAAGAAGAAGAAGAAGAAGAAGAAAAAGAAGAAGAAGAAGAAGAAAACAAGAAGAAGACCTCTGGACTAGAAGGAACACCATCAAAACGAAATATAACTAAAACAACTCTTCTTTTCAGACGGGGAGTTATAAAGAGAAGTAGCGAGCTATAACTTTTACCAATTGCTGAAAAAAAATACGGAGTACCAGTCGGTCACCCTGAAGTAGTGTGCTGTTTTTACGTACAGCATAACACACTGTAAAGGAAATATTTATAACTAGCTTTTCATTGCGCAAGGGCACAATCGGGATATGTTGTAGGAGCTCGGAGGAGTCAAGCTGTGTAGATCCGGGTATGTATGTCAATTTGATTGACTTGGCCTCTATTCCACTTTTGGTAATGAAAAGATTAGGCCTTATATTCACTCCCTGTGCCAAATTTGGGGATATGAGGTTAGGCCCATTTTATCTTTACCAGCGGCACATTAGGGGTAATATAGTCAGCTTGTTCTTCTGCTTCGATCAACTAGTCCGGTGAGGCTCAGGATCAACTGATGCTGTGCTTCTAGTCCGGTGAGGTTCACGATCAACTGATGCTGTGTTTCTAGTCCGGTGAGGTTCACGATCAACTGATGCTTTGCTTCTAGTCCGATGAGGTTCACGATCAACTGATGCTTTGCTTCTAGTCCGATGAGGTTCACGGTCAACTGATGCTGAGCTTCTAGTCCGATGAGGTTCACGATCAACTGATGCTATGCTTCTAGTCAGGGGAGGTTCACGATCAACTGATGCTATGCTTGTGAGGTTCAATATTAACTGATTCTAAGCTTCTAGTCCGGTGAGGTTCACCAAGGAGACTGCGTTTCAGGTCTTCGGTGATCCCTTACAGCTTCTCGAACATGGTGGCTCCCCCAGGCCAGACTTCCTCCTTTTGGTCGGCATAGGTAAGGCAGTCTTGCAGGATATGTTCTGTTGTTTGCCATGCTGCTCAACCATTGCATGTGATGGTGCTTCTGAGACCCATTCTGTGGAGGTGAGCTTTGAGTCTGCAATGTCTTGTTCTGAGTTTGAAGATCTTTGTCTGTCCATCTAAGCTGCGTTTGTATATGCAGCACCACGTCGGCTGCCATTACATCCCAGACTTGTTCTGGTGTCCCTTTTTAGACTGGGTTGACCCCTGAGCTGTTTGCGGTCGAGAAAATCGCTTACATTAATTGGGAAGTAAAACTGAATCGGCACAGTGAATGAGCTGACAGCGGGCAGCGATTCATGACTTGCTGCCCGCATCATTGTCAGCAAGCCACGGCAGACCAAGGGGCTGTCCTGGGAACAGGCTGTACTAGTATAGTCTGGCTAACAGAATAGGGATCACAGACGAAAGGTAAACTGGGGCACCGAAAAACGAGTGCTGAAACTGGATGTGTCCGCCGAAAGGCGCAGATATTCCAGCCACAACTACGGCCGACGCTATTTTTTTCAGGACGAACGTAGAAGAATAAAACCAAGAACAAGTACAAGAAGAAGAACAAGAAGAACAAGTAGAACCTTGATCGCCTTACTGGGCAAGCAGTCCACTAACCACTGAACTGCAATGGAAGATGAAACTAAAATCCTAGGCTGCACTAATCACCGCGACTGCTGAGGCAAGCGGCAAGTATTTCTTAGCTCTATAAAACCACTAGAGAACGATAGAAGTGGTTGAAATGCCCCTATGATAATTGTATAGTTGAATAACATAACACACAGAGATTGTGTCAAGCGCCGTGGTATAGCTCTTGTTTGTTACCACAAACGCACCGCGTCACATTCCTTACGACTTTATTTCAGGAGCTGGGGTAGTTGATGGGTTTAAGTCAGAGAACTACAGGCTGCCTTGCCACTGCTGTCGCCACGTCGTATACTGGCTATGCATGTCTATTTCACACCTAACAGAAAAACAATAAATGTCTTACCGGGGATTTGATTCATGTAAATGAGGGGGAAAAAACAGGTACAATAATCTAGTTTCGCTGGTAACTAACTTTCGTTCCTGGGCCCCCCAATTCAATGCCAATGGCTGGCACCCGGTAGCACAGGGTTGGGGTTAAGATACAGTATGTTGTTTATTACCGGGCTAGCGAAGAGGTCGATGTAGTTAAGAGGTTAAGGCACTTGCTTGGAAGAAAATTGTGGGGTGTCTTAGTAGTGGAGACAGCTAGTAGGTGACAGCGTTTGTGTTCTGCACTGTCGTCTCTGTCTCTCTATCGAGTCTGCCATGCTTAGTAAAAACAATTCACGGGAACCTAAAATTGTGTACCTGCTATTTTGTTCCTCTTTTATATGAATATCGTGTGGTGTGTTCTCTAGTTATATTCGTCGTTCTGTTTGGGATGTGTTAATATTCATGTCGTACTTCTTATAGTTTAAGTACAGTCAGTCAATATGACGATGAAGGTTATGTTCATTGGGGTGGATCAAACATTGGTCGTCTGCGAAGAGCAATTCGCTGGTACTTTGATTGGGACACATAACTGGAAACGTACGTGTATAGGAATTTACGGATACACACAATGTGATGAGCATCAAAAATGTTTTTACCCTCCAATTTAAAGCCATTTAAAGCTTCATATTAATCTATATTTTGAATACTTTATTTCATAGATATAGTTGTTATTGTTGTTGTTGTTTTTTAATGTCCACAATGAGTAAGCACTTTTTGTGAGCCTTGAAAATAACGTTGAATGACGGGTTGTTGTAGCTTTCCTCATATCCCGAGCGTGCTGATGAAGGTGGGCAGTGGTCCTCCAGATGGTTCTACTAATCTTGGCTTCTTCTGTGTGATGATCACTACTACAGCGATCACGTCTCGTTAGCTAGACTGCCTTAAAATGGCCTGTTTCCAGGGAACGCTACATGTAAGAAGGAGAACGACTAGGATGTAGTATATGAACTTGATATATTGTTCAGATTCCGAGTTGGAACAAACACATGACTGAAACGTACATTGCGACAAAATTAGCTTCACCAGGAACAACGGTAAATACATATAAAAGCAACTAACACATCGTGAAAGTATGGATGATCATAAATAAAGGTATATCTACTTCTTCGTTCTTCTTCAGATCATGGTTCCGGTCTTAGTCTTAGTCGACCTGTACTTCTAGAGGGGCATAAGCCCATGTCCAGGTCTCATCTCTGATATGAGGTGGGTGTAGCAAGGTGGAGGATTTCCTGCTTAGCCGGCTAGGCTCGAGCAGCTTATTACTCCACCATCAGTGGTTAACTGATGTGCGAGTCCAGCTTAATAGACTCAAAACAATAGAGCAAAGTCGACCCGCAGCCTGTTAAGCGTCATTTATGCTGCTGTTAACAAACCACCTAACTATAGCTGGTGTTATGCCATGTCAAACAGTTAGTAGCCTCTTACGACATGCTCTCTGTGGGACAGTGGTGCTGTTCTTGTCCTTGTCATACACATAGACCTCGGCAAACCAATCAGTTTCTCTTACAAAAGCCACCGTTGTTTAGTTTGTTGATTTATCTCCAAACAGCTTTTATCTGTTACCTGTATCGCAAGAACAGTATTGTTCTCTCTTCCTGCGTGAGCATGAGACTTTGTAAGATGTCTTCAACTGTCATGGATGCTCCCCATAGGGACTCTTGATCTGATCATTTCTCATTCTTAAGATGAAAACTTGCTCTTCTCTAGTAAATTCTTAGTAGTTGTCTTCTTTATAGTAGAAGGTATGTTGATCAGGCAATTTTCCCCTGAAGTTGCCTTTTGGCTTTAAGTATGGTCTTGACTTCATTATACTTGTTACGCATGTCTATTTGCATGGAAATGCTCTACACTTTGCTAGCATGTCTGCAGCTTGGTTTTCTTCAATATTGCAGTGTGTGAGATATCCACTGAATGACTAACCTAGGATGTTCTACTGAGAGACGTGTATATGTATTGCTCCAGACCTCTATGTTGTTTTAGAGCTGTTACTACAAGCGAAGCATTAGCCAGGAATAGTGTATCTTGGTGGGAGTCATCGTGGATTACATGCTCTTTAACAGCCTTCAGTGCTTCCACTTTCGCGAGGGAGTTACTGGAGTGTTCCCTTAGTTAGTTGCTCATTGCAGGCGATGATGGCGATATCATGAGACAGTTTTTGTCTAGATGATGAAACTTGCCTTGTATTTGGATTATAAGAATTAAGAAACCGTGTTGATGATCAACCTCTGCTCCCGACCTACTTTGGACCAGTGGCAAGAGAAGCCAAGACGGCTGGAGGTAACTCAGGATGCATGCACTCTGGCCCCCACCTTCCATATGATCAGGAGTAGATTGATACTTGCGGGATTCTTCTTCTTTGTTCGTTCTCAATCTCCCACTATCAAACCCTGGAAGGGTAAGTAGCAGAATGTAGTCTAGAGAAGGGAATGCGTTGTGTTGTAGTTTACAGCTTGGCTGCGATATTTGCACCTTTCGGTCCAACACATCCGACTTCAGCAAGCATTTTTTTAGTACAGGGTTAGCATTCCCTCTCTGAACCCTTCTCCTTAGCCAGTCTGCCCTGCTGCAGCCTGTTATCCAGGATCACCGCGTGGACGTGTAGAAGGGTCTTGGCAGCTATGGTTCGCTGGGCTTGACGCTAGCAGTCAGCTTTGGGTAGCTGACCAATCCAGCTCCTGCTCTGCTCAGCATCTTGATTCCCTTGCGAGATTCGATCGCCCACTGTTTCTATTCATTGTTTTAAGACTTGAGCGTCTTACCTCTCGACAACAACACTCACTCACCGTGTCAACCATGTGTCATAGGCATGTTGCTAACCAGACAGGGCCCAACCTCTTCAAGTCGATGTATTAGTTCATTGCTATTGGCCCTTATGAACATTTCCCAGCCAGACCAAACCCAGCATTGTCAGCAAATAGGACAAGGGAAGTCAATCTCATGAAATCAGCCGTGTGCACTGGGCCGTGGAAATACAACACAGAGTAACCGTTATATATATATATATACTTTTGCAAATAACAGAAGATAATGCCAGGATAATCAAGGCGAAAAACACCACAACATGAAAGAACTAACTAATCCAAATGGAAAACCACACGTTTCCGTGGACACAAGTGTGAGTCGTCAGCTAGTGTTAATTAAAGTCAAATATGTGGCCAGATCACATCCATAATGGGCTAAAACACGAGAACAAGACTAGACCGAGGCTGGTTAGGCGTTAACTTGATGCTCCTCCAATCATATTCCGTAGTCTATAATATACCCGCCCAACTTCATTCGATATGACCTTATTAACTGAACCATTTGTTTATATGTGTATCGATGTTTCTGGCGGGTATACTTGCCTAATATATTCTTCCATGATAAATGTCCTTTCTAAATATGTATGTCCCCTTCTTTTCTACTCCCTCCAAGGTTTCTACAATCTCAATAAATGTTGTTTTCTTTCATGGTGGAATTTGGAATGTTTGTTTTAGACCTCTAGCTATTACCTACGTTTGAATGGGTCTGTTCTTGTTATATATTTGTTTTTTTTTATATGAAGTGGTTTCTCTTTAATCTCCGTCTTCCCATGCGATTTATCCAGTTAAATATTGATTGACCAGGCCTTCATTTGAACTTCTCCATAAGCTGTTTTTACTTTGTTGTTTTTTTTATATCTGTGCGTCTCAACAGAGATATGAACACATACAAAGTAATCTAAGCTCAGCATTTGCGTAGACTATCAGAGATGTTGGACGATTGAAAACATATTGGTCGAAACGTAGGCTTCGGTTTTGAAATTATTTTATAGTATGTCAACCATATTTATCAATGATTCTACATATCTCAGGATGTGCGTGGACTGTCAGGGATGTGGGACGAATGAAAGCACATTGGTCGAAATATTATTGATATTATTCAATCGCATTTCAACCTAATTTATCAATGATTGAATATTCTTCGTTTACATCGTTATCGTTTGTGCTATATTGTTTCTAGAACGTTCTTTGAAGCGAGAAGGCTACTTAACAACAACAACAACAACTATTGTCCTGTTTTAGAAAAAATATTTAGAATCAGTTGTTTTTTTATTTCTTGCTGCTGTAAATACAGTTAATGCCCGCAATGAAAAGGACGTTAAGTGGCGAGATGCATTACCTTCACTGACATTCCGGCCATGATGATGAAGATGGAACGAAATACTCCAGGCTGTAGTGCTTTAAAGCAGCTTGTTTCCAGGGAGAACTGCGTGGAAGTGAGGTAGGAGGTTATTGGACAATATATTTCATCTGATCCTGACTATCGACTGATCAGTGTGATTAGTCTCCTCTCCGCACTGTCTTTTAGTAACAAAACAACATTACACTTTATCTCTGCACATTCGAACTGAGTCAATTAATATAGCTTGACGAGTTGGGTA
Source organism: Ariolimax columbianus (assembly GCA_036924085.1). Classification (NCBI taxonomy): domain Eukaryota; kingdom Metazoa; phylum Mollusca; class Gastropoda; order Stylommatophora; family Arionidae; genus Ariolimax; species Ariolimax columbianus. The sequence continues at coordinate 33,685,446 of JAVGWX010000020.1, read as the reverse complement.
CGTGTGGCCCAAAGCAGGCATGTTTGAAACTACTAGTCACGACCGATGTAAGCTTCTAGTGAATGCCCTATTCAAACTAAATCCGCCTTGAATCCGAGAAACAACCAAAAACGTGATTCTTTTAATAATTTATGTGTTGTGATTTCTGAATATTATTTTTAAAAGATATAGATAAACAAATATATAGACATATCGATGGGAAGATAGACAGACAGATAGACCGGACAGCCGACAGATAGATAGATAGATAGATAGATAGATAGATAGATAGATAGATAGATAGATAGATAGATAGATAGATAGATAGATAGATAGATAGATAGATAGATAGATAGATAGATAGATAGATAGATAGATAGATAGATAGATAGATAGATAGATAGATAGATAGATATTTTCATGAACACAGTCATGTATAAGGATATGCGTCAAGAACCAGGTCAAAGTTTCACCATTGTATAGATGTGCTGTGTGCACTCGAAAAATAACCAGTAATATACAGATCAAATAACTTCCTCATCCTAATGTGTTGAGTTGTGTTAGGAATAGATTGTTAAAGCTGCTAAAATATGAGAACAAGAATAATTTAGTTAACGTGTTGGTTAGACAAAGAGAGTGATTATTAAAGGTAAATTTTTCATTCATGACAGTACTTATTCTAGTGATTACAGGTTGAAGAAGGTAAATTGGATGTTCCTTGTTGTGTCATTTTATTAGAAGTGGTTATATACCAGGTTTTGATCGTCTTATCGTTATGTTTCAAGTTAACACAGCAGTAAAATGGTACCTGCTTATTGTTAGGGACGGAAAGGAAGAGAGGTAGGGAATAGTCCACTCAACCTCATAAAAATCGAAGGCAAAGTACATAATTTCCCAACCCTAGCGATAGCATTGACTGGCATCGGACGATCGCTACATTTAATCTAATATAAAAATATTAACTGATAACTTTATGTCAACTTGTATTGTTACCTTTTCCTAAATCGTTATCTTCTTGCATTGTTATCTTTACTTATATTTCTGTCATTACTTCTAGTGTTATTTTGACCTAAATCGGTATCTTTTCTGTTTTGTTTACCTAAAAATGTATCTTTACTGTTGATTTAATAAATGTGTATATTTATTTTTACTTGTGGTGCTATTTTTACTTAAATTGTTATCTTTACTTGTTCTGTTATGTTTCACTAAATCTTCCACTTTATCTTTACATGAAAATTATTCCATATCCTTTTCTGCCCAACCTGGCCAGTAATAAGTACAAGCTTGATCACATATTTCTGCCAAACCTGGTCAGTAATGAGTATAAGCTGTGATCACATATTTCTGCCCAACCTGGCCAGTAATAAGTACACTCGTGAGTACACCTTTCTCCCCGACCTGACCAGTAATGAGTACACTCTTGAGTACATATTTCTTCCCGACCTGGCCAGTAATGAGTACACTTGAGTACATATTTCTGCCCAACCTGGCCAGAAATGAATACACTCTTGAGTACATATTTTTTCCCAATCTGACCAGTAATGAGTACACTCTTGAGTACATATTTCTGCCCAACCTGCCCAGTAATGAGTACACTCTTGAGTACATATTTCTACCCGATCTAGCCAGTAATGAGTACACTTTTGAGTACATATTTCCCGAAGGGGTTTTCGTGAGCTGGATGTTTCCGGGAGGAGAGTTTCCTGCTTAGCGGGCTAGGCTCGAGCAGCTTATTACTTCGCTGCTTTGGCACAAGCGCTACAGAGGGTGGTTAGCCGATGTGTGAGTCTATCTTAATAGACTCAAACACTAGAGCAAAGTAAACCTGCAGCCTGTTAGACACCATCTTAGCTGCTCTTAACAAACCACCTAACCATGGCCGGTGTTATGCCATGCCACACAGTTAGTCGCCTCTTACGACATGTTCTCTGTGAGATAGTGGTGCTATTCTTGACACCAACAGACCACGCGAAATGGTAATGTTCTTATTATTTTCCTCTGTTTTCGACTGTCTCCCCCAGTATTTGCAACTCTTGCTCATTTGTGGCCAGTAATACTGCGTTGCGTTGAAAAGAGCAGATTTTGCGACGTAATGTAACAAAACGTCATCTTCAGGACGATCGGCGTGGAAGACGTTTTCATTGCAGGCGAAATTATATCTTTCCAAAAACATTTTCAGATGACAGCTTTGATTCTATAGTTATTAGTCTTAGTTCTTAGTCGACCTATACTTTTAGTGAGTACGATGCCCCTGTGGAGGTCTCAGATATGGTATGTGTTGGATGTAGCCAGGAGAAGTAGTTCCTTCTTCGGAGGCTATGCTCAAGCAGCTTAATACTCCGCTGCGCTGGAACAATCGCTTACGAAGGGTGTTTAACCGATGTGTGAGTTCATCTTTAATAGACTCAAACATTAGAGCAAAGTTAGACTCGCAGTCTGTTAGGCGCCATCTACGCTGCTCTAAATAAACCACCTGACCACGGTGAGTTTGACATAATCTATGTAAGGCAAATGTGTTATTCTTGTCCTTGTCCTACACAAAGACCTAGGCAGACCACTCGGGCGTCTTTGATTCTATACAACTGAAAATGAACCAAGTCGGGACTGCACAGTGGGTGTGGCAGAGTCTCACAATGCAATTGATCACACTATTTGTCACAGTTTTGGCGACCGCGTTGTCATGTTGGAGAAGGGCGCCATTTTGATTACATTTCAATTGTTTCGGCAAACATTCGTCAAGTAAAGGAATGAGAAATGAGGTGATTCCTGATGATAATGTCAACATAACTTTTTCTCATGCTAGTAGATATTTCGACTTCTAAGGTATTTCGCAAATATTTCAAAATAACTTTTTCGACACTATGTATGGCTTCACTCCAACCTGACGGGCTCATTCTCCATAAATTCATGACATTTACGAAAGCGTTTACAACATTCAAACACAGATAACGTGCTACAGTCTGTTCTCTAAACACACATGACAGCCAGCGCTGATTTGCAGTGGTTATTGAACCTTATTCATTCAAACACAAGAGAACATTCCATAGTCTGTTATCTAAACACACATGACAGTCAGAGATGAATGTCAGCGGTTACTGAACATTCTTTCACCAGAAATGTAATCACAACACGCTGTGTCTACACCGGGGTCAACTGGCCCGTCACCATTTTGATCATCAAAGTGCGGTTAAACAACAGACACCTGCTCATTTCACGACCTGGTGCCAGACGTATATTGTTTACTTTGGAATAGATACTTAATAAATGGGATCAAGACGCTGGGCAGCGCGTGAGATGCAGCAGTCAGCCAGGAACCATAGCCTCCAAACCAGATCTGCCAAGACCCTTCTACACCTTCACTCGGTGATCCTGAATAACAGTCTGTAATAGAGCAGACTGGCTAAGTAGAAGGGATCGAAGAGGGAAGGCGACCCGGTACTCGAAAAATATCTGGTGAAGACGGATGTGTAGGACCGAAATCGTGCAAATATCGCATTCAAGCTATAAACTACGACACTGCGCATTCCGTTATCCCGTCTACATTCAGCTACTTGCAAAGCCATTATCAGGAAATTGAGAGCGAATGACGACGATACATAATACATTTTATTTTCTCGTACTTCAGAAAGTACAGAAGGGATGTCTTAGATTAAAGCGGAAAGCAGCTGTTGAGGCCTCAAACCTCCAGGCGTTGACATGGATCTACTGTCCTGCTCATGCCGGGGTTCAGGGCAATGAAAGCGCTGACATCTTGGCTTCACAAGCTCCCATCATGGGCACATTAGTGATGGATAGAAGTGATAATTTGAAATAAATCAATGACCAACTGCTGGATGAGGACACCGCAATAGCTGAAGCATCAATGCACAGACTGCAAAGTTTCGACATTAAACGAGGTTCGAGCGGAGTGGGGCGCATGAGAAGACGGCGCAGGATAGTGTACAACCAGCGAGCTACAGGGACCATTAGCATCCATACCTGACGCCAATTGATGAGAGAGACTGAGCATCTACGGGTATGCCTGGAGTGCAGTGACGTCGATTCTTAGAAACAGAAACAGAAACTTAATTTTTGCGTTATCCAGACACAATCCGGATATTTACTTGACGCCACTCGTAAATTTAAAAAAATCTTTGCCGTACTACCATTTGGTGTTTTAGTGATTCCAGGTGTTATCAAGAATAATAACTTACCTAAGACATCCCACTAAACAAACAGCTGAACAGAATCCAACCACAACATACTTCAGAGAGCCAGCTATGTACACCATTAAGAAACCGTTCATCATCATCTCTTTGAGTGCTCAGAGCTCAATGATTTAAGACAACGTTTCTTCCTCCGTGGCCAGATACATGGAACACTTTGTATGGCACTAGATAACATCTGATATGCACGTGTAGATACCATTACATGGTATTGGGCCGAAGGGCGAGAGCCCAGATGCTGCTATATTCGTAACAACAACTTACACAAATGCATGATGTACGAAAATGCAAACAATTAGAACATTAATTTCAAAATTTGATTTAGTATGTGCAGTTTAACCAATTCGACCTCAGAGGTGAGTAATAATACTGTAATACTGTAATCTTGGTGTTCATTTAGGCATGGTATGTGCCTTCTGTTAGATAGCCAAATGTAGTTTAAACTCACCTCTGTCTTTTGCCTTTAAGTACCATGCAGGTCCAATGCTTTGTCGCACATCATCTCTCCATCTCATCGGTGAACATCCGAGGCGACACTCAAAGGTGTAGGGCCATCAAGTTGTTACTTGACGTGTCAATCTATTCTCAGGCTTGCGTACCACGTGGCCTGCCCACCTGTACTTTCTTAGCAACGAGTGTTTCAAAGACGTCGTAGATACATCGTCAATAATATAATGATAGGCACATTTTCATAAAATCTTGTGATAAATCGTTTGTAGACACTACTATACACTTCAGCAAATATGGACAAGTCAACTAAAAGTCAGAATATCTCAACCCTCTAAGAGTGAAAGAGGTATTTTGTTAAGGTGGTTTGCGATGCGATGTAGAAAAGGACAACACCTGCTAAAAGTTAAATTCTTCAACACTTCATTCCCGACGGCAATATATCTCTTCTATCAAGTTGTCTACACATTTGACTGGTATAGGTCTTTCTCTTTATTCGCCTAAACCAAGGGGATGAAAATTCAAATTAACATGAGGACTCCCCGCCGCCAGTGAATGTGGCACTCTAATCAAGATGTGCATAAATTTCATGGCTGGTTGCACTTCACGGTTCTCAACTGATAGATAACGATCAGATAGATGAGTTTTCTCGATTTCTCATTCAGATTTATCAAACCAAAGTCTGAATGAGCACATTACTATAGAAGAGAAATGAGAGCACGAGTTTGCATATCGTCATCATTGTCTCCCCTTACGGCGCCCCCTCCCCCAGTGGAATGCAGGAACGTACGTTCGCGGTACAAACGTTCTATCTATCTATATATCTATCTATCTATCTATCTATCTATCTATCTATCTATCTATCTATCTATCTATCTATCTATCTATCTATATATCTACCTGTGTATCTATCTATCTATCTATCTATCTATCTATCTATCTATCTATCTATCCATCCATCCATCCATCCATCAATCCACATCATCCATCCATCCATCTATCTATCTATCTATCTATCTATCTATCTATCTATCTATCTATCTATCTATCTATCTATCTATCTATCTATCTATCAATCTGTCTATCTGTCTATCTATCCCTCTATCTATGTATCTGTATATCTATCTATCGACCTACCTACCTGCCTACCTACCTACCTACCTATCTATCTATAAATATATCTATATGTCTATCTATCTATCTATCTATCTATCTATCTATCTATATATATATATATCTATCATTTATTTTGTGGATTCCGTGGCGAAGTGGTTAAGCCATCGACCTTGTGATCAGGTGGTGTGGGTTCGACTCCGGACTCCGCTGTCTTTTTCACGGGTGCTTGATGCGGAGTCCCTTGCATCTCGTAGTCGTCCTCTAGTCGTCTTGTCCTTGACTTGTCACTGGGGTCGGTCGGCTCGAGACGAGTGAGGATAAAATGTAGCGCAGTTAATCCTTATTAAAAATAGCGCTAGCAAATAAATTATCCCTTTGTCATCTACGACCTGTTCATTTCTTTTGCCTATGCCTTTTATCTATCTTCAGTCCATTTATGTCGTTAGATGTCGTGGGGAGATGCGGTCTCCTTTGTTTCATATTTTTTGGTAGGTTAAAATCTACTGGTGACTTGCCAGTTCAATCCCAAAATCGGTTATCCCCTGGAATATACGATCGTCTATTTTTGAGACTGCTGGAGATAAAACGGTAAATTAGAGCAAGATAGACCCACAGCCTGTCAGGTGCCATCTAAGCCGCTCCGCTAACCACATAACCAAAATATGTTGTTATGGCCACACAGTCCGCATTTTTGCGACATATCTCTGTGTGGCGAGGGTGATTTATCAATTTTTGTTACTATTTATTTATTACTATTCTTTTTTAAATTTGAATAGAAGAATAATAATTTTTTTATTTGACGTGTTTGCCTCACTTGTTTCTACTGGCGGAGGCGCGCCTATTCCACCCCAGACCATAGTCAACTGGGCGATATTCAGACACATACACCAGTAAAAATGATGGGTTGACTAGATTTATTCATATCACCATTCCCGAATAACTGTTGTTAGATGAAAGAAAACTTACTAACTAGTCCCATTCCACACCTGCCATCTTCTTAGTTTCTTGTTCAGTGACTGACAAAGCTCTCAGTGACAGCCAGGCCTGATTGCGTCGTTAAGGATAGCACTCTCTTCACTTCACACGGTCTGCAGCCATACTTCGGGCAGTGCTCCAGCTCTGTTTCATGATATTAATATCGGCCTCTACGGTTCTTGGCCAGTTGTCTTACGACGACCTCTTATTCGCCTTCCCTTTAGTGTCCATAGCAAAGCAGTTCTGGTGACGGTGTCTGGCTCATATCTTAAGACATGGTCTATCTATTTCCATCTTAAGACATGACCTATCCTGTTCCATCTTAAGACATGGTCTATCTATTACCATCTTAAGACATGACCTATCCTGTTCCATCTTAAGACATGGTCTATCTATTACCATCTTAGGACACGACCTATCCTTTTCAATCTTAAGACATGTGCTACCATTTTCCATCTTAAGACATGACCTATCCTGTTCCATCTTAAGACAAAACCTATCCTTTTCCATCTTAAGACATAACCAATCCTTTTCCATCTTAAGACATGGTTTATCTATTACCATCTTAGGACATGACCTATCCTGTTCCATCTTAAGACATGACCTATCCTTTTCCATCTTAAGACACGACCTATCCTTTTTTATCTTAGAACACGACCTATTTTTTTCCATCTTAAGACAAGATCTATCCATTCCATTTCCATCTTAGAACATGACCTATACTTTTCCATCTTAAGACACGACCTATCCTTTTCCATCTTAGGACACGACATATTCATTTCCAAATTAGAACATGACATATCCATTTCCTTCTTAAAACATGACCTATCAGTTTACATCGTAAGACATGACCTATTCATTTCCATTTTAGACCACCGCCTTTCATTTCCATCTTAGGACATGACCTATCCTTTTCCATATTAAGACACGATCTATCCATTCCTTTTCAATCTTAGAACCCGGCCTATCCTTTTCCATCTTAAGACACGATCTATCCATTTCTTTTCCATCTTTGAACCCGGCCTATCATTTTCCATCTTAAGAAAGGACCTATACAGTTGCAGTGCCAACTGATTATGATAGTGTTCACGTCTTCTTGATTGCTCTGTGCGAGCAGCTGTCGGCTGCTGGCGATGTTCGGCCCGAAAATTCTATGGATTCCATTTACCAAGACCGAAATAATAATAACAATAATAATAATAATAAAAATAATAATAACGTTCGCTTAGTCGTTAGTGGCCCGTTGCATTGATCGACCCCTGGCATGACCTCGTGCTGCCCTGGCATGACCTCGTGCTGTACTTTGATGCCAGGACGCATCCAGATCCGAAGGGCAGTTGAACTTCTGATATCCAGCGATGAAGCCCTAGCGCCTTGTGAGTTCATGGTACATGTGTCGACTAAGGTCCCTGGGTACACCACGAGAGTAGCCGAGTACTCCGGTGCCTTATGGCGGGATATGCGAGGAGCAATATTTGTTCCTGTTTTTGTGTCTGACTTTCTCAGTTTCCGTATACCTTCACTCTGACCTCTGGATTGTGTACTTGCTCGGGTCACTATGAGTTTTCTGAGGATACAGAGAAGGAAGAGTTTACATGAAACATCAAGTTGCATGAGGAGGCATACAAATAAAAGGCAAAGGCCGCCGTCCATCGTAGACGATGATGGCATAATTTATTTGCAAGCGCTATTTTTAGTAATGATTAAATGCGCAACTTTTTATCCTCACTTTCTCGTCTTGAGCCGTCCGCCCCTAGTGGCAAGTCAAGGAAAAGACGACTATGGTGAGACTACGAGATGCAGGGGCCTCCGCATCAAACACACGTGAAAAATACGGCGGAGTCCGGAGTCAAACCCACATCACCTGATCACGAGGCCGACGGCTGTACCACTTCGCCACGGAATAGCAGGAGGATGGGTAGAGTATCAACGCGAGAAGGGTGACACTTGAGTATTTCTTAAGTAAACTGAAGTCTAGAACAGAGCTCTCACGGGCGTCGTGACGCTCGGTTAAGGGTGTCCCGGCTGCTTGGTAAAAGTGTTGGACTTGATCCTTTAGCACACTACATAATTTTGTACGAAAATTTGCGCAACTTTATATCTCGCTATCGTAGTCGACTTTAGAAATGTGTAACTTTTCTGTTTGTTTGTCAATAAATATGATTTTTGTGTGTGTAGGGACAGGACAGGTCATCCCGTAACCGGTAAGGTCGTTGGGGCACACATGAAGACATCCTCACAACTCCACGCCATCCCTCTCTGTCAGAAGCCGCTGCCTGTGACTCTTCTGGTCGGAGACTGGTCCATTCTTTTATGTTGTCTTCCCATCTCTTTTTGGGCCGGCCTCTTCGTCGTCTGCCATGCACCTTCCCGTGGAGGATTGTGTTTGCAAGACCATTTAATCTCGATATGTGACCGTACCAAGTGAGTTTCCTTCTTTTGACAGTTGCCAAGAGATCTTCGAAAGGCCCTATTGCCGTTGTAATTCTATTTCGTATTTCCTCGTTTGTAACTCGAGCTTTGTACATGACGTTTAAAATTCTTCGGAAACATCTCATCTCCAAGGCCTGTATCCTTCGTTGAAGGTCAGCTGTATCTGCCCATGTCTCACACGCATAGAGAAATATTGACAGGACCAGTGTACGCATTAATCTGATTTTCGTGCGTAGTGCTAACCGTTTATCTTGCCAGATTTTGTTACGCCGTGCAAGCGCCACTATTGTCTGTGCTATTCTGGCCAATACTTCACATTTTGATCCTTCATCACTGACAATCGACCCAAGATATTTAAAACGGTCAACTACTTCGAGTTCTTGACCGTTTGCTTTTATCTTGCTGTTGAAGTCCATAGCGTTATTTGTCATTAGTTTTGACTTTCCAGTGTTTATCCCCATACCATAGTCAAGAGCTGTTTCATCGAGCATTCTGACCCATTCCTGGAGTTCTGCTTCTGAACCCGCCAACCCGTCGATATCATCTGCAAAACGAAGGTTAGTAATCGTTCGGCCCCCTATCTTGACAGTACCAACGTGACCTCCAAGTGCCTCACTCATAATTCCTTCAAGGAATATTTTGAAAAGAGTTGGAGAGAGTGTACACCCCTGTCTCACACCAACTGATGTGCGAAACCAGTCTCCTCGCCTCCCATTCACAAGAACTGCACTAGACGCCTTGTTATACATGTGTTCAAGGACCGTTATAATATTTCCGTTGATATTATACATCCTCGTGGTTGCCCAAAGCGCTTTATGCCATACCCTATCAAACGAATTCCTAAAATCCACAAACACATGATACAGTGTTTGCTGCTGTTCTAGATATTTCTCGCTTAGCAGCCTTAAATTAAATATCTGTTCTGTAGTGCTTCTTCCCTGTCTGAACCCTGCCTGCTCCTCGGCAATAATGTTCTCTGCTTGGGGTTTCAATCGGTCGAGGATTAATTTAAGCATGACCTTGCTAGGGGGGCTAGTGAGGCTTATTGTTCTGTAATTTTGGCACAGCTTTAGGTTTCCAGACTTATGTAGCGGTATAACTATTGATTTCGTCTATAAGTCCGGCCAGTTTCCTGTCGCCCATATTTTGTTACAGATGTGTGTCAGGCCTTCCACCACTACCTCTCCACCTGCTTGTAAGAGCTCTGCTGGTATATTGTCCACGCCGGACGCCTTCCCTCTTCTCAATGTCTTTACCGCTGAAATTACCTCTTCTTTCGTTATCAGTTGGTGTACGGACACAATTGAATAAAAAAACGTGTGGGTGTTATTGTTTTTGTTCTGTGTTTGTTAGTTTCTGAGATACATAAAGATGAAGTTTAAAATTTATGGAAAACACGAACAAAATTTGGACTCGACCGTTATGCCTAGTCGCTCCGATAGAAATCCATGGAATCCATAACAACGTATCGATACTGTCTTTACAATATTGACAAAACTGTTAGTTTCCAATTCAAACGAAGTTATTATATCTAAAGAAATAAAATTAACAGATCTACTCGATAACGATCTTTCCCAACAACCTACTTCACCTTTCGCAAAAAGTCGGCTTGCTCCAGTCGGCGTATTAGAAGAAAAATATTTCTTTTTCTTCTTCGTCTTCTTCTTCGTACGCAGTCAGACAGTAACCATTTTTTTTTCGAAAAAGGCAGCGGTTATCCTGAGGCTGTCGACACTGCCATAGAGCTTGTCTAGTGTTGCCACTGGTGATGGCCACATCTGCTCTCTCTCTGATCCTTGTATGTCGGGCAGTTTTGCAGCAAATGCTCAGCGGTCATTTTCCCGGTACCACACGGGCCTTTGTCGGTGCCACTTATCTTCAATTTGTTGAATAGGTGGTACCTCAGTCTATTCTGGCCAGTGCGAAGTCTAAAGACCACGACCTGCTCTCTTCTGTTCAGCTGGTAATAGGCATCGTTTTTGGTGTAGCCAGTATGTTCGGTTTCACATTTGGGCATGTATCTAGCTCTAATAAGCCGTTTGGACTCTTCGTATGTCATACTAGTATCTGGTTGTGGTAGTCTTGCACCTTCTTTTGCCAGTCTGTCTGCCTTCTCGTTGCCTTGGATGTTACAATGGGATGGAACCCACTGCACCACTACCCTTTTTGGTGCGGACTGCTGGCATAGTTGGCAGAGTACTGCTCAGTATTTATATTCAGTATTTTTCTGGCTTTTTAGCGCTGTGACTACGGCCAGAGCATCTGTAAGCAGGACTATGTGGCTTTCATTCCTTTTAACTGTCACCATTTCTTCCCTAAGTGCCTCTGCCTCCGCTCTGAAAATGCTTGTGTATTTTCCAGTAGCGAATGACAGTGTTATTTTTCTGCCATTTGGTAGGTTCAGAAATGCTCCTGCCCCTCCGTTCTGTGTTGTATTTGTTACGGAACCGTCGGTGTATGCATGGGTCCAGTCCATGCTTGGATAGTTTTCCGTTATATAACTCAGTGTAGTATCTCTTCTTTCTTTTTCAGACTGGCAGTTTTTGTTTCCAATACCTGGTATATTTTCTACCACCTCTGGAAATATATGCTGCCTCCATGTAGGTTTTCGTACAGTAGGGATGGGCTTTGGTGTTAGTGCGTTCATGGGGTTTTAACATAAATTATCGTTCATGGGCTATTTCTGCAAAGTTTCTTCGCTTTAGTTTCCCATTTTCGAAATTGTTTAGTCTCGGGTGCATTGGATGGTCAGTCAGTCTTCTGAGTTTTTCTGATTGCAGCTGGGATATGCAGTCTCTTCTGTCGGTCATGGATTGCAGTTTTGTAATCTTTTCAAGTTCTACAATTGGCGTTGACTTCATGCCTCCTGTTATAACTCTCATGGCTTGGTTTTGCAGTTTGCTAATTTTATCGAAGTTCGCCTTATCTGCTGTTGTCCATTCCGCAATGCCATACTCGAGAACTGGTCTCACTCTTCCAGTGTACAGTTTCTTTAATATACTTTCGTCTGTTCCCCAGCTTGTGCCAGCAAGTTTCCTCATGATTGCCATTCTTTCTCTGGCTCTCATTCGATTTCTCTCGATCTGACATTTCCGAAAAATAGTTCAAAAACCATTTGTAATCTAACATACGATACTTTTCCCGGCAAAATATCGTGTGTAGATGGTGACGTATTCAGCATTTTTTTTTTCAAATGGCTATGGGTAGGGTCTCCGTGCAAAAACAATAATTTATGTTAAATTCCGATTTTGAAGTCCGAGGTTGTCCAGACTGTCTGGACCATGGTATGCAGCAGGTTTATGAAATATACTTTTCAGGTACAATTGCTTATATATAGTATAAAGAGTCGCTGTGTTGATTTATGCACAATTTGAAAACCTCTGCTCTAGGCTGCTGTCGATTGAGCCTCTAGCTGTCATGTTGGTCCAAGTTTCCACTTGGGAGCTGTGATCATTGTTCATTTTGTGCTGCTGAAAACTGCAACAAGATATTATACAGACGGTAAACTAGACTTCCTAAGTGTAAACAACTTCCACAGAAAACGGTTCTGAAAACTAACCATGCACTGTGTAACTTAGTCCAATTTGAAACTTGAGAGCATCCGGAATAAACACTCATACCGAAAGCCAATTTATAATAGCTGTCTGCTGGTGTTCACATAACGCTTCAGAAACTATATATAGCTGTTCATCATTGAGGAACACCGACCACATCCTTGTCACAGTTTTCTCTAATGGGTGTGGTTGCAAACGTAGCGGAACTGGCCAATTCGAGCATGAAAACATCTGCTGCATAATAGGCACACGAGGTCAGTAGAGGGTGTTGGTGTTCCCGCTGTTCGTGATTTCTGGGTGTCGCGTCTGCTCTGGGGTTTCAGAACACGGTGGTCTTCTCTGATAGCTTCACCCGGTTTGATTGCGCTTCTCTAGTTAAATCTGTTTTGCGCAAGACAATCCCAGGTGGTGATATCTGTCTAGCAGCTCTTTAGTGACTCCCTCAAGACTGTCTTTTAAACGTTTGATTGGGAGCCCGTTCTAGCGGCGTCCGTCTTTCAACTCGCCGTAGGAAAGCTCCTTTGGGAGCCCGTTCTAGCGGCGTCCGTCTTTCAACTCGCCGTAGGAAAGCTCCTTTGGGAGCCCGTTCTAGCGGCGTCCGTCTTTCAACTCGCCGTAGGAAAGCTCCTTTGGGAGCCCGTTCTAGAGGCGTCCTTCTCTCAACTCGCCGTAGGAAAGCTCCTTTGGGAGCCCGTTTGTCTGACATTCGAACCAGGTCTCTGGACCATCCTAGTTGTGCTTTTTTCTAGCAGTGCATGGATGCACCTCGATGTCAGTGACACGATCTTAACATTGAATGTGGAATATTCGCCTCTGGCAACCTATGTGGAAGTGGTTTAGACTCCTTGTATGTCCAGATACAGTCCAGCTTTCGCAGGCGTAGAGAAGACACTAGTATATCCCATTCATGTATTTCATTCATTCGCCATTTTACTCCAATGTGAAGCATGCTCCTCAGTTGCATCTAACCTCTTTAAAAGAAGACTATTTCAAAGCATTTGTAGTCATTCGACATTAATATAAGTATAGGTTTTAACAACAGGTAATCCAATTCTGGAGAAAGATTTCTAGGTTTTGGAGTGGTTGATCATAATGTTATTTATATTACGGGGGTTGCTAGCTCCAAGCACATCCTATTTAGTCGCATTTTACAACATGGTTGGAAGGGACAGGAGACTAATGTCTGGTCAGACAAGTCAAATTGATTAGATAATGTTAGTCTGGATCAGGTAATACATCCAGACCAAGACCCCCCCTGACTTCCATGCAGATCTCCCTGGAAACAGATTCTTTAAGTCTGGCTAACGAGGAAGGGATAAAAGTGATCCCTGTAGTAGTAAACGCCACACAGATGAAGCCGAGCATAGCACAACAGCCTGGAGTAATTCGGACCACCTTCATCAGTGAGGACTCAGTCATCTCGAGGTAAGGTGCCGAAGGTGACGGGTTGGATCACGTAGGAGACCCGGATTGTTTCTTAAGTAAATCTTCTGGTAAAATGCCCTTGATCTCTGGATAGTGAGATCGGACACCTGTGTGCAGTGTTGAGCAAGTAAACAAATCCTTGGCAGTTGGAAATCTAAAAGAGCTGGCTAAACGCTGCTTCCCAGACAAAATTTTAAAAAGTTCTAGCTAAACATCAAACCAATATTATTTCTAACTTCCCCCAGGTGGTTTGTTAAGAGCAGCAACATATAGATGGCGCCTAAGTGGCTGCGGGTTTACTTATCTCTGGTGTTTGAGTATATTGAGATGTAATCGCACATCGGTTAACCACCCTTCAAGAAACTGATTGTATAAATACTCTGTAGAGTCTTATAAACCACTATAAATGACGTTAAGTTAAGCTATCAGCATGCGCGGGATGTAAGTAAAGTTACTGCAACACGCCACTTGACGCCCTTTTCAGAGCGCACGACAAAGTAAATGAACTCATCGTGAGCATTCAACAACAACAACAACAACAAGAACAACAACAACAACAAGAAACATGGAAAGCAACAGTTTACTTTTTTCTTTCCACCACAAGAAGTGGTTGGGAGATATATGAATGTATAATAAAGCTAACCAAAAAAAAACCAGACGACCACCTAATTATCCTGCGTGTGTCAGGTTGCGCATAAGAACAAGAGACATTTATAAAAACAACGCTTTTAATTCAAAATGCACTGAAAAGTATAAAATGTCGAAACTTTTATTTGGATTGGCTGTTGACACGCACTTATGTATGACTGTAATACTATATCACAAGCATACATGAGCACAAACATACTCACACACGCGTACACACATACATGCGCACACACATACTCACGCGCACACATACATGCGCACATACATACTCACACTCGCGTACACACATACACGCGCACACACATAATCACGCACGCGCACACACATACATGCACACATACATAATCACGCACGCGCACACACATACATGCGCTCACACATACTCACACACGCGAACACATATACACGCGCACACACATAATCACGCACGCGCACACACATACATGCACACATACATAATCACGCATGCCCTCACACATACATGTATACACACATAATCACGCATGCGCACAGACATCCCTGAGCACACTCATACGAACGCATACATACACTTACACACAGTCAAACATACGTTTGCACAAGAATACACAGAAAAACACAATTTAGGCAATTTGCAACAATTGTTCCAAATTGTCCCATTTTGCAACAAGTGTCCCAAATTGTCTCAATACTGTCTCAAACTTATCATGAATGTGTATTGTTATCGGTCTCGTACATGTCCTGAAAGTTTCAGCCCTCTAGCTTCTCGGGAAATTTCAGAACATTCCAGTGCACGATTTGACCCAAACTATCTAAGGAGTAAAGTTACATTACTTTTTTTTTAAAGTAGAGGAGGAAGACTAACGTCTGGTCAGGCAAAATGTACTGATCAGTCATGTTAGTCAGGGTCATGCAAAATATACTGATCAGTCATGTTAGTCAGGGTCAGGCAAAATGTACTGATCAGTCATGTTAGTCAGGGTCAGGCAAAATGTACTGATCAGTCATGTTAGTCAGGGTCAGGCAAAATATACTGGCCAAGACTTTCACCTCGGCTTTCTCGTTTCCCCCTTTGGAAACGGGCTGTTTTCATGGCAGCCCAGCTAACGAGGTGAGGGATCGTCGTAATCCTCGCAGTAGTGAGCGACATGTAGATTAAGCCAAGCATAGCACAACCGCCTGGAGGACCCCAGTCTACCTTCATCAGCATCCTCGAGAAGTGAGGAAAGCTACTGCAACCCGCTACTTAACGTCCTTTTTCAGGGAGCACAAAAGAGTAAACCTACTCATTGTGGGCATTCGCAAACAACAAATTAAAAGCGTTTAAAAATCGTAATCTATTGCCTATAAAACGATATTATTTTGTTCTTTTCATTATGTCTCTGTGACATTTCTCTAGTTATTGTTTCACCTTTTAACAAATTGAAGATAGGGTGTACCGACGAATGCCCGTGCGGTACTGGTAAAATGACCACTGAACATCTGCTGCAGAACTGCCCGACATACGAGGATCAGAGAGAGCAGATGTGGCCATTGCCAGTGGAACTGCAAGACAAGCTCTATGGTAGTGGCGAGAGTCTCAGGATGACCGCCACTTTTTTTCGAGAAAATAATGGTTACTGTCTGACTGTGTACGCAGAAGAAGAAGAAGAAGAAGTTTCACCTTTTTGTGTAGGGACACTATATGCAGAGGAATGATGCAGCGGTAATCTGATCATCAGATATATTGAATTATGTATTTTTGTTTCCTTATAATTTCGCAGATACTTTTTTTCCAACTATTATCTCAGTATCTTACAACTGGCAGACCGGCTAGATCGTTTACTTGTCGCTGCACAATACCAGCAGTCCTGAAACTGAAAGGCCGCGCCAGTTAACTAAGCTGTTAAAAATACAGGTAATTTAATTTACTATAGCCGAGAGTTAAGTCGCGACCATCTAGAGTATAATACAGTTGGCCGTGGTTAAGTCCGTCCGCCTTTCAAGAAATGAATGACGAAAGCACAAAAGGGTGTGTGTTCGATTCCTGCACGTTTCAAGTGTCCCCTGGTCTCAATGGAGACTCAATGTCCTATCGGAGACAAATGGTAAACTCGAAGGTTACTTGCACAGTTTATGCACATAAAGGTACCACTTATCGTCTCAACTGAGAAGGGCGAGCTACTAACCGCTGTCCGACAAAAATGCGAAAGGTAACGATATTTTTACTCACTGGTTTCCTGCATGAAGACAAAACAAAGCGGTCTTTCCATCACGTAAAGGTACAATAGACCAATCTTCAGTGTGTCTGATTACTAGATGGGGACGGGGTGGTATCGATGTAAGACTTCGGCTTCGGATGCTGGAGGTCGAAGGTTCGAATCACGGTGGAGAGCGAAATTTTTTCACGTGGACTTTTTGGTATTACCCCGGATCTCTGGGTGGGAGAGATTGGACGTCCATATGCAGTGTTGCAAACGTTAAACATTGCCCTGAAGTTGACAATCGAAAAGAGTAGGCGTAACTGCCTCTGCCCGGGCAAAATTATCTTAAACATCTACCCAATCTTTTATGGGATCCTTGCCGGTGCTACGGTGTTCGTGCATTGTGCTGAGATTCTCCAAAAATATGGAGAAGAATAGAGAACTTATGGGTTAAACCGTGAACAATGACCGTTGATTCTTCGGCTAAACTAAACTAACCTAAACTAGACGGGCGATGATTATACAGATAAGAACATATACGCCTCCCTTATGATATCCACAGTATCATCAAATTTGCAGATAACCAATCCATCATAAAAGGAACGAAGACAATATTACAAAAACTACTCACTAAGATCATCGACACAGCCAAGACATTTAGTCTGAAGATAAAAGCAAGTAAAACAATAGCCAAACAAACTCAAAGATGAAATATTAGCATCGATGGACAGATTATTGAACAAGTGCAAAGGTTCTCAAATTTAAGACAAATTATTACGGAATATGCCGGCTGTGAGGTTAAAATTAAAATTAATATCTTAGAAGGAGGAACAACAATCCGTAGAAACAAAAAAACTGATAACTTCAAATAACATCAATAATGAGGACTCTGAAACATGGACTAAACAGGAAAGATGAACACAAATTATGAACTTTTGAGATATGGTGCTATCCGCTGCATACTAAGACTAAGCTGAGCAGAAAAATGGTAAAATGAACAAGTGCTTAAACATATGATGATGATGATGAGGATGTTGGTCCATCACAAGTGAGGAAGACCACTCTCTTTGTTCAGCCGTGTGGACAATCTTTTCTCTTGTGTCCGCTGAAATGGGTGACTTTCTTGGTGATTTGGATCAAAGGGTCAACCTCACTCTCTGGTCCTGAGCTACCCTTGGCCAGTGGCAAGATATTTATCTAGACGACTGAAGATAGTGCAAGACGCAGATTTTTCCTCAGGGTTTATTCCCGAAGCCTTTCCTGTAAACAGATATCCTGCACGGCAGCGGAGACGGGGTTACCATCTAACGTTGCGTTTCGTGCTTTTCCAATAACAGTAAAAGGTGGTAGGGACATCACTCAGCGTGTGAGTGAGTTGGGCATCACTCCCCGGCTGTGTTCAGTCCATTATAGTAGTGTCTAAATTTCACACACCAAAACTGACGTTTTCAGCTAAGGCGAAGGGCGTCAATCTCGCAAAGTAAAGCCGTGAAATACGACACAGGTTTAAGCGTAGTGCTATTCAAATAGCCGATGTCCAGACCAGGATAATCGAATGGAAGAAATCACAAAGAACGAACGAATTAACCAGTCCAAATGAAAGCAACAACACGTTTCCGTGAACACAGGTATAAATCGTCGACTAGTGTGAATTCCAGTCAAATCCGTAGTCTGGCGGCATCCATAATGAACAAACAGAAGAGCAATGTAAACCCACAGGCGGTTACAGTGCTATCGTTTGTCTCATATAGGGTAAACATATACGGCAATATAGACAACTAATGACGCGTAGACAGAAAGGTAGATTGTCTTGGCTTGGTCATAACATTAGACATGGAGGCCTATTATTGAAAATACTAGAAGGCTAAATTCAGGGGAAAAAAGGAAAGGAGACGTCCACGAAACAATTACATCACACAGGCTTGCAGGAACATAGAGGTGCAGACTTATACTGAGCTGAAGAGATCTTCTAGAAATAGAGGTCAGTGGCGTGACATGATCAGAAGACTTGAACACCAGTCTCCAGACTGACTTACCTTATGATGATGATGATGATGATAATGAACCCCCCCCCCCCCCCGCCCCGGGGAAGAAGAGGAACAACGTTCGTTAGGTAGCGAGGTATGGAACCGGCCACTTCGTTGCATTGGACTGCAGATCTAGCGTAATCGAGAATATAAGGATCCATCGCCATCAATAGTGGTGCAAATCTATTGTTTGAGTCGAGTGAAACTTAAGGACCACCGCATCATTACACTTCCTCGTGGTGCTTCTGGAAATTGGCTGCGTTGCAGCATCCTAGTCAGCGAGGTGGGCTCGATACTCTGAACCTCATAGTCGTGAATTATATAGGAAGACTAGCATCGCACTGTAGCCATGAGGACCAAGGCTCATCTTTATAGGTCCGCCTAAGGATATGCGAAGAACCAGCGTATTCCAATACCAGAGTGGAGAAAGCAAAATAAATTGTATCGAATAAGAGCAGCAGCAACTACAACAACAACAACAGCGTTAGCAACATCGATAACAAAAGCAACAATTATAACAATAGTAGTAACAACAGCGATATCAACATTAACAACAGCGGTAACAGCAGTAGTAACAACAGCGATATCAACAGTAACAACAACAGCAGCAACAACAGCGATAACAGCAGCGATAACAGCAGCGATAACAACAACAGCGTAACAGCAGTAGCAACAACAGCGATAACAACAACAGCGGTAACAGCAGTAGCAACAGCAGCGATAACAACAACAGCGGTAACAGCAGTAGCAACAACAGCGATAACAACAACAGCGGTAACAGCAGTAGCAACAGCAGCGATAACAACAACAGCGATAACAGAAGCAACAACAACAGTGATCATAACAGCAAAAACAACAACAGCAGCTGTTTTAGAGTCGTTCATGTATCGTGGTGGCAAGATACTGACGATTCGATTATGATGGTTGACTCTACCACGATATGTGGAGTCGTTCATGTATCGTGGTGGCAAGATAAATAAACTGACGATTCGATTATGATGGTTGACTCTACCACGATATGTGGGGTCGTTCATGTATCGTTGGGGAAATATAGATAAAGTATCGATACGAATGTGTGGATTGACACCGCTACAAAATGTGTAGTCGTTGATGTATATTAGTTGACATATAGATACATTTGTAGATATAAATACATTTGCAAATTGAGATTTCTAAACTCACGAGTGGCTTTCATTTCACTGGAGAACTTATGAAAGCATAAAGACATTAATCTATCAAAAGAATGCAAATCTTTAACTCTAGTGTATAGTTCGTTTTTATGGTATGGCACTGTGACGCAGCTAGGAACAATGGAAACTACTGTGGATCAAGTTTTCATTAATGGGTGCTTGCGTCAAATAGACAGATTGAAATAGTGTTATAAAGTTCTAAAATGGGACTGTTTCAAGGGACTGGGGAGATAGCAATGACGCTTGACATGAATGGAAGTTGCTGGTGATGGACAGGACACCACATTAACGATACCAGCTCATAGCATTACTAGGCAGCGTCTGTGCTGGAATTCACAGGGCAAGAGAAGTAAAGTATCAGTTGATCACATAAAAAGAAGAAGAAGAAGAAAAAGAAAAAAGAAGAAGACGAAGATGAAGTCTCTAACACTTCATCTCCAATGTCAGTTTCTGCTATATCTCTTTATTTATCTAACAAATCATCATTTGAAAAAACTTAACATGGCGTATGGCTTTCGTTCACTATTCCATTTCTTTTATTTATTTTTAGCCAGGATGTAAATTCTAACGTAGACTGAAAAACTCCCATTTGCGAATAGGACACTGCTAGCGACATACGTCACACGCGCGATTCGCATCTGTGGATGGGGCTAGATGGTTGAGCTGTCACGATATCTTTAACACGTTCAAGTATGAGTGAGCTCATTACCATGTCGGACACGTTCAAGTATGAGTGAGCTCATTACCATGTCGGAAATAGAGCATAAAGATTGCATTTGGAACAAGGCACTTCACGACATGTGGTCACGATCCGTCCTAATCGTTCGCACTAGAATACAAGATTGCAACTGTTTTTTGTCATACTTTCATATTTTAGTGATATTGGTCTTTATCATCGGTCCCGTATAAACATTCTAGAGTAGAGGGCTCTCCAACTCGTATTATATCCCACCCAAGACTGACACTGGTTTAAATCTTGATGAATTTCAATCATCATTCTGGATTTGAAAGTAAGCTCTAGAAACGTCTTCTTCGTACGCTGTCAGACGTCAACTTGTATTTGTTCGAAGAAAGCAGCTGTCATCCTGAGGCTGTCGACACTGCCATAGAGCTTGTCTAGTGTTGGCACTGGTGATGGCCACATGTGCTTTCTCTGGTCCTCGTATGTCGGGCAATTTTGCGGCAGATGTTCGGCGTTCATTGTCCCTGTACCACAGGTGCATTCGTCAGTGCCACCTATCTTCAGTTTATAAGCTCTAGAAACAATACCACATTTTTTATACAGGAAGAAAAGAGGGAATAACTAGTTTTTTTCTGGATCAGCTATAGGCTCGATAGTCTAGAACGACAGTTTTCCTAGAAAAGACATATCTGACAAACAAACAGGATCTGCCTTTCAGTTAAGAGACAGCAAAGGCAAAGAGATCAGACCAAAACAAATGCACTTTATAAAGACGGACACAAGTGTGACCTTGATGGATTTACTGGCGTCAAGGTCTGACTGCATACCAGGAAATAGAAGAAGAAGATGAAAATGAAGATTGAAAAAAATAAGAAGAAGAGATGGAAGAAGAAGTAAAGGAAGAAGAAAAAGTAAAAGAAGAATAGGAAGAAGAAGAAGATGAAGAAGAAGACGAGGAAGAAGAACAACAACAAGACGATTAGAAAAAGAAGAAGAGATAAAAAAATAAGCGGAAGAAGAAGAAGACGAAGAAGAAGAGGTGGAAGAAGATGAAGATGAAGAAGTGGAGAAAGAAGAAAAAGAAGAGTAAGAAGAAAAAGGAAAAAAAAGAAGTTAAAGTAAAAGAAGAAGAAGAAGAAAAAGAAGAGGAAGAAGAAGAAGCAGGAGAAAAAGAAAAAGAAAAAGAAAAAAAGAAGTAAAAGAAGTGAAAGAAGGAGGAGAATGAATGAACGATCCCATTCTTTAGCTGGAAAAGAGCATGAATCGTGCAAGTTAAGAAGCTATTCCACAATATAGTGTCTCCCCATGAGGTACAGGACTAGAAAAGCTGTTTGACAACGATTTCTGTAGCTTTTATAACTTGTATTTTTTCCACTGCACCTGTCCGGCTGTTTATGTCATTGTATTTGGTTTTTGTACTAATTTAGTCAGCAACATTTTGTCTGTATTGCTTTTATTAATGGATGATCTGTCAGAGCAGCAAAGATGGCCCCATAACTTTCTGCGCGTCTACATTGAGCTTCTGTCTCAGTTCATTATAGATGCCGCCAGACCATGGATAGGCCGGGAATTCACACTAGTCAACGACTTACGCTTGTGTTCACGGAAACGTGTTGGTGTTCCCATTTGGACTGGTTAATTCGTTCGGTTTGTGTGTTTTTTCCGTCCGATTATCTTGGAATGGACATCGGCTATATGAATAGCACTACGCTTAAACATGTGTCATATTTCACGGTCTAGTTCACCCGGCTGAACTTCACGAGATTAGCGTCGGTCGTCTTTGCTGAAGACAGTGTCAGCTTCGTTGTATGAAATTTAGACACAACTACAATGAACTGCCACCTGGAGAGAGATTGGCTACGTCATGTGTGTAGCGGCCCAAGACATACCGTTGTTGCATGGCGGGAGCTGGTAATACAAACTGTAATGATGGTGCCTCAACGATCTTCTAGATTATGGGACTGAACATTATGATGATGATAATGTGTCACTTGTTGGTTGTACAGTTCCGTCCAGTGTTTCAGTTATGGAATACAGCTCATCAAGGAAGGAAATTGACTTATATAATCGACTGATTGGTTATTGCATTTGATTCTACTATGTTATTCGATAACCGATTGATTGATTGATTGATTGCATCATCGGTGTTCATTATCCTGGTTTTACTGATGTTTAGATAAAGATTTAATACTTCTCTGTGTTGTTTAACCGATAGGATAAAAAAAAAGGTGATTGGTTACAGTATTACGATTCTGTTATCCTTTCAGACCTCGGTAACATGTAGGACATAATCAACAACTTTTTTTTTTCAATCCCTCAGCAATAGTGAACGATGAGTCAGTGTGACTCTGACGCCGGAGCTCACCATTACGAGTCAGTGACTAGGGAATTCATCACAGAGCTGGTAAGGTATCGCTTTGATTCATTCCCTAACTCAAACACCATATTCATTATCATTTAGTGCAGGCATTCTTAAGTTATGTCACCTACGTTGTTCCGAGTGGTCTGCCTTGTGTATGACACTTTAAAGAATAGCACAACTGCCCCTTCATAGAGTATGTAGTAAGCTGTGTGACATAGCATACCGCCGGCCATGGTTAGGTGATTTGTTAAGAGCAGCATAGATGGCGCCTAACAGGCTGCGGGTCTAATTTGCTCTAGTGTTTGAGTCTATTAAAATCGCATATCGGTTAACCACCCTCCGTTGCACTTGTCCCAATGTAACGGAATAATAAGCTGCTTGAGCCTAGTCCGCTAAGCAGTGAATACTCCTCCGCCTACATTCAGCTCACGCCAGAGCTGGGACATGTACAGGGGCATCTGTCCCAGTAGAAGTACTGGTCGATTAAGACTAAGACGTTTACTTGGGTTACTGTTGTTGCTGTTGTTGTTGTTGTTGTTGTTGTTGTTGAATGTCCACAATGAATATGGTTACTCTTTTGTGGGATCTGAAATTGCGGTAGGTAGCAGTTTGCAGTAGCTTATCTTACATCTCCAGCGTGCTGATGAAGGTAGACCGGGGTCCTCAAGACGATCGACAGTGCTTGACTTCTTCTGTGTGTCGCTCACTACTACAGGGATCACGTCTATACCTTATTTTGCTAGCCAGTCTACCATATTGTTGTATATACCACTCTTTTATGCGTCCTGTAAAGGGCGTTAAGTGGCGCGTTGCAGTAGCTTTTCTCAAATCCTGAACATGCTGATGGAGATGAACCGGAGTCCTTCATGCGGTTTTGCTATCCTTGGCTTCATCTGCGTGTTTCTCAATGTTTCGAGGATCACATTACTTCGTTAGCTAGGCTGCCAAGAAGAACAGTCCCTTTTCCAGGTAGTCCTTCGTAAAAGTGAGGCTGTGGTCTTGGCCAGCACATTTTGACTGACCAAACATTCAACTCCTCTACCTGGATATTGTTAAGAGATGTCGGATGTTTTATTATTGAAGTACGTAAGGCATGAGATATGCTTTATCCATTGTCATTCTACACATCGTACATTCTGATTGCATAATCTGTTGTTTCCAATACCCACAATTAGTAGGGATACTCTTTTGTGCGTCCTAAATGTGGAGGACTGCAGCAGCTCTCCTTACATCCCGAGCGTGCTGATGAAGGTGGACCGGGGTCTTGCAGGCGGTTGTGCTTTGCTTGGCTTCATCAGCGTGTCTCTCACTACTACGGGAATCACATCGATCCCTCACCTCGTTAGCCAGGCTGCCATGAAAACAGCTAGTTTCCAGGAAGGGCTAAAAGGAAGCTGAGGTGAGGGTCTTGGCCAGTATATTTTGCCTGACCCTGACTAACATATCTGATCAGTATGTTGTGTGAATGTTGTGCCTGACCAGACTTTAGTCTTCCTCCTCGGCATATTCTATGTTAATGTTACAAGTGGCATTTGCAATTATTGCAAAGACAGTCAAGCGTATCTCATTCTGTAGCTGATTGTATCCCCGTGAGGCTGTCGTGGCATTCCGTTAACTGTCCAGACATCACACTACCCCACTCATTGCCTTACATCAGTAAAAGAAGTCAATGAAAGTCAGGGTATGTTGATCTGAGTTTATGACGAACGCATGGCTACATTAACTATTTCACCCATAGTTGTAACATGTTACAGAAAGATCATCAGAATACCCTGGACAGAAAATAAAAGAAATGTAGACACTCGGCAGGAGTTGAGCATAGAGGAGAAATGGTTTATCAATTACATTTTGGCTAGAAAATGTAAATACTTTGGTCACATCAAGAGACATAACGGTTTTGAGAGAACGGTGATGGAAGGTATGGTGCCAGGCAAAAGAGGAAGAGGTAGACCAAGAAGACGATGGCACCAAATATCCAGGAATGCCTGAGTATGACTGTGGCGGAGGCTGGTGTTTTGGCAAGGGAACGAGTTTCTTTCAGACAGAGTGTGATGGGAGGGACGTTCTACAAAGGACATGCTACATGATGATGATGCCTTGGAACTCGGCTTTGTGGTCATTGGAACATGTCCTTAGAAAGTGGGTGTGTGTGGTCATTAGAGCATATCCTTAGAAAGTAGGTGTGTGTGGTCATTGGAGCATATCCTTAGAAAGTGGGTGTGTGTGGTTATTGGAGCATATCCTTAGAAAGCGGATGTGTGTGGTCATTGGAGCATATCCTTAGAAAGTGGGTGTGTGTGGTCATTGGAGCATATCCTTAGAAAGCGGATGTGTGTGGTCATTGGAGCATATCCTTAGAAAGTGGGTGTGTGTGGTCATTGGAGCATATCCTTAGAAAGTGGGTGTGTGTTGTCATTGGAGCATATCCTTAGAAAGTGGGTGTGTGTGGTCATTGGAGCATATCCTTAGAAAGTGGGTGTGTGTGGTCATTGGAGCATATCCTTAGAAAGTGGGTGTGTGTGGTCATTGGAGCATATCCTTAGAAAGTGGGTGTGTGTGGTCATTGGAGCATATCCTTAGAAAGCGGATGTGTGTGGTCATTGGATCATATCCTTAGAAAGCGGATGTGTGTGGTCATTGAAACGTGTCCTTAGAAAGCGGTTGTGTGTGGTCATTGAAACGTGTCCTTAGAAAGCGGATGTGTGTGGTCATTGAAACATGTCCTTAGAAAATAGGTGTGTGGGGTCATTGGAGCATGTCCTTACAACGTCAGTATTGTGGTCATTAGAGCATGTCATTGTAAAGTGGGTTTTGGTGGTCATTGAAACATGTCATTAGAAGGTGGTCCGGACTACAGGATATAGTCCGGACCACCTTCTAATGACATATTTCAATGTCTACTTGCTAAGCTCTGTTTAGGGCTTAGTTGCCGGAGATTGAGAACGAACGCAGAAGAAGAAGAAGAAGAAGTAGTAGAAGAAGAAGAAGAAGAGGAAAAAGAAGAAGAAGAAGCAGAAGAAGAAGAATAAGCGTCTTTGAAAAGAAGGTGTGTGTTGTTACTGGATTATGTCATTGCTAGGTTGTTGGTGGTGGTCACTGGAGCATGTCCTTAGAAAGTTGGTGTGTATGCATTGGAGCATGTCATTGTTAGGCTGGTGTTAGTGGTCATTGGAGCATGTCATTGTTAGGTTGGTGTTGGTGATCATTGGAGCATGTCATTGTTAGATTGATGTTGGTGATCATTGGAGCATGTCATTGTTAGGTTGATGTTGGTGGTCATTGGAGCATGTCATTGCTAGGTTGTTGTTGGTGATTATTGGAGCATGTCATTGTTAGGTTGGTGTTGGTAATCATTGGAGCATGTCATTGTTAGGTTGGTGTTAGTGGTCATTGGAGCATGTCATTGTTAGGTTGATGTTGGTGATCATTGGAGCATGTCATTGTTAGGTTGGTGTTGGTGGTCATTGGAGCATGTCATTACAAGGTGGGTGTGTGTGGTTATTTGAGCATGTCCTTAAATGTCGGTGTTTGTGGTCATTGGAGCATGTCATTGTTAGGTTGATGTTGGTGATCATTGGAGCATGTCATTGTTAGGTTGATGTTGGTGGTCACTGGAGCATGTCATTGCTAGGTTGGTGTAGGTGGTCATTGGAGCATGTCATTGTTAGGTTGATGTTGGTGATCATTGGAGCATGTCATTGTTAGGTTGGTGTTGGTGGTCATTGGAGCATGTCATTACAAGGTGGGTGTGTGTGGTTATTTGAGCATGTCCTTAAATGTCGGTGTTTGTGGTCATTGGAGCATGTCATTGTTAGGTTGATGTTGGTGATCATTGGAGCATGTCATTGTTAGGTTGATGTTGGTGGTCACTGGACCATGTTTTAGTAAGTGGGTGTATGTGATCATTGCAGCATGTCATTGCTAGGTTGGTGTTGGTGGTCATTGGAGCATGTCATTGCTAGGTTGGTGTTGGTGGTCATTGGAGCATGTCGTTACAATGTGGGTGTTGTTGGTCATTGGAGCATGTCATTAGAAGGTACTTGTTGGTTGTCAATGGAGCATGTCTTTACACAGTCGGTGTTTGTGGTCAGTGGAACATGTCATTACAAGGTGGGTGTTGGTTGTCATTAGAGCATGTCATTGCAAGGTTGGTCTTGATGGTCATTGGAGCATGTCTTTTGAAAGTGGATGTTGGAGATAATTGGAGCATGTCCTTAGAAAATTGGTGTGTGGTTATTGGAGTAGGAGAGGAAGATTTCGACTTGTGAAATGAAGTGTTTGAGAAAGGTCATCTGTGTTACTCTGAGAGACAGAATGCGGAACGACAACATTCGAAGTATGGTCGGCACAATATCTTGTGCAGAGTACATTTCCAGGCAGAAAATAAGTTGGTTTGGTCATCTCATGAGAATGCACCCTTATCACCTTCCACTGATGGTTTACAACACTGGTAGATCTTACTAAAGGAGGCGGCCCGAGGCAGGTGGATAGATGACATTAGAGCGGCTGTGCAACGACAATGGCTCACACTGACCGACGCAACACACTTGGCGCAGGACAGACGACTTAAGCTACCCACGTCTTCCAACGGCAAAAGTGGAAAGAAACCTAACTAACCTTGAGATCATCCAATACATGTGAGTAAAAATCACCTCCCCATCATCATTATTATTAAACATTCTCATCATCAGCATCAGCAGAAACAACAGCTCAGTAACACTCCAATAACAAGCGCTGCTACTCCACCAAATCAAAGACTTCTGGCAAACGTGCCTTTTTTAGCGACGAATAGCCCATTTCTGGATCCTCCACCATGTCCGCGAAGAGATTGGACTAAACCGCGCTCAGCTACATTCACAATTCAAGGTATGGTGACTGAACGTTTGTACATGTATTTTGCTTGATGTATTCTCATTTTAGACCTCAAAATCGAGCATAGAGTTGATTTTACACAATTTTCTAACAAAAGATTGACGTGTTTCACTGTTATACATATTAAAAGACCTCACGAATGCAGTATAATATGTTAATGTATCCTGGTTGGAGTTTCCTGCCTATTTAAGCAGAAAATTACTTTTTTTTTAATGTTACCCTTTCGGTGTTCCATACCTATTTGAGTTGAAAATCTACTTTGTGTTCAATGTGACCTGTTCGGAGTTAAATTACTATCTAAGTGAAAAATCTACTTTTTCTTAAAAATATGTCCGGTCAGGTGATCCCATAACCAGTGAGATCGTTGGGGCACACATGAAGACATCCTTACAACACCACGCCATCCTTCTCTGTCAGTGGCCACTACCTGTGCCTCTTCTGGTCGGAGATTGCTCAATTCTTTTATGTTGTCCTCCCACGTCTTTTTGGGACGGCCTCTGCGTCGTCTGCCTCGCACCTTTCCGTGGAGGATCGTATTTGCAAGACCATGTGATCTCGATATGTGACCGTACCAAGCGAGTTTCCTTCTTTCGACAGTTGCAGAGGTCTTCAAAAGATCCCATTGCCGTTGTAATTCTATAAAAAATATGTAAATATAAAATATGTAGATATATATATATATGCACATCAGACATCACAACTTTCTTGATAAAACGACAATGGAAGGTATGTTGCCAGGCAAGGAAAGCAGAAGCAGACCAAGTAGGTGATGGCACCAAGATGTCAAAGAATGCTTGACCATGCCTCTAGAGCAGGCTGGAGATTTGGTAAGATATCGAGTTTCTTTCAGACGGACTGTGGTGAGAGCAATGTTCTGCAAAGGACATATTACATGATGATGATATATATATATATATATATATATATATATATATATATATATATATATATATATATATATATATATATATATATATCAAGAACGCATTTCGTAAATAGTTTGTAAGTGATCAATTATAATATGATATGCCTCCGAGTGTACTTCTGTGTCCTACGATACCTCATGTTGTGTATGCAGTTGGGACCCGGAGCAACTCATCCGCAGCAGAGGAACAGGTCATCCCAATCAAGATCAAGATATACATACATATATATGTATATATAAAGGCAAATGCCGCCGTCCATCGTAATCGATGATGGCATAATTTCTTTTTCTAGCGCTATTTTTAGTAAGGATTAACTGTACTACTTTTTATCCTCACTCTCTCGTCTCGTGCCGCCCGATCTCAGGGGCAAGTCAAGGACAAGACGACTAGAGGGCGACTACGAGATGCAGGGGACTCCCCATCAAGCATCCGGGAAAATGACTGCGGAGTCCGGAGTCGAACCCACACCACCTGATCCCGAGGCCGACGGCTTTACCACTTCGCCACTGAATTTATATTTATATTTGTATATAAAACTGAAAGTCTGTATTGTCGTTATTTCATAAGTTGTTTTTTCACAATACCAGTATAGACCGTCCCGTCGATGTGAATACAATTTTGCAGTTACCTTTTAGAATCTTTGGAACAGTACTAGGTATTTAGATTTTTTTTTTTTTAAATACAGAATAAGAATGTTTTATGCGATATGTATAATTATCTACAAAGGCATAAAGAGAAATATGGGGAGGTCACGAATTTGCGTCGGTCAATGTGAGCCCTTGTCATTGCACAATCACTCTAATGTCATCTATCCACCTACCTCGCGGTCGCCCTCTTGCCCTGTAGCCAGATCTACCAGCATTGTAAGCCCTCAGTGGAAGATGATGAGGGTGCATTCTCATGAGATGACCAAACCAACTTATTTTCTGCCTGGAAATGTATTCGGCAAAGGACGTAGTGAAATAATAGATTTAAAATAATAGAAAAGGATGGGGTTTTATTTGTTTCATTTTGGGGGTTGTGGAAAGAGAGAGAGAGAGAGAGAGGAGAGGGAAAAAAAGAGAGCGTGAGAGAGAGAGTATGTGTGTGAGAAAAATAGCAGAGTAATTGGTGTGTTAACAGGAGAGACTTAACAGATATGATCAGCTCTAAATATCATGTTAAGGTTGTCAAATGTCTACAATTAATAGGATTACTCTTTTGAGCATCCTTCTTCTTCTTCTTCTTCTTCTTCTTATTCTTCTTCTTATTCTTCTTCTTCTGCGTTCGTTCTCAATATCCCGCTACTAAGCCCTGAACAGAGTTTTGCAAGTAGCAGGATGTAGTCCATGCGTTGTGTCTCTAGTTTACAGTTTGACTGCAATATTTGCACCTTTCGGTCCGCCACATCTGTCTTCAACAGGTTGAGCGTCCTAAAAAGGATGTTAAGTGACGGGTTGTCGTAGCTATCCTTGCATCCCGAGCACGCTGATGAAGATGTACCAGGGTCCTCCAGGCGTTTGAGCTATGATTGGCTTCATTGATGACTAATACTACGGCTGTCATTAAAGCAGCCCGTTTTCAGGAAGGGCTACGAGTATCATGTCCAGTATGTTTTGCCTGAATCTGACTAACATGTCTGGTCAGTCTATGTTACCTGACCAGACGTTAGTCTTTCTTCGCTAAATATCATGTTAAGCATCACACTTTAGGGGAACTAGAAGGGAGTGTAGTCGGGGAGAAAGTGTAAAGAGAAGCGGGTCTTAGCAATTTAATAGTTACATAACTGTCCCGGGGAACGTCGGGTACGTCGGCTAACATGTACGCAACACTGTCTGTTCCAAGCCTACCTAAACATTTGAGAAGCGCTAAAAGGCTCTTTCGCAGAAAGAGTCGCACATTACCGACTCCTGGAGTCTGTAATAGGGAATTTATAGACCTGAGAAATAATTTTGATTGATCCCGATAGAAGGGACCTGCGCGGCCTAGGCGTGAAACGTCCGTTTCACAATCCCAACCCAACAGGTTCGAATCAAGACTGTGTCCAGTTTGGTGGACACGAGCTTTTATTTTGACTCCGTGCGATCACGCCGCCACGTACAGAAAGTAATGACAACCTGCACGCTTGCCAAGAAACTTGTAACAGCATAATAAGTTGGCGTTAGTGTGAACCGACGTTTTGCAAAGGGCATGCTACTTACTTTTACATCTCGATAGATAAAACCTAAGTTCTACCAGGTTTCGCAATCGCGTTAGTAAGGGAGAAGATTGATATTCTTACACCTCCTTCAAATAAATGTTGACTGACAGAAAGGACTTGCTTCCTTTCCCAGAAACCACATCCTCAATCGCTTATGATCAAGTCATCCATATGGATTCATAACCAACAGCAGCCGATTGTTGTTGTTGTTGTTGTTGTTGTTGAATGCCCATAATGAGTGGGTTTACTCTTTTGTCCGCCTTAAAAAGGACGTTTAGTGGCGGGTTCTCGAAGCTTTTCTCACATCCTGAACGTGCTGATGAAGGTAGACCAGGGTCCTCCATGCGTTTGTGCTTTGCTTGTGCTTTGCTTCGGCTTTGCTTGGCTTCATCTGCGTGTCACTCACTACTACGGGGATCACATGGAACTTCACCTTGTTAGCCAGACTGTTGTCCGCGACAACAGCCCGATTCCAGGACGACCAACCAGGAGGTCAGGTGAGGGTCTTAGCCAGTATATTTCTCCTGACCCTGGCTAACATTGTCTGATCAGTGTGTTTTGCCTGACCAGACGTTAGCCTCATCGTCCCGTCAGGTTGATGGTCTTGGCCAGTATATTATTCCTGACCCTGGATAACATTGTCTGATCAGTGTGTTTAGCCTGACCAGATGTTAGCCTCATCGGCTCAAAGCAGCCAATGATACACTGATATTTTTACTCACATCTCATTCAAATCAATGTTGACTGAAAGAAAAGACTTGCTTCCTTTCACAGAGACCACATCAAATAACTCGTATGATCATGTCACTGTTATGGATGCACAGTCAGAAGCATCCAATGATGCACACATTTACTTAGGCATTACTCCCAAGGTAAGAGTTATCTTGCTTTTATCTTAGTTTATTCTCATCTTCGTCTACTTCTGCTTCTTCTTTTTTCCCTTCATTCTGCTGGTTCTCTACATCTTCTTCTACTTCTTTCCCGCCTTCTTCGTCTTCTTCTTCTTCGTCTTCTTCTTTGTCTCATTTTTCTATTGGCTCTCTAAATCACATGACCATTGCAGAGATGTCTAGATCAGCAAAACTGAATGAAAGTACAGTTTTTAGAATTTTACACAACAGACTGAACATGAGAAAAGTGTGTGCCCGCTGGGTCCCGCGTCTGCTGACATGTGAACAGAAACAAACGAGGATTGATTTGCTGTGGACAGTTGATCAAAATGTATCGGTCGGAAAACGTGTTGCCGACCACGGTGACAGTAGATGAGACATGGGTTCACCATTATGACCGAGAATAAAGCATGTCCAGCATGCAGTGAAAAACACAGGGCTCACCGACACATGTCAAGCCAAGAGCACAGAAATCTGCAAGAAAAGTGATACTGACTGTTTTTTGGGGGACGTCAAAGGTGTCATATTGAAAGATATCCTGCTTCATGGCAACACGGTTAATGCGCAATAATATGCAGATCTCCTTACCAAACTAAGAAAGACTGTGACCAGAAAACGAGGGTTAGCGCGCACTCAAATTCTGCCTTTGCTTCAAGACAGCGCGCCCTCCCATAAAGCAAGACTTGTACTGCAAACAGCGAGCGATTTGAATATTGAAATTCTTCCACACCCGCCATATTCTCCGAATTTAGCTCCATCGGACTTTTTTCTTTTCCCAAAACTTAAAAAACAGCTGAAAGGAAATCATTTTGACAGTGACAAAGATGTCATACTGGCTTGTGATAACTGGTTTAGTTCGAAAAATAGGTTACTTTATTCTGAAGATCTTTTCAAGGTTACGCAGAGATGGCAGAAATGTATAAATTCAGCTGGTGGCTACATTGAGAAGGAATAAGCGTTGTGCCAAATTTAAACTTTCTCCTCCTACTCCTTCAAGGTCAGGGTAAAGACTTATGACATCCCTTGTACGATTGGTCGGAATCACTCTCAGAGACAAACTCATGCAAAACTTCCACAATTCTGACATAAGACGAGTGTCCCTGGTAAAGGATGCAGTAAACCATGCATTAAGGCAAAACACAGATGTGCAGGTTACATGTTACGACGAAACGAGGGTCGGTGGAGCGACATCAATCTGGCAACCCCATACTAAAAAGAAGACCGCGGGGAAGACCGTCAATGCATTCGTAAGACTCCCTTGCTGTACACAACAACATCAGAGACATCTCTGGACTTACGTTGCACAAAATAAGACCCATTGGAGACGAAGTTACGACCCGCAGCTACGCCGACGAACGGATCGTTATGATCCAGAAGATATAAATATTTAATATTGTATTTTATTATGTCATGTTATTATATTATGTTATGTTAGTATATTATGTTATGTTATTATATTATGTTATGTTACTATTTTATGTTATTATATTATATTACATTATGTTATGTTATGTTATGTTATGTTATTATGTTATGCTATGGTATGTTATATTTTGTTATAGTTATGTTATGTTATTATGTTATATAATGTTATGTTATATTATGCTATTATATTATATATATTATGTTATTATGTTTTGTTCTGTTATGGTATGTTATATTATGTTATATTATATTATGCTATACTATGTTACATTATGTTATGCTGTGTTATGTTATGTTATAATAAGACAGCTACCATTATTTAACTTGAGGAGAGCAAGTCATCATCTTCAGACTGAGAACAAGGATTCTCTTTACAACACAATAACTTTTGGGACAGAGGACAGGTGCATATGTGGGGAACATACCATGACCGTGGAACACATCATACAAAGTTGCATGCTCAAGCAGGACGAAGAGAAATCAGGACGTTGCTCTGGAAATGAACGAAGAAGAAGAACAAATATATTAAATATTTTTCCATTTACATTAGCTCGGTTTTCTAGATTAGATTAAGTTTGTTATTTTAAATATGTTTTCTAACATCAATTAGATTTTTTTAATCGTAATTGTTGGCTTCATTGAAGCTGTTATTGATTTTGTTCGATTGTAGAAATCTTGCTATTTTTGACAATTAGAATGGCTTGAAGACAGGCAAGGGGGCAAAACTCATGTATTTTAAAAAAAGATAAATTACAGTGTTGCCAACGAATTACATACCCTTTTATTCTAGACAGACACTGTCAGCTTGTCATAGTATCTTCGCTAATTTTGTCATGAAAAGCAATTTTCTGGAAGTTCAATTATTTTTATTAGACAGGAGAAAAACAACACCCGTTCCGAAACCTGGATAGGTTATGCTAACAGGCATTACCTATATTATTTTCATTAACGGTAACAATTTGACTGCCAATTTTTTTATTTTTTTTTTCATTTCTCTTCATGTATTATGCTACTTCTCTGTTTCCCCTACTTGAAAATATGTTCCTTTTTATGACTAATGGGGAAGACGGCAAACAGAGAGAAAGGAAATTGATTATCCCACCTCAAACCATGTTTAACACTTTGTAGAACAGGATATGTATACGCGAATGAGGTCGGGAATATAGGGATTAAAACTTAACGTCTTTATACTAGTTAGAAGACTCTACTTAGTCTGTATACAACCAGTTTCTTGGAGGGTGGTTTAACCAATGTGCGAATCCATCTTAATAAACTCAAATACTAGAGCTAAGTAGACCCGCAGCCAGTTAGGCGCCATCTATAACTGCTCTTATTAAACCATATGAGGTAGACATAACTTGGATAGATTTTTAACTTGAATTTCGGTCCGTGCAGTGGCCGTTAAGCTTACTCTTTTCGATTTCTAACTGCCAAGGAATTTTTTACGTGCTCGACATTGAACACGGGAGTCCGATCTCACTACCCAGAGATCAGGGGAATTGTTACCAGGAGATCCACGTGACAAAAATCTCCACCGTGACTCGAACTCGCGACTTCCGGCACCCAATGCGGACACTTTACCTCTGAATCCCCTTTACTATTTTGCTGGGAAAACAAATAACATCTTAAGAGCTGAAATGCTGTATTTAATTAAGTTTCCGAGGTGACTTTACTTCTACAGTGAGCTTTGATGTTTGTTTGAGACAACTTCTTCTTAAGCGGATTCCAGTTTAGCCGTCAATCTCTAAGACATTTTTTACATCTTGCCGCACAAAGAGAATTAGTCAGAAGGCCTGTCTCTACAGTAGGCTGTGGTCGACCTCAGAATCCGTTTTGCGATAAGCATAATTCCATACCAACTGGGAACCAAACCCGATAGCTCGGCTAGGAAGCCAGCGAGTAGCCGCATCGCTATCTCGGCTATCGAGCCGTGTGTGCTGACGGTTATTCCCCTTATGTTTAGCTCTTCCGGCCAGACGGGTACCTTGATCTGAATATGTGCCTCTGATTTGTGATCAATATGATGTTTTTTTATAATGAGAACTGATAAAAATACATTTAATGAATATCATAAACGTTCATTTTTTATCTTCAGAATCTTCCGGATGGTGATATGAACACTCAACTTCAAACGCTTGCAAAGACCCAGAATGTTCTTTGTAGCGAGTTTCATGAGCTCAAACGGGATGTTATGACAGAAATGCTTTTACTGAAGAAAATGAACGAGAATTTAATGAATCTAGTACAGGGCTCTCTCTCAACACTTCAGACGACCATAGAAAGGAATCATTTCCAATTTCTGGAGAGTACCGATCACTTGGGAAAGCAAATTTTGGATTTTCGACGAGACATTGTAGCTGTTGCAAGAAAACAGCCAACAATGCTGGGTAGTTCCAACTCCATGTTCTTCCATTGTTTCGAGTGGGAGGTCGCAAATTTAGACAGTTTGGTCAAAACCCAGAAAGAGTCAAGCAGCCAGTTCTACCAGATTCATCAGATTGACTGTAAGTTCCATGGTAGAGCAACCTGCACTAAGGATGACCGTCTCCGGCTGAAAATATTTGGAGAGTGTCCGCAGAGCTCCAAAAATCCCTTGCAGAAAAGTACAAAATTTGAATGCACAGTGCACATGCTGGATAAAACAGAAAAACATCCAGACCTGTTGATGGGTAAAGTTGTTGGGGATTTTACCAGCGGTAATGAGTGGGTAATTGGGGATGCTTCGACCAGCGATATTAAGAAAAAGGGATACGTCACTCGTGCTGGAAATGTAAATCTAAAATTTATTATCGAGATGAATTAACAGATCTGCGTATTTCAGCATGTTATGTCCTTGAAAGGAAAAACAATTTCAAAAGCATTTTTCTGAAATGAAGCATACCATTAAAATAGATATTGCATCTCAACTGGCTATTATTCTTTGTAATATAAAAAAGCACCTAAAGTAATAAGCTGAATTAAATAATTTAGCATGGTTTTGTATAACTAAACCTTAAAGATCTGTTCCTATGTCCATCGATCCAATGCAATTTTAATGTATGTCCCAGTAAACTTCTCAACACTGAGCGAGCACACCAAGCTAAGGTTATTGAACTACAACGTTTTACCAATACTCACCTTTGGATATGAATGCTGAAAAATAGCAAAGGCATTGGAAAAAATATATAATTCATTCGAAAATAAGTATCTTAGATAATTGTTGAACATTAGCGGGGAGGAATTAATAACGGAGAAAACAATTAGATAGGTCACCAATCAATAATATGTTTCATCACTCATCAGGGAAAAACGATGGTCATACATCGGGCGTGTTCTTACTATTGATTGTTGTTGTTGAATGGTCAAGATATGTAGATTCACCTTTTTTAGCGGCCTGAAAATTAGGTTTAGTTGCGATCTATTGTAGCTGTCCTCACATCCCGAGCGTGATGATGAAGGTGGCTCCTCCAGGAAGTTGTACTTGTTTGGCTTCCTCTGCGTGTCGCTCACTACTACTGAGACAACGTCGATTCCTACCTTGTTAGCCAGGCTGCATGAGAACAGCCCGTTTCCAGGGAGGATTCCGGGGAAGTCACGATGAGTGTCTTGGTCAGTATATTTTGCATGACCCTGACTAACATGTCCGACCAGTATATTTTAACCGACCCTGACTAACATGTCAGACCAGTATATTTTATCTGACCCTGACTAATATGTCAGACCAGTATATTTTGCCTGACTAACATTTCAAACCAGTATATGTTACCTGACTTTGACTAACATGTCAGACCAGTATATTTTGCCTGACTAACATTTCAAACCAGTATATGTTACCTGACTTTGACTAACATGTCAGACCAGTATATTTTGCCTGGCCAGACGTTAGTCTTCCTCCCCATGGACATGTTCTTAGAATGGACAGCAATGTCTTCCTCTACAAGCATGTATGGGGTCACCATCTGACAACAGGAAATGATAAGACCAAAATACACTGTCCGCAGAACAATCTTAAGTCAGGGACAATCTTCAGTCAGGGACAATCTTCAGTCAGGGACAATCTTCAGTCAGGGACAATCTTCAGTCAAGGACAATCTTCAGTCAGGGACAATCTTCAGTCAGGGACAATCTTCAGTCAGGGACAATCTTCAGTCAGGGACAATCTTCAGTCAGGGACAATCTTCAGAACAACATTCATCAACTGCCCTATGTGCCATGTTTGGCACTGAAAGAACATTGATTGGTAGATTTATTGAGCCTCGAAATGATCTTTTAGTATATTAAATATTATATTAAATTGCCTTTAGTGTGCCAAAGGAAGTCAAAAGAAGCCAAAGGAAGTCAAAAGAAGCCAAAGGAAGTCAAAAGAAATTAAAACCATCACCAACATAAAAATATTCAACTTTAATGTAAAATAGTTCTATTACATGACTCTGAGATATGGAGGACAACAGATACTTATGAAAAATGTATAAACTTTCGTAAATAGTTGCCTTCGTAAAATACAAGAGTGGGAATTGTACGACAATATCAGCAACGTGGAACTGATTTGAAAAAAATGGAACAAATACCAGTGGAGCATGAAATACGAAGGAGGCAATGGGAATGGATAGTCCACACTTTACGGAAACCCGTGGATAACATTACCAGATTAGCTCTGTTCCAGAATCCACAGGGCAAGAGAAGTAGAGGACGACCGAGAAACTCATTGAAGAGAGAACTGGAAGCAAAGGCAGCAAACACAATGTTGACAGAATTGGCTCAGATGGCTCACGATAGAAAGACTTGGGGCATATTTCTTGAGGACCTATACTCCACAGGGAGCGAACAGGTTTTTGAATCGTTGACTGATTGGTTAAGTATGTTTGTTTTATATATCCCATAGAACTCTGAAGTATTGCCTACTTCCCAAAATAATCAATACAAAACTTGTCCTACACTATAAGGATCAAACAAATTTTGCTTTAATTTTTCATCAAACAGCTCTAGTATTTATCGTATGCTATGAACTCTGAAAGCAGCTTTTTGCTTGTTCGGCAAATTACAAGTATTTTTATTATCTTGCGATTCAACAACGTAACTTTTGCATCTAAAAGAAAATACTTGATTACTTGAGTCCTGATATTCAATCAGATAACGTTTACTTATGCCAGGTAGCTAAAAATGCTTGAAACCGTGTCTGTCCTTTGCCATGGAGTACCACGATTATCCAAATACATAGTGCAGATCATCTCTCCATCTCGTTGGCGTTGTAGGACCACCACAAAGGCACCCTCCTCGTCCAAATATCGTCAGTCATGCAGATTACATGGCCGGCCCATCTGTACTTATGCACGGATGCAGAGTCGACGACATCCCAGAACTGTTTGTTCTTGGACCTCGGTATTTCGAATGTTGTTTCTTAGGGAGATATTTAGGGCTCTTCGCACCATTGCTCTTTCGGTAACTCGGAGCTTATCTGTGTCTGATTTGCATAGACCCCAAACCTCCCCCTCATTTACCATTGTTGGGATAACTATGCTGTTGAAGGTGAGAGCCCCGGCCTTGACGTCCGTCACCTGTTTGAGTATCGCTTTAATGCGGTTGAAGCTGAGCCAACCCGTCGGTCTCCTGCGTGAGATCTACTTATCAACATGGTGGTTGTTGATATCCTGGCATATGTAGACATACGTATTAATATTTTCGATGGGAACCTTTTCGAAAATAATCTTTACAATAATTTTAATTTTTAAGGAACCATTCTTAAATGTGTATTTTACTTCATTTTCTAATTTTAGCGAACCTTGAAGTAATTTTTATTCCGCCAAATACCTAAAGTAATGTTATATTTCAGTGAACAGTTGAAGTAGCTGTTATATTCCATTCAACCTATCAAGTAAATTTGTAATTGTTTTCCTCCAGCGAACATTGAAATATTTTTTCCGGAAGTCCCCGAAGTAATTTTTATATTTCCTATCGCTCATCTCATTTTTTTCAATATTAATTTCCATGTTATTCTGTAAGTAATTATATTCTATCGATCCCACAAATAATTTTTAAATTTCTGCAAACCTCTGAATCAATTGTTCTCTTCCTTCAAACCGCTTGAGTAATCTTTATATTTGTTGTTATATTCCAGCAATCTGTTAAAGTATATGTGCTAGAGATCACTAAAGTAACTTGTATGTCATAGCAATCCTGTAAGCAATGTGTTTATCATAGTGATACACTAAGTAATTTGTATATCCCAGCGATACACAAACATTATTTTTACATTTCAGTGTTACCTTAATAAATTTATATGTCCTAGCAATCATTTAAATAATTTGCAAATCCCAGCGGTCTAGTGAGTAATTTCTATATTCCATCGATTCCTTACTTAATGATTATATTCCAACAATACACTAAGCAATTTTGTATATTCCATTGAACACTTAAGTGAATTTTTAACATTCTAGGGAAGATCTAAAATATAGTATAGATTGATGCAAGTCTAC
This sequence comes from Ariolimax columbianus, assembly GCA_036924085.1. NCBI lineage: Eukaryota > Metazoa > Mollusca > Gastropoda > Stylommatophora > Arionidae > Ariolimax > Ariolimax columbianus. The sequence goes on along the minus strand of JAVGWX010000020.1, from coordinate 33,645,497 downwards.
AACATGTTTATAAAATTCCAGCGAACCCATACAGTAAGTTGCATGTTCCAGCGAATACCTACAGTAAGTTGCATGTTCCAGCGAATACCTACAGTAAGTTGCATGTTCCAGCGAATACCTACAGTAAGTTGCATGTTCCAGCGAATACCTACAGTAAGTTGCATGTTCCAGCGAATACCTACAGTAAGTTGCATGTTCCAGCGAATACCTACAGTAAGTTGCATGTTCCAGCGAATACCTACAGTAAGTTGCATGTTCCAGCGAATACCTACAGTAATATTGTCTTCCAGCGCATTCCTACAATAACTTAACTTAATGTTTGTATACTGGTTTAGAAGACTCTGTAGAGTCTGTATACAACCAGTTTCATTTTCATTTCCTTGCTCTAAAAAAAGCTATGCGCATCCAATCTATTCTTAAATGCATTAATTGTCCTTGCCTCCACTACTTCCTGTGGCAACGCATTCCAAGCATTCACCACTCTCTGACTAAAAACATATTTCCTAATATCTAATCGGGACCTTTCTTCAGTTAATTTGTAGCTATGCCCTCTTGTTCTCGTAAGTCGTTGTATTTTGAAATTATTGTTATAGTCTAATTTATCATTTCATTTCATTATCTTATAAACCTGTATTAAGTCAACTGAAATTCGTATCTTTTCTAGACACTATAGGCCGGTAATTTTTATATTCCAGCTAATTTCTACAGAGATTTTAATTTCCAGCATATCCCTACAGTAATTTAGTGTTTCGGCGAATCTCTACAGTAATGTTTATATTCCAGCCTACCTTTACAGGGATTTTATGTTCAGGAAAACCTTAAAAGTAGATTTTAAAATAAATGGAATTTCTGCTTACGGTTAATCGTGGTCGATACATCTTCTCAAGGATTGCTGATGAAACACACCTTGTAGTTCTATTCCGATTGCAAAAGGAGCCTCTTTTCCGTGGATGGGGGGGGGGGGGGGGGGGGGGGGGATTCGAACTGATCAACGATAGACAATGCAGCAAATATTATATTGTGCTCGCATGGTTTATCCTACAGAATAATGTATCAACACTCCTTAGTATAAGACATTTCGCAAAGAACTAAGACGTTGAACGTGAAGTCCTAAGACTTTGGTGCAAGTGTTGGAACACTGATAGAGCGGTGAGTTAAGTATTGGCGAAAAGATGTTGAGAAATCAGAGACAATTTAATTGCAATAATAATTAGTTTTTAATTTCGTATCGTTTTAGCAGCAAAGATGGCGCCATAATTGGCTGTGGGTCTACATTGCTCTACTGTTTTAGTTCTTCTTCTTTTTCTTCATCGTACGCAGTCAGACAGTAACCATTATTTTTTCGAAAAAAGCGGCGGTCATCCTGAGGCTGTCGACACTGCCATAGAGCTTGTCTTGTGGTTCCACTGGTGATGGCCACATCTGCTCTCTCTGATCCTCGTATGTCGGGCAGTTCTGCAGGAGATGCTCAGCGGTCATTTTCCCGGTACCACACGGGCATTCGTCGGTACCACCTATCTTCAATTTGTTGAATAGGTCGTACCTCAGTCTATTGTGGCCAGTGCGATGTATGAAGACAACGACCTGCTCTTTTCTGTTCAACTGGTAATAGGCATCATTTTTGGTGTAGCCGGTATGTTCAGTTTCCCATTTGGTCATGTATCTGGCTTTAATAAGCCGTTTTGACTCTTCGTACGTCATACTAGTATCTGTTTGTGGTAGTCTTGCACCTTCTTTTGCCAGTCTGTCTGCCTCCTCGTTGCCTTGGATGTTGCAGTGTGATGGGACCCACTGTACCACTACCCGTTTTGGTGCGGACTGCTGGCATAGTTGACAGAGTACTGCTCTTAAGTCATTAAGCTCAGTGTTTTTCTGGCTTTTTAGCGCTGTGACTACGGCCAGAGCATCTGTAAGCAGGACTATATGGCTTTCATTTTCATTGTGTGTCACCATTTCTTCCACTGCCGCCCTCAGTGCCTCTGCCTCCGCTCTGAAATTGCTTGTGTACTTACCAGTAGCGAATGACAGTGTTATTTTTCTGCCATTTGGTAGGTTCAGGAATGCTCCTGCACCTCCGTTCTGTGTAGTGTTTGTTACAGAACCGTCGGTGTATGCATGGGTCCAGTCCATGCTTGGGTAGTTTTTCGATATAAAGCTTAGGGTAGTATCTCTCCTTTCTTTTTCAGTTTGGCAGTTTTTGTTTCTAATACCTGGTATATTTTCTACCACCTCTGGAAATATATTCTGCCTCCAGGTAGTTTTTCGTACAGTAGTGATGGGATTTAGTGTTGTTAGTACGTTTATGGGATCTTCGTGCGTCTTTGCTTTCGCTATTTCTGCAAAGTTTATCCGCTTTAGTTTCCCATTTCCCAAATTGTTTAGTCTCTGGTGCATTGGGTGGTCAGTCAGTCTTCGGAGTTTCTCTGACTGCAGCTGAGCTCTGCAGTCTCTTCTATCGGTCATGGATTGCAGCTTTGTAATCTTTTCAAGCTCTACAATTGGCGTTGACTTCATGCCTCCTGTTATAACTCTCATGGCTTGGTTTTGAAGTTTGTTAACTTTATCGAAGTTCGCCTTTGCTGCTGTTGTCCATGCCGCAGTGCCATACTCGAGAACTGGTCTTCCTCTTCCAGTGTACAGTTTCTTTAGTATACTTTCGTCTGCTCCCCAGCTTGTGCCAGCAAGTTTTCTCATGATTGCCATTCTTTCTCTGGCTCTCATTCGGTTTCTCTCGATCTGACTTTTCCATGTCATGCGCCGATCAAATGTGACTCCCAGATAGTCTGGGTTGTCGTTTGGCTGCAGGAATTTGCCATTTAAACTTAATTTGGTGTTTTGGAGTTTGATTGAAAGCGAGAATATTGTACATGTGGTTTTCTCCTCGTTTATTTTGACCAGCCATGAGTTCGCCCACTCTTCCAGCGATGTTAGGGCCTGCTGCATCCGATTTCTTGCTATGGCGAGATTCTTTTTAGAGGTCCACATAGCCAGATCGTCGGCAAACATTGAGCTATGGACTCTTTTTGGTATATTCTCTGTAATGTCGTTTATATACACCAGGAAGAGTGTGGGTGACAGTACTCCCCCTTGGGGTACTCCCTGCTCGAGTGTCACCTTTTTGCTCATCTGCCCTTGTACTTGGACTCTGGCCGTTCTTTGTTTGAGGTAGTGGTTGATCCACTTGTACATTCTCCCACAAACTTCACTTCTCCTTAGCTTGACTCTAAGTCCGTCCTTCCAGACTTTGTCAAATGCCTTTTCCAGGTCCACCCAGACCGCTACTGTGTGTTTCTGTGCCTGGTAGGCATCTTCTATTTCCTGGGTTATGAGGATGACCTTGTCCTCAGTGGATCGGTGCTGTCTAAAGCCGGCTAGCTGTGGAATTAGTATTCGTTTTTCTTCCAGATGCCACATCAGTCTGGTGTTTATCATACGTTCCATCAGTTTGCCAACACAGCTCAGTAGGCTGATATACCTGTATCCATTTGGATCTGTTTTGTCTTTTCCTTTCTTTGGTACTGGTACAAATACTGCGTCTTTCCATGCCTGGGGTATAATACCCTTTTCCAGCTTTGGTTCAGGACTGATAGCAGTTTCCTCTTCGCTGTTTGGCCCAGCCCCATCAGCATTTCGTTTATTATCCCGTCTTTTCCGGGAGAGATCCTTTTCTTTAATGTTTTCATGGCCTCTTCCATTTCACCTATTTTTAATTTTGCCATCACATGCTCTTCTGGTGCCGTATTGATGTTGTCGTGCCCATTTTGCTCTTCACTGATGTCTGTATGCCTATCTGCAGGGACCTCGATGTGGTTTGCTCTGGCATAGTGTTCGACAAAAGCGTTTGCTGCTTTTTTTCCAGTGAGCAAGTTTTCGCCCTGCTTGATGGTAATTTGTTTGTTTGAGGGGGTTTCGTCATTCATGGCCCTGACTAGCTTCCATAGTTTGTTCCCTTCTTTGTCCAGGTTGAGGCTTTCAGTTTTGTTTTTCGAGCTTTCTCTTGCTGTTTATTTTAGAGTGTATTTGTATTTCGCCGTGGCGGCTTTGAGGGTGATATTTGCCTCCATAGATTGTTCTCGCTCTGCCATGTTCCTAGCTTTTGTGACTGTATCTGCCGCTTTCTACAACTCATCATTCCAATAGGGCTTGTAATTTTTCCTAGCCCCTCTTGTGGTGGTTTCAGTGGCGGCTTGCATTATTGCCTTGCTTAGGCTTTCCACCATGGGCTTCATTTTGTTGTTTCGTGTGTTGATGGTTTCACACAGCCCATCTATCAGGATTGCAAATCTGTCCCAGTCGGCTCGTTTGTAATTCCAACATGGGAGCGGTTTTGTTTCCTGTGGGCCTACTTCCATATCAATGTCTAGCCTGATCGGCCTGTGGTCGCTACCTGCCAATTGGTTTAGCACCTGCTGTTTTAGTTCAATTTTAAATGCCACCAGACCATGGATTTGCCGGGAATTCAGATTAGTCGACGACTTACACTTGTGTTCACGGAAACGTGTTGTTGTTTTCCATTTGTACTGGTTAATTTGTTCGTTTTGTGTGTTTTCCTCCGTCCCATTATCCTGGAATAGACGTCGGCTATATGAATAGCACTACGCTTGAACATGTGTCATATTTCACGGTCTAGTTCACCCGGCTGAACTTCACGAAATTGTCGCCCTTCACCCTAGCTGAAGACAGTGTCACCTTTGTTGTATAAAATTTAGACACAACTATAATGAACTGCCACCTGAAGAGAAATGGGCTCCGCCACGTGTGTTGCGGCCCAAGACACACCGTTGTTGAATGGCTTGAGCTGGTACTGCAAACTGCAATAACGGTGCCTCAACGACCTTCTAGGTTATGGGACTGATTATGATGATGAATTTCGTATCGTATTAGTTTTGCTTAATAATCATATTTGTGATCTATTTATTGATCTACCCTCGTGTATACACGAACATGTAATATAACTGGTACATGCATAACATTTCATCAAGTAGTTGATAGTATTGGACCTCTTAAACAATCCTGCGCCCTCAGCACCCTTCGTTGTGGCAGTGAAACGTGGCCTGCCTAGGCGCACCAGGAAAGGTGACTAAACAGCTTTGAGATAAAGTGTCTGTGCAGAATCGTTGGAGTTGGGTGATAGAACATGATCACCAGCGCAGACGTATTGGAGAGAACAGGCACTGTCACAGTCTTTTCCCAGCTTAGATCTTCGAAGGCTCCGATTGCGGGTACTCAATCGGAAGATGGAGGATGGCAGAAGACCAAATGATCTTCTCTATGGGAAATTAGGTTTTGGAAAAAGTTCTCGACGCTGGCCATTATTTCGGTACAAGGATGTTAGCGGGAAATTATTGGTGCGGCAATTTATTTGAAATCATGGGAACAGGACACCATGGATTGTTTTTCATGGCGGGTCATGATTAGGCATGAAATACAAAAGAGATACTGATTGCAGATGGCTAAGGACTCAGCGTTTGCAAAGACTCACCACACCTTGAGATTCCGCAAACAGTCTTGATTTTCCTTGCACAAACTGTGGAAGTCACTTCTCTCCTTCGATTGGTCTTACAAGTCACATTTATATGAGCATGGACTGCAGTAACATCCCTTTTTCCAAAGCACAACCTACTGTCGTCTGACAAGACGAAAAGAGCAAATGATTGTACAGCACAAAAAACAATTTCGTCTTGGTTCTAGGGAAATGAAGAAATCACAAGAAAACAATCTTCTTATTTTGTTCTTTGATCCTGCTTTGACTTTCAGCGTCAGGTTATGAAGAGATCTCTGGAATGAGCCTGACTGTGTGTGTGCATTCGCCAGGTCTTATTTTTCTGAAATCCCCCTTTTTCGTGGTCGACATTTCACCATCAATCTGTTGTATCTAAATATAATTGCTTGTTGGGAGTTTTGTTTTGGTGATAGACTTGTTACGTGGGCAAACCATTTACGTTGTTGTCTTTTGATGTAGTCTAATACTGGTGTCGTCCCCATCAGTCTCATGATGTCTTTGTTCTTGTTCTTGCCTCTTCATGATGCACCCAATATTCTTCGTAGAAAACAATTCTGTTTCTGTTTCTAAGAATCGACGCTATTGCACTCCGGGCAAACCCATAGGTACTCAGTCTCTCTCAGAAAATGAAGCAGGACCTGGATGTTGATGGTCCCTGTAGCACGCTGGTTGTACACTCTCCTTCTCCGTTCTCTTGTGTGTCCCACTCTGCTCGAACCTCGTTTAATGTCAAAATTTTGCAGTCTGTGGATTGCTTTTTCATCTATTTCGGTGTCCTCATCCAAAAGAAGGTCGTTGATCGATTTCAAAATGTCCCTCATATTCATCACTAACTTGCCAATAATGGGAGCTTGTGAAGTCAAATGTCAGCTCTGTCATTGACCTGAACTACAGCATGACCATGACAATAGATTCATGTCAACCCCTGGAGATTTGAGGCTTCAACAGCTGCTATCCACTCGTACCTCAGCCATCTCTTCTGTACCTTCTTAAGTACGGCTAGCTCGTCAATCACGATGATTGTCCTTGTTAAATGGGTCTCAAATAGCCATCTTAACGCTGAGGTCACTGCTTCAATCTTCATTCTCAAACTTTAGGTTATCGACGTTTATGCCCCACTCCGCTCAACAACGACCTGTTCTCTCACTCTCTCAGCACCAATCCGTCGGTGTATATGGTGGCATCATAGTCTTGCTCATTCTCAGTTATCAGCTGATTCACCTCTTGCTCTGCTCTCCTGCTCCTCCATTCTATGCATTCCTTGCCTACGGTTATAATGACACTCTGGTACCACATCATTATGTCCCAAATTGAGGCGGTAACAGCAGTCCTCGCTTGGTCGGTGACGAAACCGGTGACACATGCAGTGATACTGTCAGACTCGCAGTGCATGCTCCGTAAGATAGAACGGTGCATGCTAAGAAGGGAGTGGGCCTCTCTTCTGAACAACTCTGGTGTACAAGGTGTCACATGGATCTACTGCTCGGGACATGCAGGCGTCTTGGGTGACGAAAGAGCTGGTGCAGTGGCGGGACGGGCTGTCGTGAACGACACGGTGATGATGGCAGACAGGGTTGAGTTGATAAGGGCAGCCATAGACAGTCTACATAATGATGTAGAGACATGGTTGAGTTGATAAGGGCAGTCATGGACAGTCTACATAATGATGAAGAGACAGGGTTGAGTTGATAAGGGCAGTCATGGACAGCCTACAGAATGATGAGAGACAGGGTTGAGTTGATAAGGGCTGTCATGGACAGTCTAGAGAATGATGAAGAGACAGGGTTGAGTTCATAAGGGCAGTCATGGACAATCTACAGAATGACGAGAGACAGGGTTGAGTTGATAAGGGCAGTCATGGACAATCTACAGAATGATGAGAGACAGGGTTTAGTTGATAAGGGCAGTCAGGGACAGTCTAGAGAATGATGAAGACACAGGGTTGAGTTGATAAGGGCAGTCAGGGACAGTCTACAGAATGATGAAGAGACAGGGTTGAGTTGATAAGGGCAGTCAGGGACAGTCTACAGAATGATGAAGAGACAGGGTTGAGTTGATAAGGGCAGTCAGGGACAGTCTAGAGAATGATGAAGCGAAAAGGTTGAGTTGATAAGGGCAGTCATGGACAGTCTACAGAATGATGAAGAGACAGGGTTGAGTTAATAAGGGCAGTCATGGACAGTCTACAGAATGATGAAGAGACAAAGGGTCGCGAAAGTTCTTATGTGCAGAGAATGATGGATTTGGGAGTGACTAGGGGAGAAGGGAGAATGTGTGTTCTGTCTGGAATGATCCAAAGAACACGAAATCAACACCTGACTGGGACTCTGAGTATATATACGCTTGGCTGGTTGCTTGGACGGAGAACGGAGCACTTATAGGAATGTTCGCTGTGTGATGATGTTGGCTCATAGAATCAAGAATCTATCACCAGTGTGGACCGATTCTTCTCCCCTTGGATATCGACTCAACTGGGGTGACTTGTCCGATTGTTTTCTTTAACCTGTTCTATCCATGACGGCCCTCTCTTGTTTCTTGATCTTTTGATCCTGAGATCCTACTGTACAGAGAAAAACAATATCACAAGATAAGGGCTAAGTAAAATAAACAGAATACGGTCATGGTTCAGTGTGCACATAGAAAGGAGGACGTGGAAGACCATGCACCTGGGAGGAGGGGGTGGAGGTCGAGCGGAAAAAAAACATAGTATTGCAGAAAAAACATAAATATAGAGCAGCATAGGTAACTGAAGGGAAAAACAAAAAACATATACAATGCTAAAATACTCGAAGTACAGGTGGTTATAGAAGAGATTAAACATCAACGTTACTCGGCATGGCACTTGTTGATGATAATGATGTGTTTATGATGAATAGAAAACATTTGGCATAACGAACATGTTTATATCAAGGAGCACAGTTAATTTACATCTCTGACAATACTTCCCCTGTCGATCCTTGAGCACCTTACTTCTGATCAAAGTATAGCATCAAAGCACACTTGCGCGTTTGTCGTAACGACGCCAAAGTTGGAATGTGATTCATTCAGTCTAACAACCTCATTACGAGAAAGAAAGTGCCACAAACACGGGATCTGCAAGAGCGTGGTTGCTTTAACGCTGAATTCCTGCAAGCAACCAAATGAAGTAAAGCTGTCATTATCCGGATGTTCAATTCAGTTCATCCCATGACCTCTTGAGATCGATGAGGCCCCCCCTGCAGAACCATCCAGAATCCTGCGTCTCTCTGTCTGCGGTTGCTATTTGTGCCTTTTCTGGTAGTAGGTTAGTCCATTCTAGAATGGACCTCGAAACTTGGCCATAATAAGTCGATTTCGCCTTTTGACCGTTGTCTGGATGCACGAGGCGAGTTGAAATGAAACCGAACCAAACTGCAACCAGTGAACATACGTACAAGGCGCATGATAACGTCACTTCTGGTGTAAACAGCACATACCAACCGCCAAGTTTGCACGATTTCATTATCAACCGATCTCAGATTTGAGTATCCTCAGCAAACCGTTGAAAACATGGCGTGTGATACGGAATCTGTCCAGAGTTGATCAGCGAGCGGTGATTCGGTTTCTGACATCTGAAGGATGTCGAGCAGTTGATATTCATAGCATAATGCAGGCAGTGTATGGAGACAAAAAGTGTGTTGAAGACAGCAGTAAAAAAACGACAACGATATTTAAAGGACGTGAGTTAACAAAAGACCATCCGAGACCAGGCCAGGCGCATATTGTTGAGTTAACTCACGTCCTCTTTTAAACATCTTTGTCCAGTTTTTCACTATTGTCTTCGCCACACTTTTGTCACTATACACTGCCTGAATTCTGCGATGAATGTCGACTGGTCGACATCCTTCACCTGTTAGAAACCGAATCACCGCTCGCCGACCAACTCTGCACAGATTCCGTATCACACCCGCCATGTTTTCAACTGTCTTCCGAGAAAACTGTGAGTCGGAGGATAATGAAATTCTGCAAACTTGACGGTTGGTATGTGCAGTTTACATCGGAAGTGACGTCATCATGCATATCGTACCTATGTTCACTTGTTGCAGCTAGGTCCGGTCTCATTTGAACACGCCGCGTAGTTAAACTTAAATTCAGTTTTCGTTATTTGTATCATGTACATCATTTCAATAATTATGCCATTCTAATGATGCTAATTGAATGTGCTGTTTTCTAAAGATGGAATCGTTAAATTGTTGCATGCCAAAGTAGATATTAAAATGAATGTATAGCATGAATATATAATAGTTGCCTTATGTATGCGTTTAAATATGGAGTTGATTGTTGAAGATAAGTGGACAATAACTTTCCAAAATTGCCATCTTTCTCTTTCTTCTTCTTTGATCAAGTGATGTTATACTTATAAACTGGTAAGGCTCACCAAGGAGACTGCGTTTCAGAATCCCATAACCTTGCGAGCATGGTTGATCCCCCAGGCACACAAAGCCTGCCTCCAAAAGAGTAAGAAGTTCCTCCCAGTTGCAGATGTTCATTTCCAACGCTTTCACGTCATGCTTACAATCATCTTTGTAGCGGGTGAAGGGTCTACCCTTTTCGAGGTTGTTTTGGTCGCCTATCTGTATATGATGTCTTTTGTAATTCTCCCATTCTCCGTTCTGCAGACGTGGCCAAATCAACGCAAGTGGCGCTAGCGGAGGATCGTAACTAAACTGGTCATCTTTACACGGTACAGCAAGTTGTTGTTTGTCACTTTGTCCCTCCAAGAAATTCTAAGTGTCCTCCTCAAGCATCGCAAATGAAAAGCATTTAGCCTTTGTTCATGTCAGACGAACAGAGTTCAAGTTCCGCTGGCATAGAACAGGGTACTAATAACACAGGATCTGTACACAGCAACTTTTTGTATCAATTGCCAGTATGTTGTTATTCCACACTCTTTGTGAGAGCTGACAGGTGCTGTTTAAAACCATTTGTTGCCTCTTGTCCAGTGAAAGGTCATCTGTGATGACAGATCCAGCTCTGCGTCCAGTGTAAGGTTATCTGTGATGACAGATCCAGCTCTGCGTCCAATGTAAGGTTATCTGTGATGACAGATTCAGCTCTGCGTCCAGTGTAAGGTTATCTGTGAGGACAGATCCAGCTCTGCGTCCAGTGTAAAGTTATATGTGATGACAGATCCAGCTCTGCGTCCAGTGAAAGGTTATCTGTGATGACAGATCCAGCTCTGCTTCTAGTGAAAGGTTATCTGTGAGGATAGATCCAGCTCTGCGTCCAGTGAAAGGTTATCTGTGATGATAGATCCAGCTCTGCGTCCAGGGACAGTTTGGCGATTATAGATCCAGCTCTGCGTCCAGTGAAAGGTTGTCGGCAAGGATAGATCCGAGGTAGTTGAAGTGGTTTACTACCACCATGTTTGTATCGCTTAAGACAATATCTGGAAGATCTGCACCCTGAGCCATCATTTTCGTATTTTGTTCCTGGTGGTGAGTCCAAAAAGAACACAGTATTTTGCCAACTTGCTAAGGAGGATCTGTCATTCGGCTTCTGTGTTTGCAACCAGAGCTTCATCGACCAGAGCATATCCAAATGAGTCTCATTTCTCTTAGATTTGGCACGCTGTTTGGCTGGATTGAATAATCTCCTATCTGACCTAACATGCAGGAGGATCCCCTTCTGCAGCAGCTACGAAAGCGTATTTTAGCACGACGGCAAACAAAATGCCAAATAGAGTTGTGGACAGAACACAACCTTGTTAAACTTCGCTGTTAACGTCAAATGCCTCAGATTCCTGACCGTCGTGGAACACTGTAAGTTTCATGCCCACGTGATAAGACCTAATCATGCTCAGTAGTTTAGGTAGTCACAACTTTTAGACACTTCTTTGTAGAGGCCCTCTCTGTTTACTAGGTCGAATGCCTTGATGTGGTATATAGATGCAAGGAAAAGTTGTCTATGTTGTTCTCTGAATTTCTCTTTCAATTGTCTCAGTGGGGATCACGATGCTGAGCAGCGCATGAGCTGCAGTGGTCAACGACCCATAGCTGACTGCTAGCGTCAGGGCCAGCGAAATAGAGCTGCCAAGACCCTTCTACACCTCCACGCGGTGATCCTGGATAACAGGCTGCAGCATGGCAGACTAGCTAAGGAGAAGGGATCGATGAGGGAATGCTAACTCGGTACTCAAAAAGTGCTTGCTGAAGTCGGATGTGTTGGACCGAAAGGTGCAAATATCGCAGTCAAGCTGTAAACTACGACACGACGCATTCCGTTCTCTGGACTACATGTTGCTACTTAAGCCCGTTTAGGGCTTTGTAGCGGGAGATTGAGAACAAACGAAGCCAAGCCAGCCAAGCCAATTGTCTCAGTGAAAAGACCATAATCAACGATGGACCGTTTTGTGGGAAAACCACACTGAGACTCCGGATACACCCTGTGGGCCAGCTTTCGCAGCCTGCTCAGGATGATGCGAGCATACACTTTGCCTACGGTGTTGAGGAGCGATATGCCCATGTAATTGCTGCAATCTCCCCGCCGCCCTTTTTTGTGAAGGGTGATTACATTGGCGTATCTCATGACCTGTGATACGGCCCCTTATCACAGCCCTGGCAGATATGTTCGAACAAGTATTGAAGGACGCTTTCCCGGCATTTGATTACTTCTGCTGGAAGGCCATTCCTATCGGGTTTTTTTCCCACTGGCATACTCTCAATAGGAGAGTGACGCCGACGGATATGTCATGCGCAGTGGGACATCAGGCTGGGGTTTCTCGGCTAGAGTGAGAGGAGAGGTCGTTGCTGAGCGCAGTAGGGTATACGTGTCAACAACCTCCAGTATGAGAATGGAGATGGAAACAGTGACGTCATCACTGAAATGGATATCTGAGACTTCTATAACAAAGGCAGTCATCGTGACAAATGCGCAAGCCGTACTTCAGAAAGTGCATACGGGATGGCTTAGGTACGAGATGATAGCTGCTGTTGAGACCTCAAACCTCCAGGTGCTGACCTGGTGCTGACCGAGTTCAGGGCAAAGAAAGAGCTGACATCTTGGCTTCACGGGCTCCCATCACAGGCACATTGGTGATGGACAAAAGTGACATTTTGAAATCAATCAATGACCGCCTGCTGGATGAGGACACCGCAATAGATGAAGCATCAATTCACAGACTGCAAAGTTTCCACATTAAACAAGGTTCGAGCGGAGTGGGGCACATGAGAGGACGGCGCAGGAGAGTGTACAACCAGCGACCTACAGGGACCGCCAGCATCCATACCTTACGCCATTTGATGAGAGAGACTGAGCACCTATGGGTATGCCCGGAGTGCAGTGACGTCGACTCTTAGAAACAGAAATAGAAACAATAGATTTTGTTCCAAATCGTGAATGCTCGGTTTATTGTCAAGTCCCTGCCTCAAGGATGTGGGTCGGCAGGAAAGGAATGATGGGTTCAGGATTTCATTGATTGTGATCATCGATGGGCAGGATAAAGCATGGAATACAGACACAAAAGACACTGATTGCAGATAGGCTAAGGACTCAACGTTTGAGAAGACACTTCGCACCAAGCGATGCCGCAAACAGTTCTGAATTTCCTTATGTAAAACGCTTCTCTGATCAGAAATTGGTCTTACAAGTCGCATTCGTTATCGCCATGTACTGTAGTTACGTCTCCTTTTTCAAAGCCCAGCGGAAAAAAAGTGTGAGCCAATGACATATACAGGTATTTATTTTGGTATCGTGCACATATGTGGTATTAAATATTGCAATTAAGGGAGATCACTGCAAAGAAGTGACAGCTAATCGGGTTTACCTAATATTGTGTGTCATTATTGTTCAAGCAGTGTGTTGAAATCAACAGATTCTATATTCGTGCATCCAGTAAGTTTATACATTACATAAATTAACAAATTACACATTAATTAACGACTAATAATACAAACATTAACTTGTAATTTGTATATTGTTTGGTTGCTTGATGGGCCGTTCCTCGAGGCGGTTGCGTCAGATAGGCTCATCTCACTCAACTCTTCCCCTTCTCTCTCTTCTCACCTCACTCTGTTTCATTTGACTCTGTCCTACAGTCGCACCCTTGCACAACTTTCACACGCGCCCTCGTGGTAAAGCCCTTCCATAGCACTTTGGTTGGGCTAGCTTCTGAGGGCGCACAAACCTAGCATAGGTACATACAGATGCCCACATGCATCCAAGCACTGGTTAATGCGTCCTGATATCGCCCAATTGACTACGGTCTGGGGTGGAAAATGGCGCGCCTCCGCCAGTAGAAACTAGTGAGGCAAACATCTAAGCAAAAAAAAAAAAAAAGTTGCGTCAGAAACGTCGAATCATTGCTTCGAAGGTACAGAAGAGCTGGTCTAACATAGACTATTTATTTTTGACACAGGTGACAGAGACAAATGTGTATTTGCACTGCAAAAATGGAAAGACTTTCTATGGTATCAGTGTAAATACGACATATTTGCCTCGAACTTTCGTGATTAGCCATCCTGAACTTGCTTGGATTTACGAGAACGAAAGAGCTGCCATATAGATACCAGGATCACCGATAGATGAGGCAATGACAAAGTCTTAGTCTTACTTAGTCGATTTGTACATCTACAGAGGCAAGTGCCTCTGTGCTGGTCTCAGCTCTGGTATGAGCTGGATATAGTTAAGATAAGGATTTCTTGGTTAGCAGGTTAGACTTGAGCATCTTGTTATTCCGCTGCGTTTAGACAAGTGCCACAGAATGTAGTTAACCGATATACGAGTCCATCTTGATAGACTTAAACACTAGAGCTAAGTAGACCGGCAGGCTGTTAGATGTCATCTGTGCTGCTCTAAACAAACCACCTAACCATGGCCGGTGTTTTGCCGTATCACACAGTTAGTCGTCGCTTACGACATGCTCTCTGTGGGGCAGTGGTGCTATTCTTGCCCTTGTCATAAACAAAGACCCGAGGGCCAATTTACAGACAAGAAATTATGAAATTGACCAACGAATTCCTCATGTACAAAGACACTGCATTCAATAAATTGATCAACGAATTCCTCATGTACAAAGACACTGCATTCAATAAATTGATCAACGAATTCCTCATGTACAAAGACACTGCATTAATAAATGGATCAACGAATTCCTCATGTACAAAGACACTGCATTCATATATTGATCAACGAATTCCTCATGTACAAAGACACTGCATTCAATAAATTGATCAACGAATTCCTCATGTACAAAGACACTGCAGTCATAAATTGATCAACGAATTCCTCATGTACAAAGACACTGCATTCAATAAATTGATCAACGAATTCCTCATGTACAAAGACACTGCATTCATAAATTGATCAACGAATTCCTCATGTACAAAGACACTGCATTCATAAATTGATCAACGAATTCCTAATGTACAAAGACACTGCATTCATAAATTGATCAACGAATTCCTCATGTATAAAGACACTGCATTCAATAAATTGATCAACGAATTCCTCATGTACAAAGACACTGCATTCATAAATTGATCAACGAATTCCTCATGTACAAAGACACTGCATTCATAAATTGTACAACGAATTCCTCATGTACAAAGACACTGCATTCAATAAACTGGCGTTGCATAGATTGTAAAGTTTTGATATTTCTACTTCCAGCAGAAAGGGTGACATGAAATGGGTTGAGTTCCTATGGTCTTCCCGGAATGCAGTGATGTCGATTCTTAACAAATGAAAACTTTGG
Source organism: Ariolimax columbianus (assembly GCA_036924085.1). NCBI lineage: Eukaryota > Metazoa > Mollusca > Gastropoda > Stylommatophora > Arionidae > Ariolimax > Ariolimax columbianus. The sequence goes on along the minus strand of JAVGWX010000020.1, from coordinate 33,630,282 downwards.
TTATCGACACACTTCAGTCGACACCGCGCGGAGATCAGGGAATTGAACTGGCTACCTAATCTCAGAAACAGGTTATGGTCTCGTATAAATGAAGACTATTAACACTTCATCCCCGACAGCACTGCCTGTTATGAGACTACCTTTATAATTCTTTTGTTTCTGAGCTTTTAGAAAACAAATTATTCCCTCGTGTATATCTGTGCTTTCTAAACATTTCAGTGGAACGACTGGGACTTATCAACAATTTCCAAAGAATGCAAATAGTTGCTCTTCAGTGGAATCACAGGGAACGAGAGAGCTGCCCTGTCTAAAGCAGGTAACAAGACGGAGCAACGTATCCACACAACGTCTTACTCAAAAGCAAAAACTATTTTCCACAATCAGTGCAACTCAAAATGGAAGAAATTCAGGGACATAAGCAAAAGACTTGACCCAATCCATCTGCTCCACGGACATCAACAAACCACCAGCTTTCACCTGAGAACAAACCATTGCAGACTATTGGGTCACCTACATCAGCTTAAGATATCACACATAAGTGACTGCCCATATGGAACCTGAGTCCATACCCCTGAACACATCCTACAGGACTGTCCAGTATACAGAGGCCTACGATGCCAAACCTGGCCAGAGAGAGCCCAGGTGACGCATAAGCTGTAGGGCTGTCACCAGGACATGGAGAGGACTGTGGACTTCATCCTAGCGACGGTACTACAAATCTAGCATGACCCAAAAAGCATGAACGCAGAAGAAGAAGAAGAAGAAGCAGAAGAAGAAGAAGAAGAAGAAGAAGAAGAAGAAGAAGAAGAAGATTAAGAAGAAGAAGAAGAAGAAGAAGAAGAAGAAACAAACAAGAAGAACAATCAGAAGAAAAAAGGAATGTCCATCACTTTTCAGTTGGATGGAACAGCAGACATTTATCCATAAAAAAAGAGACCTGTTTCCAATGGATATAAGAGTCTTGTTCAAATGAAACCGGACTTAACTGCAACAAATGAACATACGTACATGATGACGTCACTTCCTGTGTAAACAGTACATACCAACAGTCACGTTTGCAAAATTTCATTATCCTCCGACTCACAGTTTCCTCAGCAGACCGTTGAAAGGATACGGCATCCTTCCAGAGTTGTTCAGGGTGCGGATATTCGGCTTCTAACAGCTGAAGGATGTCGACCAGTTGACATTCATCGCAGAATGCGGGAAGTGTATGGTGACAAAAGTGTGTCGAAAACAGTGCAGAACTGGACAACGATGTTCAAAGAAAGAAGTAAGTTAACGAAATATCTTCTGAGACCAGGTCAGGCGCATATTGTTGCGTCAGAATATGAGATGGCCAAAATTGACGCAGCAATTCGGGTGAACCGGGATTCTGTAATAGATTGGGTAGATTTTTAACATGATGTTGAGATTTTCCCGGGCAGCGGTCGTTAAGCCTACTCTTTTAGATTTTCAACTGACGAGGGATTTTTAACGTGCGGGACACTACACACAGGCGTCCGATCCAGAAATGGCCCCACCAGAATGAAATACTGCATGTACACTAATTTCAGGATAGGTAGTACAAGTCAATGTTGCTATGACCTGGTAAACATGAAAGCAACAAGAATATTCAGGACTGCACCCAACACACAGACCTCAGGAGAGGGATGTGATCTACGCCGAGTGCTCTCCAGGAGAACCTGTACGGCTGTACTCAGACCCTGCAAAGTGCAGCAGACGATATACGAGAAGTGTTCAAATGAAACCGTACCTAACTGCACCATGTCAACATACGTACGATGCGCATGATTCTCTTCGTCTTTCGTTCTCTTTAAAATATTGTCTATATCTACAATGTTGTCTCTTGTATAAACTTCACGGTCTTTTGTAGTTCACATACAGGTCCATAAAGTTCTCTTCCAGTGTTGTTTCTATGGACTAGTGAGATGACATTTTTTTCTCTGTATATCATATTCGGGGCAGTTCTGTAGTATCTGCTCTGCTGTCTGGGCGCCTGCCCGCGTGTACACATGGCTGAGTTGCCAATCTTCATTTTTGTGTAAATGGCTGCGAAGTCGGTTGTGTCCTGTTCTAAGGCGCAGCACAACAGTTTGCTTGTGTCTTTTCATCGTATGGTAATCATATGGTGTTACCATTGGCCGCTTTCTGATTGATTTGATCATCCTTATCTTCTATTGGTATGTAACCGGCACATCTGATTGCTCGTCTGCAGCACCCTCCTTTGCCAGTCGATCTGCTCTCTCGTTTCCTGGTACTCCACAATGATAAGGTCTCCACTGCATGACAATCTTGCGCTGGTTGCTCAGTTCAGACAGTAGAGCCTGTAGATCTGGCAGTTTCTCAAATTTCAGTGCTTGGAGTGCTGATTGTGCATCTGTCTGTCAGAAATACTACAGGTTGTGAACTGACATTGGTGTTCAACAGTTTCTCAATTGATATCTTGATTGCTTGGATGTATGCATCATATGAATGACAGAATTTCCCAGTTGGTACTCTGACTCCTAATGTTGTTTGGGTATTCTATGTACACTCCCGCTCCACCATTCTTTACTGTATTCTGTGCTGACCCATATGTGTATACTATGATCCAGAGGTCTTGTGGGTATTCTTCAACCAGGAAATTGAGGATCACTATCCTAAGTTTCACACTGTTCTGTTCATCATTGTCTAATATTCCTTTCACTTTTGTTTGAATGCATACTGACAGTCCATGCTCCTGTCTCCAAGGGGTTTGTTCTGGCACAGACTTTAGGGGAAATCAACTTCAGGTAGATCTATAATTTGCCTGTGAAGTCGTTTTGCCTGATGTACAAAACTACTTCTTTTCAGTCTTCCCATTGCTAAATTTTGAAATCTGTCTTTGATTGGATGGTTCAGCATGCAGAGGAAATTTCTGCCTGCGTTAATACTTTTGTGTCTCTGCGTTCTCTTAGTGAATGTATCCTCCCCATTTTCTCCATCTCCACTATAGGTGTTGATTTCATTGCTCCTGTAATGACCCTAAGTGCCTGATTTTGCACTTTATCCACCTCTTTTATTGTTGTGTTTGCTTCAGGGCACCACGCTTCTGACCCATATTCCAGATGTGAAGTAAACTTTGTGAAGTATTTTTCCGCTAGCTCCCCATGTGGTTTCATATAATTTTCTCAGGATGGCTAAATTCCTCCTGGCTTTTTTGGCTGCCCTGTTGGCGTGTTACCTGCATGTCAACCTATCATCGAGAGTAACGTCAAGATAGGTGGGTTTTTTATCTTCTCTGAGGTGTTCTCAGTTTATCTTGATAACTCCAGCTTTTTTGTTTTGGGGGGAGGGTGAAAAGCGTAGTGCTACATTTTGCTGTGTTAATGTTTACACACCATTTGTTTGTCCATGAGGTCAAGGCATTAATAGCATTTGCAGCATTCGGGTGGTCAATTTTGCTTATTCATTTGTACACCACATTACCAAGTCATCTGCATACATTGCAACTTTTGTTCCTTGTGGTAGCTCAGCAATCAAGTCATTGATGAAGACTATGAAAAGTGTAGGGAAAAGAAGCCCTCCCTGAGGCATACCATGACGCAGTAGAATTTTCTTACTCTTGATGCCATCTAGTTGGACTCTGGCTCGTCTGTTATGTAAGTGTGCTTTTATCCATTTGTATATCCTACCCATCACTCCATTATTTCTCAGTTTTTTTTAAAGTCCTTCTTTCCAAACTTTATCAAAAGCTTTCATTAAGTCTATTATACCAATTTCTTGTCCTGGAATGCGTCCTCGATCTCTTGTAAGAGGCATGTTGCCTGGTCTTCAGTGGAGTTGCATTTCCTAAATCCTGCCTGCTGTGGCACTAGACGGTTTTGGCTCTCAAGGTACCACTGCAGCCTTAGGTTGATGATACGTTCCATTGTTTTACAGATGCAGCTTGTGAGGCTGATTGGTCTATAGCTGGATGCCATGGAACTGTCTTTCTCTGGTTTTGAGAATGGAATCATGATTGCTTCTCTTCATGTCTGTGGGACTGTACCTGATGTCCAACAAATGTTGAAGATCTGCAGCAGCTTTGTTTTTTTCTGCTGTTCCCAAGTTCTTGATCATTTCATTGGTCAGTCCGTCTGTTCCTGGCGACTTTCTCAATTTCAGTTTGGATATTGCAAACTCCAGTTCTATGTATATTATTGGTGTTTCCATAACTTCGGGTATGGTACCAACTTGTCCTGAATTTTGTCGATTCTCACGAACACTTCGCTGTCTCTCTATCAACTTCAATGTTGCTCTCTTTTGCAAAACAATCCGCAAAGTAATCAGCGGCTTGTTTGCCTGTGAGGATGTTTCCATATTTGTTTACTGTAATCTTTGTGTCTCTCTCTCTGTCCCCTCATCATTAAGTTGTTTTACTGACTTCCACAGTTTCCTGGTATCCTTTTCAAAGTTCAGAGACTCTGTTTTCTCCCTCCAACTTTTTCTTCTAGTCTGCAATTTTTCCCTTTGAAATTTGGCCTTAGCATGTTGCTATTTTTGGTGGTGTTTTTGACATGGACTAATCTCTGCTTGCTTTCTAGATGTTTCTACCTCGTTTTGCAGTTGTTCTAATTCTCTATTCCAATATGGCCTATATTGTTTGCGAGCCCCTCTAGGTATTGTTTCATAGGCAGCCTGTAGCATGCATCTGCTGAAATTATCGACTACATTATTTATGTCTTCATCTGTTGTCAGATCTCTAGTCAGTACACTAGACCGACGTTTGTACATTGACCGGCCTGTCTTCATCTGTTGTCAGATCTCTAGTCAGTACACTAGACCGACGTTGGTACATTGACCAGTCTGCCTTCTTGTAATTCCACTGAGACAGGGGACTACTGTCCTTGACGTATTCTTCTTCTTCTTCTTCTTCTTCTTCTTCTTACGCTGTCAGACGTCAACTTGCATTTGTTCGAATAAAGCAGCTGTCATCCTGAAGCTGTTGACACTGCCATAGAGCTTGTCTAGTGTTGCCACTGGTGATGGCCACATGTGCTTTCTCTGGTCCTCGTGTGTCGGGCAATTTTGCAGCAGATGTTCAGCGATCATTTTCCCTGTACCACAGGTACATTCGTCAGTGCTACCTATCTTCAGTTTATTGAATAGATGGTACCTCAGTCTGTTGTGGCCTGTGCGGAGTCTGAAGACCACGACCTTCTCTCTTCTGTTCAACTGGTAGTAAGCATCATGTTTTGTGTAGCCAGTATGTTCTGTTTCCAATTTTGCCATGTATCTGGCTCAAATAAACCTTTTGGACTCTTCGTAGGTCACCTAGAATCTGGTTGAGGTAGTCTTCCACCTTCTTTTGCCAGTCTGTCTGCCTCCTCGTTGCCTTGGATGTTACTCTTTTTGACGTATTCATTTTTAACAGTTAGAAATACTGGTCTGTGGTCACTACCTCCAAGTCTCCGGACAATGCGTGTAATGTTCCATGCTATGCATTGTGAGTTTAATGCCAAATCTGGTGTAGAAGTGGTATTCCAGGATCTCGAGTAGAAGGTCGGTGGGTCAGTAGGCTGGTTAATCAGGATGTCCATTGTCATCTTGCCAGTTTTCTAGCTCTTCACCCCTCCAATCCATTTGATCATTTCCCCAGCTCTGCGATGGGCAATTGAAGTCTCCACACACAATCAGTCTTTCCTTTGTTGCAATCGTATTCAGTGCCAGTGGACGATCACTCGGCCAGTAATAATTTAGCAGGTGGAATTCTGTACTTTCTGTCTTGAGATGCATCATCTGGTACTCTGCCCCCTCCATATATACTTTCTGCTGATAAGCATTGATGCTATTTCTCACAAGCGTCAGTATTCCACCCTTCTGCCTGTCTTGTCGGTCAGTGAAGGCTATATGTTTGTTGAGATGCGTTTCTTGCAAATAACATATATTTACTTGCTCTTCATATAAGATATTCTCAAGCTCTAATTTTTTACTATAAGAATATATTTTGCTGTTGACGCCTTCAGCATTCCAATGCATTCTTTTAAGTGTTGTTACCTTTGTTTTTGGTTTGGTTTGGCCAGTAGCTCTATTCTCGTGCCTCTTAACTCCACGAAACATCATAGAAGGACATCCACTAATAACATTTGGGCACTTTTCATTTGGGCACTGTATCTGCCTGGTTTTCCACCACAGGCCGAGCGACATAACGTTTTGCAGATATAGGCATACTTTCACGTTGCGTATTTGCATGGCATCCTGATTGCTGAGGTGCGCCTTTTTTCTGTTTGCCTCCGTTTTAAGCACCGATGCGCATGATGACGTCACTTCTGATGTAAACAGCACATACCAACCGTCAAGTTTGCAAAATGGCATTATCCTCCAACTCATAGTTTCCTCAACAGACCATTGAAAACTTGCGGGTGTGATATGGAATTCGTCCAGAGTTGATCAGCGAGTAGGTATCGGTTTCTAATAGCAGAAGGGTGTCGACCAGTTGAAATTCATCGCAGAATACAGGCAGTGTATGTTGACACAAGTGTGGCGAACGTAAGCTTCGGCGACGGTCCACCCGAATTGCTGCATCAATTCTGGTTATGGCGTTTTCTGACGAACAATATGCGCCTGACCTGGTCTCGGAAAATCTTTCGTTAACTCGCGTCCTTCTTTGGACATCGGCCAGCTCTTCACTGTTGTCTTCGACACATGGAGCTGAAAATGTAATGATTGAATGATCGATTAATTGATTTATTGAAATATATAATGATCGATTGATTAATTTATTGATATATATTGATCGACTAATTGATTAATTGTTTTATTTATGGATGAATTGATAAATAAATTGATTGATTTGTCGACTGATTGATTGATTTGATTATTTGATTAATTGGGATCGGGTGTTATTGCTAGAATATTCTTCACACTCTGGATAATTATGACCACTGTCAATAAAGTGGTGTGCAATGGTGTGAATTGGAGTCTTCTATCATAAACGAGTTTAACCGCATTATACGTTGCTGCTCGTTTCTGTTATGCACAGAACCATCCAGTTAAGAGCCAAAAAAGGTAGTTCAAAATGTCGACAGCCTCGCCATGTAACTTCGTTAAAACCGCCACCTGGGTGGGGGTGGGGATGATTTTTTTTGGGGGGGCGTAGCTAAGTAAAGTAGCACTGCTCACAAACCAAACTTTCATGCGTTCTGTTTCAAGAATTAGTAAAGGGGTACACTTGTGAGACGTGAAGGCATTTAATAGTAGGTGCTGGAGTTGGATGCATTTATCCCTGAGGAGCAAAATACAGTTCAAATAAACAAAATGAACAGAATGAAGACAAAAAATATTGATTAACCCCAACCTGTACAAAAGCTTTATGTCAAAAGGGGGCCAAGTGGTGTGGCTGCTTCTATGCTCCATTTCAGGTGAAAGAAGGAAATAAAGCTCTTTACGTTCGCCTCATTTCTCTTTTCCGCAAAGCGTTGCAATACGTTTTTATTTTGCGCCTCCCATTCCATCCGCAATCGGCATGCATTTTATGTAAGGGTATGCTTCCTCCTGCATTTTCTAAGGGTTTGCTTCCTCCTGCATTTTCTAAGGGTTTGCTTCCCAGGGGTAACGGCCGGTGCTGTGATGGGGAGCGAACCCGGCATCTTCGGGTTGAAGGCGTGTCACTTAACAACTATTCAACACCGTCCAAAGGAAATAAATGAATAAAGAAATGCAAAGTTCGTTTTTGTTTTCTTTCAAATAAATTGTTTCACACATTCATAAAAAAAACAAGCCTTTTTTTACGATATAGAGTGACTTTTATATTTATTTTATTTTGCTAGTTATGTGCTGTGTAAGTACGAGAACTGTTAATAATCAAAATATTCTTTTAAAGAGGGTTAAAGATAAGTTTTAAATAAGAAGATTACGTTACCAAGGCACTCGTGTCGACAAATAATGAGCATCGTCAATGACTAGAGAGAGAAATAATGTTCAGGATAAAACATGATTCAATCCAGCCTAATTTCGTGAATAAAACTTGATCTATCACGTTGTTGTCAAAGTTTATAAATGGCAACCGAAAAATAATTTGTAAAAGTGAAATAGCAATAGAAAACGAAGAACAAACTGTAAATGTGGAAGAAGAATATAAAACAAAATAGTGACTAGAGAAATGTTATTCTGGGAAATGTTTGAAAGCAGTTCAAAACATTAGGTATACAAATATTCAAATATGTGGTTCACATTGGGACTTCCCGCAAATACATGTTCTCTGTCAATACAGAATTTCCTGTAATTACAGGATTTCCCGTTATTACAGGATTGTCAGTTACAGAAGGGCGGAAAGAATATCCTGATTTTTAGGTAAGATTAAACAGAATTCTGCTTGGTCACTGATCGATCTCTTCTGGGTCACTGATCGATCTCTGGTAGGTCTCTGATCGATCTCTGCTTGGTCTCTGATCGATTTCTAGTAGGTCGCTCATCGATCTCTGGTAGGTTTTTAGTGGATCTCTGGCAAATCTGTTGAGAGTCTATATCGCAGGTTACTGGCGGGTCTATCGTGGATCTATGGTAGATCTTTGGTGGATCTTTGACGAATCTATTGAGGGTTTAAGTTGCAGGTCACTGGCAGGTCAACCGTGGATCTCTGTTGGGTCTCCTGTAGGTGGTGAGTGTTTGGTTGGTCTCTTTTAGGAGGTGAGTCTCTGGTTGGTCTCTGGTAGACCTTTTGTGGATCTCTGATGGGTTTCTGGAGACTCTTTAGTTGATCTCTGACTACTGGTGGGTGTCTAGTGGATTTCTGATGAGTGTCTAGAAAATATGACGGATTTCTAGCGGATGTCTGATTGGTTTATGGTGGATCTCTGGTGGGTCTGAAAGTCTCTGATAGATCACTGGATGTTCTCTGGTCGACCTTTTTTGTTTCACTGGTGGATTTGTGACCTGTGTCGGATTAGTCTCTAAACGGTCTATGAAGGGTCTCTGGTAGGTCTTTGAAGGGTCTCTTCTGAATCTCTGGCAGGTCTCTGGTGGGTCTCTAATAGCATTATGGAGGATTTCTGGCTAGTCTCCGAGGAGACGGTGGCCTATGACTGAGCTATGGGGAGTCTCTAGTGGGGCTATGGTGGGTGTATGGGTCTATGGACGGCCTCTGCTAGATCGCTGGATGGGCGCTGGTGTTTCTCTTTTCGGTCTCATGCGGGAATCTGGTGGACCTCTTCGGTGTCTCCAGTGGATCTCTCCTCCTCCTCTTTTTCTTCTTCTTCTTATTATTATTCTTCTACGTTATCAATTTCCCGTTACCAAATCTGGAAAAGGGCTTTGCAAGTAGCAGAATTCTGTCCTGGGAACAGAATGCGTTGTGTCGTAGGTTTCAGCACCTTTCGACCCGGCATTTTTGTGTGTCGGGTTAGCCTTCCCTCTTCGATCTCTTCTCCTAAGCCTGTTTGCTCTGTTGCAGTCTGTAATCCAGGATCATCACGTGGAGGTGAAGAACGGTTTTGGAATCTTTGGTTCGCTGACGCTGACGCAAGCAGTCAGCTATGTGTCGCTGGCTCTGACGCAAGCAGTCAGGTACGTGTCGCTGGCCCTGACGCTAGCAGTCAGCTATGTGTCTCTGGTCCTGACGATTACAGTCAGCTATTTGTCGCTGACAGCGGCAGCTCCTGCACAGTATCTTGATCCCGGAATAAAATTGACAATGTAGGCACAATTATAATTTGCTCCCAAGGGATGTCTAACACATGAGAGCAAAATACCAGTTGCTGATCGCCTCGCTTTTGGACAACGCATAGCTAACCAGTTCAGAACGAGGTGCGAGTCTCTGCCACAAATAAAACCTGAATTTTCTGGATAAGTGAAGCCAAGAAACGTAGATTGGCAATCCTTGAAGGAGAAAAAGCAAATCTTTCAAATCACCTGCCTCCTTGCAGGTAGTCTTGTGCCAACCAAAGGTTAAAAAGAGTTGAATGATTAAAATGCGTTGACGAAAGAGGAAGAGATTTGATCGAAATCTCAAATGTCGCATCCAATCTGGAAAATGCAAGATAAAGAGAAATATAAAATATAAAAAACAGTAACATATATTAACAACTACAGTAATACTAAGCATAAAGTAAAGGTGGGTCACATGGCTTCAATTGCCGTCAGGGATGAAGATAACTCTTCATGGACTAAGCCGAAGCCTATGTGAGGTGGTATGGCCAGTTCCCTCCTTGCTATGTATACCTTCCCCAACTCAAACGTCAGGTACCCATTTACAGCTTGGTCGACTGGAGGAGCGGTTGTGCCAGAAACAAACCGCACTCAGATTATTTAAATGTGATTTCGAACTCTGGAGCGGTGTACACCCTGTCTTAGCTCAGTGTCGAATAGGCTGCACGCTCCACAACATATATTAATTAAATGTATGTACTAATTTGTGGTTGTTTATCTGTGCAGGATCTAGGACAGTTCTATATCAAGTGTGATCATTACTCAACCAGATAACGAGGCCAGTTGTTAAAATGACTTTCAACGAGGGCACAAATTACAGCCACCCTGGCAGATGGATCAACTTGTAAATTTTCTTATAAATATTTTAATTCCAGAGTTACTCAAACGTCGCTTTACCATTTACATTATTGACAACGATCTTCATAATAATGCCATTTTTTTCTTCAGGAGATTACCACTAAAATTCTTGGACTATTTTGAGCACGGTCTGCCCAAGACGGATGTGTCGGACTGAAAGGCAAATGTCGTAATCAAGCTGTAAACTAGCGACACAACGCATTCCGTTCTCAGGACAACATCCAGTTACTTGCAAAACCATGTTCATGTCTTGGTAGCAGGAGTGACAGAAAGATATCGGAAGAATAATAATAAGTTGAGCTCATCTTGCAAAAGCCGAAACTGGCGGCGGCACGCGGACTCACTATTTACGTAGCTATAAAGAGGCAAGGAAACTTGAAGATGGAATGGAGAGACCAGCACGAAGCGAACAAATCAGAAAATGACAGCATCGACAAGCTTGGCAGAGATGGGTAGACAAATATCTTCAAGCCCAGAACGTGACATCGTAGACTCAAGGCCTTCTTCTATAGAATTTGTCTCATGGACACTACCACAACCGATTGCGGAGCACCTAAGAAAGACTGAACTAATAGACCAAAGCGAGGCATTCTGGTTCGGGAGCGCGAACTTGTTCGATAAGCTGTGGGTGACCGACGAGGACCTGATACGCAGTCTCCTTGGTGGACCTCACCGGACTAGAAACCTCGCATCTGTTGATCGTGAACCTCACCGGACTAGAAGCCTCGCATCTGTTGATCGTGAACCTCACCGGACTAGAAGCTTAGCATATGTTGATCGTGAACCTCACCGGTCTAGAAGCCTAGCATGAGTTGATCGTGAACCTCACCGGACTAGAAGCTTAGCATGAGTTGATCGTGAACCTCACCGGTCTAGAAGCCTAGCATATGTTTATCGTGAACCTCACCGGACTAGAAGCCTCGCATATGTTGATCGTGAACCTCACCGGACTAGAAGCTTAGCATATGTTGATCGTGAACCTCACCGGTCTAGAAGCCTAGCATATGTTGATCGTGAACCTCACCGGACTAGAAGCTTAGCATATGTTGATCGTGAACCTCACCGGACTAGAAGCTTAGCATCTGGTGATCGTGAACCTCACCGGACTAGAAGCCTCGCATCTGTTGATTGTGAACCTCATCGGACTAGAAGCCTAGCATGAGTTGATCGTGAACCTCACCGTACTAGAAGCCTAGCATGAGTTGATCGTGAACCTCACCGGACTAGAAGCCTAGCATGAGTTGATCGTGAACCTCACCGGACTAGAAGCCTAGCATGAGTTGATCGTGAACCTCACCGGACTAGAAGCCTAGCATGAGTTGATCGTGAACCTCACCTGACTAGAAGCCTAGCATGAGTTGATCGTTAACCTCACCGGACTAGAAGCCTAGCATGAGTTGATCGTGAACCTCACCGGACTAGAAGCCTAGCATGAGTTGATCGTGAACCTCGCCGGACTAGAAGCCTAGCATGAGTTGATCGTGAACCTAACCGGACTAGAATCCTAGCATCAGTGAATCGTGAACATCATCGGACTAGAAGCATAGTATGATCGAAGAAGAAGATAAGGAATAAGACAACGTTTAGCACGGTCCAGGGAATCAAAAATGCGGAATTTTATTTTGGTAATGGATGGTCTATTGTGTGCTTAAAAAAAAGAAAACATGCGTTACTAGAGCGTTAAGAATCCACCATCTAATCCGTAATTGTGTGTCTAATTGTTGGTTTCCAACAACAGGTCTTTGTGGTCGACTTGCCACGAATCACAGTTCGGGGAGGGGGGGGGGGGGGGGGTGGGGGGGGGGTGGGGGTTGTGACTGGGAAAAGGAGTTATATGCGGAACGGGAGCTGGCTTGCTAGACTGGGATTACCCCGTTCCAGGGTTCGAATTCACGAACGGACAGAAACGAATCAGGGCCGTATTTCATGATTGATTCGACCGTTAAATGTGTACCTGGAGTATGAATTGGGGAAGGTAAAAACAGCAATAAAGTTATCTGGCACCCCCGCCTCACATATGGCTGTCATTTAGTACATGACGAGTTATCTTCATGCCAGACGGCAACTGTTACCATGGGACTGACCTTTTAATATGTATATACTTCTTCTAGTATGAGAGGGACAACGTAGTTACAGTGATTGGTTCCAATACTGTGAAATGTAAAACACTGCTCAGGACACACCGAAAGTTTGCTGTCAACAAGGTGGAGTGACTGCCCGTACTGCGAGACAGACTATGCAGCTTCCGCGAGACGTATTTTTCAAAAAACGTAATTTCAAGAAACGCAGATATCAACTGGCCAGCTAATTCTCCTAATTTAAAAGCACCGTCTTGTTACTGTCGGGACTAATTAAAGAATCGTTGGAACATTAACCAACTTCACAATTTGAAGTAGCTGAATGAAAACATTAGAACTCAAATGCATGCACTGGGACCCAAATTCGCTGTCAAAGAAAATGCACGATTGCGAGGCGACAAATGGAGGTCATTTATGTGACATCATCTTTCATAATTAGACTAAAACTATTTCCAAATGTTATAATGTCATGTACAGGAATGTTATTTCAAAAAGAAAGAAATGTCATTAGGCTTGGCTTGGCTTCGTTCGTTCTCAATCTCCCGCTACCAAATCCTAAATGGGCTTGCGTAACAGAATGTAGTCCAGAGAACGGAATGCGTTGTGTCGTAGTTTACAGCTTGACTGCGATATTTGCACCTTTCGGTCCAACACATCCGACTTCAGTAAGCATTTTTTGAGTAACGGGTTAGCATTCCCTCTTCGATCTCTTCTCCTTAGACAGTCTGCTCTGTTGCAGCCTGTTATCCAGGATCACCGCGTGGAGGTGAAGAAGGGTCTTGGCAGCTATAGGTCGCTGACTGCTGCAGCTCATGCGCTGCTCAGCGTCTTGATCCCTGAAGGAGTTCATGATGGACATGGTCTTGGACAATGTTTCGGTGTCCGGGTGCACCTGCTTCAGCACTTTGTAGATGTAGATGCTGTTGCTTTTCTTTCGCCTGCGCTTCTTCTTCTTGTCACCGGGGCGGACGGCCTTGACCTTGCCGGCTTTCTTGGCTCCTTTGGACGAGACTTTTGGCGGCATTCGCCAGAAAATTCGAAATGTCATTAAATAAATGTTAAAAAAATTATTCACTTTCTAAATGGTAGGGCGACTTTTGGGACACCTAAAACAACAATCGCTGTTGAAAACATTGAACCCTAAATGCGTATCTGGATTTGATCAGACAATTGATTAAATATTCCTGGGCCGTTGCAGTGTTAAAGAAATGTTGTGTTTAAATGTTCAGTTACCATATTTTGTTACTAAACTTTTAACAAACAACTGTATTTTAATTATGAACGATCTGAAAATGAAGCTCGTTGAATAAATCATTAAGATAGAAAAAATGAAATCTCTGCCTTCAAAGTCTCAGCAGCCTTACATGTAGGCAGTGGATAGTATGCGTTTAGTGATAGTTAACATGAAAAACAACAACTTATAGAAATTGGTAGTACCAGACTGAAAATGATCGTATACAGCATTCTAACTGTGAAAAGGGATTCGTAGAAGTTTTCGATAAAAGAGTTAACGACGAAGAACAATTAATTGATTTTGTAATTCAATTAATTTAGTGTGATGTATTCTTTTATTTCTAAATATTAGTAACATTTCAGATATTATGGTAAGTCTCGCCAACTTCGTTTGCGATGGCCAACTAACTAACTATTATGGTAAGTCTCGCAAACTTCGTTTGCGATGGGCATTCATAAAAGTCTCAGTCTTTGCAGACCATGCGCGTGGCACTCTGTGAGTAGCCTCTCAGGGCGCAAGCCTGGGCCCTGAATATGGAGACCCTGGGCTGCCCAAACTGCAGGATCGTCCTCACTAGTGTAATCCAAAGCAGGACAATGTGACACCAGCTCAGCTGCAGAAGCTGCCGGAATGAGATCGCAATTTTGTAACAGTCCGCCTAAGGTGCTACCACTTTCAGTCAAGCATCTGGCCCAACCGGTCGCTTAGACAGACTGAGTCTACTATCAGATAAGTTGACCATTTTTTCCTTATATGTTGATTTGTTAGTTCAGTATTGTTGTCCCTGATGAGGGCCTATTGGTCGTAACGTAGGCTTTGTTTGTGTTCTAGTCTCGGTGCGGTATCTGACCATACCCATTTTCAAATTTTGATTAAACTCAACCTTAATCAACTTTTACAAGTTTTTTTTCAATTGACATCCAGCTCCCAATGCCGTTTCCACGTTTAGAAGCTTCCAGTGTAAGCACTTTAATCGATCATGATTAGATTGGTCTTACAATTGTTCTTACTTTCTTCAATGTCTCTGGAGTCATCGTTCTTTCATGTTCGGTTTCAGTTTCGTAAATATAACACATTCTGCTGTGGTCAGTAAAGATGAGTAGGGAACTGGGGTGGGAAGGGGGGGAGGATGGGAGAGTATAGACAGGTGACGTCACTTTGTTTTTACCAACAATTCCCGAACGAGTATGGATGCGTGGGCAGATGAAGTGTAATGGTGGAGGAACCAGACGTTGTTTCTCATGTTGTTTTCTCAGGATGCTTTCTGTATTTGAATGTCGTAGTTTCTTCTTTATCTATCTTGTTGTGTGGACTTTCGGCAAGAGTTAAACATAGAGAAGAACTCGTTTATCAATTCCATTTTGGCCAGAACATTGAAATACTTTGGTCTCATCAAGAGACACAACGGTCTTGATAGAACAGTGATGGAAGGTATTGTGCCGGGCAAAAGAGGCAGAGGTAGACTTAGAAGACGAAGGCAGCAAGATATCAAGGAAAGCCTGGAGTTTTGGCAAGGGAAAGAGTTTATTTCATTCAGACTGTGATGGGAGCGACGTTCTATAAAGGACATGCTTCATGATGATGATGGTGTTATCTTCTTCTTCTTCGTCGTTCGTTCTCAAACTACATTCGTGCTCAATGGCAAACGTTCTAGAACCGTTTGAACAAATCTCGAAATCAAAAACATAATTTGTTTCAGTCGATATGCTTTTACCATTTCTTTTATTAATAAAAGTTCTTTTGTTTAGGTCACGCTGGACACACATCGCGTTTATCGTGATAACTATCATCCGTCCTGCAACGGAGAATTATCAGTGCCAAACCGATTGTTTACGAGGACAGTACTGTGACAAGTTACAGTGTTTACAATGTGCCTACGGGTAAGTAATTCATTATTTCATTGACTCCGGTCAGGTCGTCCCATAAACGGTGAAGTCGTAAGGGCACACATGAAGACATCCCCACAACGGCCGCTGTCTGGGCTTCCTTTGGTCGGAGATTGCTCCATTCTTTTATATTGTCTTTCCACTTCTTTTTGGGGCGACCTATTCGCCGTCTGACTTGCACCTTCCCGTTTGATCTCGATATGTGACCGTACCTAGCAAGATTGTTTTTCTTTTGGCAGTTGCCAAGAGGTCTTCAGAAAGCCCTAATACTCTTGTAAGAACCATTTCATAATACAGACATGAGTCGGACATTTAAAAAAAAATTGAGCTTAACAGTTTGATAGAGATGTGCGTATTCTGGAGTATGTTCTCCTTGGATTCTGTTGAAGTGACTTAAGCTGCATATGCTCGAAGCCGGAAGATGGTGATCTGATATTTTCTTTTGATAAGGTTCTTCTCCTCCTTTGTTCGCCCTCAAACACCCACAACCAAGCCCTGAAAAGAGCTTTGCGAGTAGCAGTATTGTTTTTGTTTTGTTTTTTGCGGTCGCTTTATTTCTCAATTCCCCCAACGCGGTGTGCGTTGCACTATGATTTTTATTTTGCTCCTGTCAGTCCAGTGCATCCGACTTCGGCATGCATTTATGTAAAGATCTGCTATCTCCTGAATTTTCTAATGGTTTGCCTCTTTGGGATAACGGCTGGTGCTGTGATGAGGATCGAACCCAGCACTTTCGGGTTGTCACTAGCCACCGCCGTCCCCAGTAGCAGGATGTAGTCCGGAATATGGAATGCGTTGTGTCGTAGTTTACAGCTTAACAGAGATATGTGCACCTTTCCACTTTAGCCTGACATTTATAGGTACCGAGCTAGCCTTCCCTCTTTGATCCCTTCTTCTTAGCCAGTCTGGGTACCGGATTAGCCTCCCCTCTTTGATCCCTTCTCCTTAGCCAGCTGCCATGCTGCAACCTGTTATCCAGGATCACCACGTGAAGGTGGAGAAGAGTCTGGACCTGACGCTAGCAGTCAACCCTGGGTCACTGATCTTCTTCTTCTTCTTCTTCTTCTGAGTTCGTTCTCAATCTACCGCTACCAAGTCCTGAACAGGTTTCCCAAGTATTAGGATGTAGTCCGGAGAATAGAATGCGTTGTGTCGCTAGTTTATAGTTTAACTGCAATATTTGCACCTTTCGGTCACTGACCAATAAAGCGTATGCACTATTCACCCTCTCGATCTATTTTCAGGAGTTTGATGCTGTCTTTGGGATTTAGGAAGGCCAATTGTTTGTAGATCTCTCGCCCATTATTCCCCATTGCTCATCTATTCAGACACTCCTATTTGTTCGCAGTCTTCAGTAGTTGCTTGACTGTCTGTAGGGTTGTTGGCGTGTATTGCTGTATTTGACTTCATCCTTACTTAGACTATCTGTAGGGTTGTTGGTGTGTTGCTGTACTTTGACTTCATCCTTACTTAGACTGTCTGTAGGGTTGTTGGTGTGTTGTTGTACTTGACTTCATCCTTACTTAGACTGTCTGTAGGGTTGTTGGTGTGTATTGCTGTACTTGACTTCATCTTTACTTAGACTGTCTGTAGGGTTGTTGGTGTGTATTGCTGTACTTTGACTTCATCCTTACTTAGACTGTCTGTCTGCTTTATCATTGCCAGACATATTTGAGTGATCACTGTAGGTAAGTGGTTTATTGTTTATTTTCATGGTTATGGGTAAAGGATTTACTATTTTCATGACTATGTGCTTGTGATTTATTTATTTTCATGTCTATGGGAAAATGATTCACTATTTTCATGGACATGTGTGAATTTTTTTCTGTCATTACAATGTGGAAGTGATGTTTAACTTATTCTCAGGGTCACAGGAAAATAATTTATTATATATGTTCATGGCTATGTCTAACTGATTTTAAGGGCTACTTGTAATTGATCTATATGTAGGGCTATGTGTAAGATCTATTTTAGGGCTATGTGTAAGTGATTTGTTTTCAGAGTCATGTGTAAGTGATTTATTGTCAGAGTTTGGTGTAAGTGATTAAGATTCAGGGTTATGTGTAAGTGATTAATATTCAGGGTTATGTGTAAGTGATTAATATTCAGGGTTATGTGTAAGTCATTTATTTTAGTGCTATATGCAAGTGATTTATTTTTAGGGCCGTGTAAGTGATTTATTTTTAGGGATATGTGTAAGTGATTTATTTTCATTGCTATGTGTAAATGATTTGTAGGGTTATGTGTAAGTGATTTATTGTTAGAGCTATGTGTCAGTGAGATATTTTCAGGCTTAATTGTAAGTGATTTATTTTCAGATCTACGTGTAAGTGATTTCTTTTCATTCACAGTTATGTGTAACTGATTTTTTAGGACTACGTGTAAGTTATTTATAGGGCTATGTGTAAGTTATTTTTAGGTATATGTGTAGATGATTTTAGGGCTATATGTATATGATTTTGGGGGCTATGTGTTAGTCATTTTTAGGGCTATGTGTAAGTCATTTTTGGGCTACGTGTAAGACATCTTTTTCAGGGTTACGTGCAACTGATGTTTTTAGGGCTGTGTGTAAGTAATATATTTTTTTCAGAGCTTTGTGTACATTTTTTTTCTCAGAAGTTTGGGATAATGATTTATTATTTATTGACAAGGCTATGTGTAAGTGATTTATTGTCAGAGCTATGTGTAAGTGATTTATTTTCAGGGCTATGTTTAAGGGAGGGTATCTATAAATGATTTATTTTCAGGGAAATGGGTAAATAATTTATTATCCGTTTTTAGGGATATGGGTAAATAGTTTATTATCTAATTTGAGTACTATGGATGAATTGTTTTTGTTGTCAGGCTTAATGATAATGAATTTATTATTTTCATTTATGAGTTCAAAACACACAGCCAAACAAATCTCATAATGTCAACAGCAAAACTGAGCTTCTTCAAAATCTGGTATATGCGATAAAACATCATGAAATATAAGGACACTAATCTACAACAAGTCTAGATATTTATAATGAATGTGGTTGTTCTTGTTGTTGTTGTTGGTATTTGTTGCTGAATGCCCATAATGAGTAGAATTACTTTTTTGTGTGCCCTGAAATTGACGTTAATTGGCGGGTTGACGTAGCTTGCTGATGAAGGTGAATCGGGTCATCCAGGTAGTTGGCCTATCCTTGGCTTCATCTGTGTGTCGCTAGCTACTACGAAGATCATGTTGATCCCTCACCTCGTTAGCCATGCTGCAATGAAAACATCCCGTTTCCAGACAGAGCAGCCGGGAAGCCGAGGTCCAGGTCTTGGCCAGTATATTTTGCCGGACCTTGACTAACATGTCTGATCAGTATGTTTTGCCTGAACAGACGTTAGTCTTCCTTCTCACAATGAAAGTAATAATGTTAAATGTGAGATTACGATGATATAGTGTGACAAAAACGAATATTCAAATGGAACTGAAAGTTAGGTATTCAATCAGTTTGATTGGAAAGGCATTCTACGCATTTACCACTCTATGACTAAAGAAATATTTCATAATATCTAATCTGAACCTTTCTTTAGTTCATTTGTAGCTATGCCCTATTGTTCTTGTAGGTGGTTGTATTTTCAAAAACGTGGTATAGTCTAATGTATCCCTTCCTTTGATTATCTGATAACTTGTATTAAATCAGCTCGAATGTTTCTATTCTCAAGACACTGTGGACAGGTTTTTCTTAGTCGTTCCTCATAACTGTACTTCTGGAATCCCACTATCAGATTTATATCTCTTGTTGGATCCTTTCAAGCAGGCTTATATCCACTCTACAATAAGGGCTCCAACCTGTACACAGTACTCCTATCTAGGTCTAACTAATGCTTTATACAGTTTGACTATCACTTCTTTGCTTCTTTTGTTAATATTTCTTTTTATCATAACTAACATTGCGTTTGCCTTTTTCACTGCTACCTGAACTTGCTCACTCCCCTTACCTGTATGATCTATTATAACCCCTAGGTCTCTTTCTTTTTCTATCTTTCTAATATTGTTCTCGCCCATTCTGTAATTGTGTTCCGTATTGGATGTAGCCATGTGGATGACTGTACATTTATCTACATTAAACTCCATTTGCCAGCTTACAGACCACTCTCGAATTGTATCTATATCAGACCTCAATATATCCACTTCTGCTTTAGATAAGACACCCCTGCATAGTTGTGTGTGTGTGTCCTCCGTGAATTTTGCAATCATTGATACTATATCAATGTTTAAGTCGTTTTATATATATCTACGAGTATATTAAGAACAAAATTGGTCCCAAAACCGAGCCTTGTGGTACTCCACTGTTTACTTCACACCACATTACTATCCGCATTTCCTTTCTTCCCGTTAACAAATTTAGTTTTCAATCCATTTGGTAACTTCGCCAGCCATTCCATGTGATTTTAACTTTCTAACCAATCTTTGATGAGGTACTCTATCAAATGCCTTTGCAAAATCCAGATGAATAACATCTACAAACTCGCTTCCATCTATCATTTGGTAACCTACTATGTAAATTCTAAAAGATTTATTAAGCACGATCTCCCTTTAGAAAAACGTTATGCTGAGCTGACTATTCCTGATTAAATTAAATGTGTCCGTGCATTACAATGTCATTACAATGTTGTTTTAATTCTTTTATTCTCTCTGTTATTTTCTAACAGGACTTTTCAAAGCAAACGGCGCCACAGATATAGCGACTGTATTCCTTGGACTATCAAATCTGAAGATCAAAATTGGGTTTTGGACAAACCTGGGACATCTTATTCAGATAACGTTTGGATATGTGCAGACGGATATTACAAATTTGAATATTCCAAAAAAGAATATGAATGTCGTCTTCTGACTACCACTGTAACACCCCCAACGACCTACACAGATGGACCCAATGACCTCTCAAATCCAGAGCATACAACACAACCGAGTTCTGACGGCGAAGAGTCAAAATCAAGAGCTGCTAACAATATAAAGCTCAAAGCAGTGATGAATTATATTTATTTTTTCTTCATTATTTTCATCCCAACCTTTCTAATGTACAATTGTATTTAGTTGTGTTGATGCTTTTCTAGAGAAATATCATCTCGTTCCCTTGTCAAAACTCCAGCCTCCGCAACAGTCACACCCAGGCATTCCTGGATATCTTGGTGCCATCATCGGCTTTGTCTACCCCTTCCTCTTTTGCCTGGCATCATACCGTCCATCACTGTTCTCTCGAGACAGTTGTATCTCTTAATGTGTCCAAAGTATTTTGTATTTTCTTGGCAAAATGGAATTGATAAACCAGTTCTCATCTATGCTCAACACTTGCTGAATGTCTACATTTGTCTTTTTCTCTGTCCAGGATATTCTGAGGATCTTTCTTTAACATTTTGACTCGAAGGACTCGATTCTGTATCTGGAGGTTTTGGTAATCGTCCATGATTCGCAGCCATAAGCTGCCACAGGAAAAACACAGGCTCTCAAGACTTTTACTTTTATCATTTATCTGCCATAATTTATTTAGGCTGTTCAGTCTTTGCATGTCATTGGCTAGTCTAATTCTGATTTATTTCGAGCAGTCGCCATTTTTGTCAATTCTGGAGTCTAGATTTTCAAAATGTGCGACCTGATCTATGTCCACACCACCCACTGTAAATTTATGCTGACACTGTGTTTTGTTGGTGGTCATTATCTTTGTTTTATTTATGTTTATAAACAGGTTTTGATCTTCACTATGTCCATTTACGGCTGAAATTAGCTGCTCTAGCCCTTCTGCGCTTCTTGATAGTATCACTGTGTCATTGTAAAAGTATTAATTTTATAGAGTATACAATCATGAGAATGTTGCACAACTTGTATCAGAGACAACAGTAAAATGATGAATTGCATGTCTTTCGCTCTATCTGGCCCATCTGCTGTTGACCAGTGTTCTTATCTTCCAATCGACTAACTATATCCTAACATTTACTGCCACCAATTGTTGTTCCGTTTGGGTAAATTACACCTATAAATTTCGGGTATTATATAAATTATAGGTTTTCTAGCCTCAGAGAAATATTTCTCTTCATTATCTTGTTAGTCAGCCATCCCACTGCCTGAAAGCTGCCAGCTATAATTTTACTGTCCGAGAATATGTGTTGTCCTTGATTTGAGAGCATTTACTTACCTGGATGTTCAATGCCCACAATGAAAACGATTACTCTTTTGTACGTCCAGTTGTAACTTTCCGCACATCACGAACGTGCCAATGATGGTGGACGAACGTGCCAATGATGGTGGACCGGGGTCCTGCGGGCGGCTGTGCTATGCTTGGCTTCATTTGCTCACGTCGATCCCTCACCTTGTTAGCCAGGCTGCCATGACAGAAATTTTTTCTTAATATGAAAAATATAGCAACTACTGCAGATGCTCATTATTTGTTAGAAAACCTCTATCATAGTCCTGCTGTGAGTTCTTATTTAATGAGCAAAAGAATACCATCCATAGACTTTTTAGAAGACATTTACTACATATCTGAAAATAGACAGCATTACATTCGAATTATATTTTTAATTGTATATTTATCATTTAATTAAATAGTCAAGCATTACTGAAAATCCATTGAATTATGTTTTTCTTTCCAGTGTCTCTATTCTGCGCTTTCCTTTTATCTTTCTTCCGTGTCAATGTTCTTTGTTCTTGTGTGTTATGAATTTATATTTCCTAGAAATAGTATATCTTGCACTTCACTGCCAAAGGCGTTTCGCTTTTATTAATCGCGATATCCAGATATTTACTAAAAGAACACAGAATCTAGTTAATTACTTAATTTCCGTGTTAGGCAACCTCATGAAGATATAGAACAAAATACAGCTGTCCTGGAAGCTGTATCATTTACAACAATAAAATCCGCTAAAGTACAAGTACATGGTTCTTGCATTTTTCAGACAGCTATACATGTATTCGGGGCATGGATGGCAGACATCGTAATCCGCATGTCCCAATGTTTTTTTTTCAGATGTGGTCTTCATACCTTAGTCGCTCCCCTTCTATCCTGGTATGTATGCTGCTCCTTTTCTTTGTCTCGCAGCTCATAGTTTCTACATTACAGGGGTAACAAGTCCTATGACAAACCTTTTTTTTATTCGCCTTTTATGACATGCCTGGCTGGTAACGGCGTAACTATTATGTGTTCCTCATTCGAGCTGGACAAAAAAGGCGAGCTGAAAACATTGTCTAACATAGACCAGTGGTGGTAAATGCCATGATCTACTTTTTGACCATTTTAGAAATATCAAGGTAAGTATTAAATCAAAAGGCCAATAGCGGCATCAAAAGGAAATAGGAAATACCATCTTCAACGTTGGCTACCAGACAGTTCATTGTCGATGTGTCAGACCGCTTTGGGGCGATTTCCAACATAATTTGCATCTGAGGAAGTAGTTTCTCTCTTGTTTGTCGAGATCAGACATTTGAAACATTAATTAAGTGCACATATTTGCAGTTTAAAGATTAAGATGCGGTTCATGGACTCACACTGAAAACTGTAAGGGTCCAAACAGGCCACTTTATAGACCTCAACAGGCCACTTTATAGACCTCAACAGACCACTTTAAAGACATCAACACGACATTTCATAAGCCTAAGCAGGACACTTCATTGGTCTCATCAGGATACATTATTTCACGCCTTC
Source organism: Ariolimax columbianus (assembly GCA_036924085.1). Classification (NCBI taxonomy): domain Eukaryota; kingdom Metazoa; phylum Mollusca; class Gastropoda; order Stylommatophora; family Arionidae; genus Ariolimax; species Ariolimax columbianus. Next base: position 33,606,920 of record JAVGWX010000020.1, on the reverse strand, counting down.
GTCACACTTCATTGACCACAAACATGACACTGTATTGTCCCCAGACAAGGCACTACATGATCCTCAAATAGGGCACTTCATGGTCCTCAAACATGGCACTTCTTGGTCAATAAACAGGGCACTTTATGGGTCAGGAACTTCGTGGGCCATCAACAGGTCATTTCATTGTCCCTAAACAGGGCACTTTCTTGTCTTTTAAGAGAGTACTTTCTGGTCCTCAAACAAAGGGTTTCATAGGTCATCAACTGGACACTTCATTGTCCCTAAAAAGTGCACTTCTTCGTCAATTAACATGCATTTCTTCGACTCTAAAAAGAGTACTTTCTGGTCCTTAAACAAGGGACTTCATAGGCAACAAACAGAACATTTCATTGTCTCTAAACATGGCACATTTGCTCAATAAACAGGACACTTCGTGGGCCTTCGACAGGACACTTCGTTGTCCCTAAACATGACACTTCTTGGTCAAAAAAAGGGCATTGAAATGTGCTCAATGGCCATCAAGCGGGACACTTTATGGTCCGTAAACATGATACTTCAGTATACCTAGCCAGAGCACTTCTTGTTCGTCCTTAAACAGGGTACTTCATTATCGTTAAACAGGGCACTTCGTATTCTTTGAACAGGCACTTCATTATTCCTAAACAGGGCACTTCATGGTTTCTAAACAGGGAAAACCAGGATCAATAAACAGGGTATTGCGTGACCCCTAAACAGGACACTTCATCGTTTCTAAACAGGGCAAACCAGGATCTATAAACAGGACACTTCATAGTCTCTAAATATGACGCTTTGTGGTCTTTAACTATGACACTTCATAGACCCCAACACGATCTCCATGAAACCCCAACATGACACTTCATAGACCCCAACACGATCTCCATGAAACACCCAACATGACACTTCATAGACCCCAACACGATCTCCAAGAAACCCCCAACATGACACTTCATAGACCCCAACACGATCTCCATGAAACCCCCAACATAACACTTCATAGACCCCAACACGATCTCCATGAAACCCCCAACACAACACTTCATAGACCCCAACACGATCTCTATGAAACCCCCAACATGACACTTCATAGACCCCAACACGATCTCCATGAAACCCCCAACATGACACTTCATAGACCCTAACACGATCTCCGTGAAACCCCCAACATGACACTTCATAGACCCCAACACGATCTGCATGAAACCCCCAACATGACACTTCATAGACCCCAACACGATCTCCATAAAACCCCCAACACGACACTTCATAGACCCCAACACGATCTCCATGAAACCCCCAACATGACACTTCATTGACCCCAACACGATCTCCATGAAACCCCAAACATGACACCTCATAGACCCCAACACGATCTCTATGAAACCCCCAACCTGACACTTCATAGACCCCAACACGATCTCCATGAAACCCCCAACATGACACTTCATAGACCCCAACACGATCTCCATGAAACCCCCAACATGACACTTCATAGACCCCAACACGATCTCCATGAAACCCCCAACATGACACTTCATAGACCCCAACACGATCTCCATGAAACCCCCAACATGACACTTCATAGACCCCAACACGATCTCCATGAAACCCCCAACATGACTCTTCATAGACCCCAACACGATCTCCATGAAACCCCCAACATGACACTTCATAGACCCCAACACGATCTCCATGAAACCCCCAACATGACACTTCATAGACCCCAACACGATCTCCATGAAACCCCCAACACGACACTTCATAGACCCCAACACGATCTCCATGAAACCCCCAACATGACACTTCATAGACCCCAACACGATCTCCATGAAACCCCCAACATGACACTTCATAGACCCCAACACGATCTCCATGAAACCCCCAACATGACACTTCTTAGACCCCAACACGATCTCCATGAAACCCCCAACATGACACTTCATAGACTCCAACACGATCTCCATGAAACCCCGAACATGACACTTCATAGACCCCAACATGATCTCCATGAAACCTCCAACATGACACTTCATAGACCCCAACACGATCTCCATGAAACCCCCAACATGACACTTCATAGACCCCAACACGATTTACATGAAACCCCCAACATGACACTTCATAGACCCCAACACGATCTCAATGAAACCCCCAACATGACACTTCATAGACCCCAACACGATCTCCAAGAAACCCCAACCATGACACTTCATAGACCCCAACACGATCTCCATGAAACCTCCAACATGACACTTCATAGACCCCAACACGATCTCCATGAAACCCCCAACATGACACTTCACAGACCCCAACATCGCACTTCATAGACCCCAACAGGACTCTCCATGAAACCCCCAACATGACACTTCATAGATCCCAACAGGGCTCTCCATGAAACCCCTGAGATGACACTTCATAGACCCCAACAGGACTCTCCAAGAAATCCCCAACATGACACTTCATACACCCCAACAGGACTCTCCATGAAACCCCCAACATGGCACTTCATAGACCCCATCAGGACTCTCCATTAAAAAACCCCAACATGACAATTCATAGACCCCAACAAGACTCTCCATGAAACTCCCAACATTGCACTTCATACACCCCAAGAGGACTCTACAAGAAACCCCCAACATGACACTTCATAGACCCCAACATGACTCTCCATGAGACTACCAACATGGCACTTCATAGACCATAACAGGACTCTCGATGAAACCTCCAACATGGCACGTCATAGACCCCAACAGGACTCTCCATGAAACCCCCAATATGGCACTTCATAGACCCAAACAGAACTCTCCATAAAACCCATTACATGACACTTCATAAATCCCAACATGACACTTCATACACCTCAACAGGACTCTCCATGAAACCCCCAACATGACACTTCATACACCCAAACAGGACTCTCCATGAAACCCCTAAGATGACACTTCATACACCCCAACAGGACTCTCCATGAAACCCCTATCATGACACTTCATAGAACCCAACAGGACTCGCAAAGAAACCCCGAACATGACACTTCATACACCACAACATGACTCTCCATGAAACCCCAACATGACAGTTCATACACCCCAACAGGACTCTCCATTAAACCACCAAACATGACACTTCATACACCCCAAAAGGACTCTCCATGAAACCCCCAACATGACACTTCATAGACCCCAACAGGGCTCTCCATGAAACCCCAAACATGACACTTCATAGACCCCAACAAGACTCTCCATGAAACCCCCAACATGGCACTTCATAGACCCTAACAAGACTCTCCATGAAACCCCCAACATGGCACTACATAGTCCCCAACAGGACTCCCCATGAATCCCCTAACATGACACTTCATAGATCCCAACATGACACTTCATACACCTTAACAGGACTCTCCATCAAACCCCCAACATGACACTTCATAGACCCCAACATGACTCTCCATGAAACCCCCAACATGACACTTCATAGACCCCAACATGACTCTCTATGAAACCCACAACATGGCACTTCATAGACCCCAACAGGACTCTCGATGAAACCTCCAACATGGCACGTCATAGACCCCAACAGGACTCTCCATAAAAACCCTAACATGACACTTCAATGATCCCAACATGACACTTCATACACCTCAACCGGACTCTCCATGAAACCCCCAACATGACACTTCATACACCCCAACAGGACTCTCCATTAAACCCCCAACATTACACTTCATACACCCCAACAGGACTCTCCATGAAACCCCATACATGACACTTCATTCACCCCAACAGGACTCTCCATGAAAACCAAATAACATGACACTTCATACACCCCACCAGGACTCTTCATCAAACCCCCAACATGGCACTTCATAGACACCAATAGGACTCTCCATGAAACCCCCAACATGACATTTCATAGACCCCAACAGCACTCTCAATGAAACCCCCAACATGACACTTCATAGACCCCAACAGGACTCTCCATTAAACCCCCAACATGACACTTTATACTCCATAATAGGACTCGCCATGAAACCCCCAACATGACACTTCATACACCCTAACAGGACTATCCATGAAACCCCTAACATGGCACTTCATAGACCCCAACAGGACTGTCCATTAGACCCCCAACATGACAATTCATAGACCCCAACATGACACTTCATACACCTCAATAGTACTCTCCATGAAACCTCCAACATGACACTTCATATACCCCAGAGCTAGGTTAGAATCACTGTCCTACATGATAACATCAACAAGCTCAAAAACTTTTCTGCTTGCCAAATTTTCACGGAAAGCTCACATATGAACAAAGATATAAAAACAGATATGAACACTTTAACAAGCTATTCAGACTTGATTGATAGTGATCCAATCACGAACGCCTTGTCTTGTCTTTATCTAGTGCTGACGTTTTCAACCTAAATATATATATATATACAGCTGATGTGTGTATGAGGTGACGATCCTAGATCTAATATGGTAGTTGAAACCTGTTCCTTTGCCACGAAAATCGAGTGATCTGTCACTGCTAATAATAGTACGGTACCATTACCGAAGTGAGATAAGGTTGATATGAAAACATAATAGTGATAGTATTTGCCAATCACAATGATGACGACAGCATGAAACTTGTGTTGCACATTGTGTTATCATTTGTCTATAGAGACCAATCCTGCACGGGAAACTGTGCTGCACCAGAAGCACTTAATCGAGTAGTCGAGTAGTCGGCTGGGGAATCGCCGTTTGGTCTGCCCTTTTGGGTGGCAGAGCCTACTCAAACCTGTGAGTTGGGATTTCGAACTGTCATCTGAGCACCTCTGGTAATGCTAACGCTCTAGTTGTACGTTAACTTAAAATAACCCTTCTTTACTCTGTTCTATTCGGTATCCACGGGAACTTCATGCTTCTGGTAACGCTTGGTAGTTCCTTCTTTTTTCTCTTCTCCTCTTGTCCTTTGCAACTTAAGATTATGAAAATGTTTCTTGTCCGTCTCTGTGCTTCGTACACGGGAAGTTTTACTGCTTCTGTTATTTCTGCTATTCATCTTCTGCTTTGGCTTTGTGTCCATTGTATCATTATAGCATTGATATCTGAGGGATACTATCTGATGTTTATCGCGTCACGTGGTCGAACCATTTGGTTTGCTGCCTCTTGATAAAGTCTAGCACTGGTGGTGTACCTACTTGTTTCCTAATATCTTCGTTTCTGATTCTATTCCTTATTGTTAAACTAAGCATTCTGCTTGGGACAGAAAATGTACACAGATACTCACACTCTGATTCCTAAAATGGGCAGTGGTATTGAGATGCGATCAAGAGAATTAACTATGTGGACACTTTTTACTAAGTTCTTTGTTCTGTATTCTTTAGCCACCTCGTTGTTCTCTTTCTATGTGGGTGCCAATACAAGTACGTTAAGTAAGTTGTAGTTGTGTAAACAAATGCCCCCTACTTATCTCCCCGTCCGCTCCCCAATCACCGATTGGTTAGCTCAGTACCAAAGGGCAATGATTGGTGCCACTCTTGACATTCTGACACGAAGTATTCAACAGAGAAATCTGCGAGGAACTTCCGGTGACATGTCTGTGTGCGCGCGCTTGTGTGTGTGTGTAAGAAAGAGAGAGAGGGAGAGAGGGAGAGTACGTACGTTTTTGTGAGCGTTTTTACGTGCATGTGTGTGTGTGAATGTGTAAATATATATATATATATATATATATATATATATATATATATATATATATATATATATATATATACAGCTGATGTGTGTGTGAGGTGATGATCCTAGATCTAATCTCGGAATAGTCCGCCCTCAACAATTGCTCCGAAAAGATAAACAATCCACCTTCAATGAATTTTCGGTAACCTGCAGTAACTTTGGTCTTACTATCAACTCTGACAGCCCCCACCTGGGGATCCGTAAATCGAACCAAAAACAATATACCATTACAAGATAGTCACTGTTCTTGAATCCTCGGGAGAAGCAGTGGCAGATATAAACACTCGTAGAGAAGGAAAGTCGAAACAGACATAAACACTAGTGGAGAAGGGAAGTCGAAACAGACATAAACACTGGTGGAGAAGGGAAGTCGAATCAGACATAAACCCTTACGAGGGAGCATTGAAGCTGCACATGATGGCGTATGGCTGGAAGACTTGGAGAGTATTTGTTGAGAGCCTATGCTCCACTGGGAGTAAATGGTTTTGATGTGTAGATTGGCTGATACATTTCTTTCACTGTGTTTCCCTCGTCCCTGCTACTCCATTAGTTTAAGATTAGTATCCACCTCGCCAGCTTTTAGGAAAGCCTTATTCAAATTACAGCGTGCCATTCTTCGAAATCACGGAGGACAGAACAAACAATCAGGGAAGTTGTTCGTGCCTTATACCACCGCTCTTCAAATCGACCCGGCTGTAAATAGTTACCTGACGTATGAGTTGGGAAAGGTAAAAACAGCAAGCAAGGGAAGTGGCCACACCACCTCACATAGGATTAGTACACGACGTTATCTTCCACCCCGGTAACAATTGTTGCCATGGAACTGGCCTTCACCTTTCTCCTGTTACTTTTCCAACTCCATTCACAAACTTCTTGGGTAACATATTACGACATCTTACGGCATGCAGGAAGGCAAAAATGTGACCGTGTTCTGTTTGTTTGCGTGCCTGTGGATTGTAATATATTATCTCAATTCCCCTTCCTATCCCTTCTGCTTGGACACTTCGATACCTGGCGGAGTAATACTCCTTCGCCCCCAATAAATGGCACACCTTCTAAATATATCTAGATCGTTGTTCAAGACCGCTTCATGTCAACTTGCTCTGGTAGTCGGCCAAGTTGTCTACTTTAGTAACGTTAGGGCCTACTGGACTCCAGTTCACTATAAAATAAGCGTCAATGTTGATTTGTTGTCAAAAACAACACTGTTCTTCTTCCTCGACGTTCGCTCTGAAATAGCTACATTTATTTGCCTAATAATCTGGTCTGTATTTTTCGCAAAGTCGGAAGGTTTCCATTGACCACCTGTAAGTATAACGATTTTATTAGAGTTTTACCTATATTCAGATTTCACTATTCCTTGAGGTTGTTATAAGTGAGGCACTTACAGGTCACGTTGGTACTGTCAAGATAAGGGATCAGATGATCACCAACCTTTGTTTTGCAGATGACATTGACAGGTTGGTGGGGCTAGAAGCTGAACTCTAAGAATGGGTCAGAAGGCTAGATGAAACAGCTCTTGACTATATTATGGAGATAAGCGCTGGAAAGACAAAAGTATTGACCGACAACGCCGAGGGATTCAACAGTAGGATAAATGCTACATAAAATGACCACATAAAAGAATGGACCAATCTCGACCAGAAGAAGAACAAGCAGCAGCCGCTGACCTAGAACGATGGCGTGTGGTTGTGACGATGTCTTTATGTATTCCCCAACGACCTCACTTGCTACAGGATGACCTAACCTGACCTGATTTTGTTTCTGTCAGCTTTGCTTTCTTCTTTCTTTCTTCTCTTGCCGTCTCACTATCTACTGAGCTGTAGCCCAGTTTCGTGGTATGTATTTGTCTTTCGCCTCTCTCGTGGCCCGTGTAACCTTTTTTATACATTTTTCGGCAGGTCTCGTTCACGCTGTCTATCAACCTTTCTCTCGATTTACCTCTCTTCCTTCTTCATCATTTTCTCCTGTCAAATGTTAAATGAGCATTGTTGTCTGGTTGCATTTTTACCATATGGCCAAACCAATGTTTTATCTGTTGCTCGATGTATTGTAGGCAGGGAATTGTTCCAACCTTCTCCCGAATACTTATTTTTGTGATTCTCTTTCTTCTGATGTTGTTAGTGACCTATCGTAGGCACGGCATGTACGCAGGTGGCTAACTATCGTTCCTAGACATTACTCAAAGCCCAGCATTCGTCAGGCTTACGTTTTGTATTCTTTGTTCAGGTTTGGTACACCAAACCGAGACATTTACATGTGTCGTGTCCAACTAATACAGGTTACCGTGGCTTGACTTATTTGTTGCGCTTCTCCATGTTCGGCAAGTAATGGTAACTTACTGCGCACTTGCCAAACAACTTATAACAGCCAAATAGATTTTCAGTTGTAAAAGTGACGTTCTGCCCAGTCCAAGTTGCTTATTTTTAGTACCGTCGTGTACAGAGCTTTTCCTTTAAATTCTGAAATCTTTCTGGAACTGGGCGTTGCCTGTGATAGTAGTGCAAGTAGTGCGTCCTCGCGGCTCTTCTCAAGTTACACCGCTCTTCTCCATTACTTCCCCCTTTCCACCCCCACGCAGAAAAGGCCAAGCAAAGCACAACTACTAGGAGGACCCCAGACCACTTCCATCAGCACGTTCAGAATTTGAGGAAGGCTACTACAACCCGATACTAAACGCCCTGTCCAGGGCGTGCAAACGAGTAAAGTCAAGGTCAGTTCCATGGCAACAATTGCCGTCAGGGACGCAGATAACTCTTCATGTACTATGCCGCAGTCTATGTAAGGTGGTGTGGCCAGTTCTCTACCTTGCTGTTTATACCTTCCCTACACTCATACGCCAGCATACATTTACAGCTGGGTCTGCTGGAGGAGTGGAAGTGTTAGGCTTTCGAACCCTGGCGCGCTGTAAATCCAGTCTTTGCAAACCAGCTTACTGTCAACTTGGCTACAAGCTCCATTTAAGAGTAAACTTACACATTCCGAGCATTGACAACAACAATATCGTTTCCCTCTCCCTGCTAACTTGTAATTCTCCAGAAATTATTCCCGCCATACTAACCAATCTCCCATACCCACTCCCCACCCCACCCCACCCCTCTCTCTCTCTCTCTCTCTCTCTCTCTCTCTCTCTCGCCCTCTTGCTCTTTCACTTAGCTGTCTTTGTAAATGTTTTGAAAATCGCATTCAATTTTCATCTCTTTCAAAACCCAAAATGGACAGTAATATCACAAGGTCCAAAAGCACACTGGGGGTTGGAATCGTTAGTTGCAAATTTCTGCAGTAGAACATCACCAACATCACCCTCATCACCAGCAGCAGCAGCAGCATTACCTGCTCCACCATCGTTAATAATAATAATAGTTATCCATTGCAAGTGAAGATGGCTACATCGTCAGACATGTTTATTCAGATGTGAGCGCACATGACTGTACAGCGCCATATATCTGATAGTGACAAATTCTACCGCACGTGGAGCACACATGAACCGCGCTAGTAATTGGGCTGTCCTGCATTCTGTCCTTTTGTGCAGCTCACTTGTCCTGCGCCTTGTGGTGCTGTACTCAGAAATGTGATTTCTGTGTGATGGCAGTGCGCTAGACGGAACGGTTCTGGGATGCTGCTCCTAGGCAGTGACGTCAATAGAGAGTCTATTCAAACAAAACTTTTAGAGTGTCTTTGTATTGTTTCTTCTGTCCTCCTGGCGTGTGATTTCCTGTCCCAAGCAAACTGTACAACAGTTGTTTAGGAAGGCATGCGAAAAACAAGCCCAGTCCATTCGATCTAGGATCTCTGCATCAGCGTAAGGATGCTTCAGCTTGCCATTTCTGGGTACCGGGTAAGCCTTCCCTCTACGATCCCTTCTCCTTAGGCAGTCTACTCTGTTGAAGCCTGTTATACTGAATCACCACGTGGAGACGTAGACGGGTCTTTGCATCTCTGTGTCTTTGGCCCTGATGCTTTTGGTCGCTGACCGCTGCAGCTCATGCGTTGCTCGTCATCTTGATTCCTGTTCTGTGTCTGATGTGCAAGCTAGTGTCAAAGCCACGTGTAGTATCAGACAGCATGGCTTCCAAAACTATTCCTTGAAAGTGTCTCTGAAATGCTTCAATATTGATGTCACCTCCTGGGAGATGCTTGCACAGAACCGTATTGCCGGTCGAGCTAGTATCACCGAAGGTGCTCAGATCACAGAGAGCACAGCCATAGCGGAGACTCAACGAAACCGTGTGGCCCATAAAAACAATACTGAAAACAATTCCAAAAATATTATTATTATTATTATTACACACAGCTGATAGCATTACAAGATAGTCACTGTTCTTGAATCCTCAGAAGAAGCATTGGCAGACATAAATACTCGTGGAGAAGGGAAGGCGATATAGACATAAACACTCGTGGCCAAGGGAAGTCGAAACAGACAGGGAGCCTGGGAGCTGGAAATGATGACGTTTGACTAGAAGACTTGGATAGTATTTGTTGAGAACCTATGCTCCACAGGTAGCTGAATCGGTTTGATGTATTTATTGACTGATACATTTCTGTCACAATGTGTCACTGCTACTAGTGTAAGCTTAGTATCCCCTTCAGCAGCTTTTAGGAAAACCTTATTCTAATCACAGCGTGCCGTTGTTCGAAATCACAGAGGACAGAAACAAAATCAGGGAAGCTGTTCGTGCCTTGTACCACCCCACCTCCAGTAGACCCAGTTGTAAATAGTTACCTGACGTATGAATTGGGAAAAGTAAAAACAGTAAGCAAGGGAACTGGCTACCCTCCTCATATAGGATGAGTACAGGAAGTTATCTTCCTCCCCGGTGAGAATTGTTGCCATGGAACTGGCCTTTACCTTTACCTTTACCTTCTTTACCTTTACCTTTTATTCCAATCACTTGCCGTGACAGTTCAAAGCAGTAGTTTTCACATGCTATTTTTCCAACTCCATACACAACCTTCTTGAGTAACATCTTACGACATGTTCTGTTGTCTTGGGTGCTTTTGGATTGTAAAATATTCTCAATTTCCCTTTTAATCTCTTCTGCATGGATATTTCGATACAAGACGGAGTAATACCCCGCCATTCCCAATATATCTTATCACAGACTATATATATCCCACAGCAGTAAATCATTCCTACAACTTGCATCTCTGGTCTGCCAAGCTTAAAGTTGGTAATTGCATTAACCGTACACCGTACTTGCGTGCACTATGAAAGTAGCGCGAATCTCGATTTATCACCAGCAACACTGTTCTTCTTCCTCGTCGTTCGCTCTGATATAACCGCATTTAATGCCCTTATTATCTGGCTCTATTTTTCACGGCCGAAGGTTTCCATTGACCACCTGTAAGTATTACAATTTTATTAGAGTTTTACCTATATTTAGCTTTCACTATTCCATGTAATTGGCATAGCACTTAAAGGTCACTTTGGCGCTATCAAGATAGGGGGCCGAACGATCACCAGCTTTAGTTTTGCAGATGACATCCACGGGTTGGCGGGGTCAGATGTAGAACTCCGTGAATGGGTCAGAAGGCTCGATGAAACAGCTCTAGACTATCGAATGGAGATAAACGCTGGAAAGACAAAATTAATGACCAGGGGGCTTCATAAGTAGGATAAATACTAATGGCCAGCAACTCGAAGTTTTTAACTGTTTTAAATATCTGGATTCGATTGTCAGTAATGAAAGATCAAAATGTGAGGTGTTAGCCAGAATAGCACAGACAATAGCGGCGCTTCCACAGCTTAAAAAAATCTGCCAAGATAAACGGTTAGCACTATGCACGAAAATTAGAATAATTAGTACTTTGGTTCTGCTTAATATGCATCTCTGCTTGTGAGATATGGACAGTTACAGCTGACCTTCGGCGAAGGTACCAGGCCTTGGAGATGAGATGTTTCCGAAGACTTTTAAACGTCACGTACAAAGATCGGGTTACAAATGAGGAAATACGAGATAGAATTACAACAGCCTTTTGAAGACTTCTTGGCAAATGTCAAAAGAAGAAAACTCGCTTGATACGGTCACATATCGAGATCAAATGGTATTACAAATACGACCCTGTACAGAAAGGTGCAAGACAGACGACAAAGAGGCCGTCCTAAAAGGAGGTAGGAGGTCAACATAAAAGAGTAGACCAATCTCCGACCAGAAGGGGAACATGCAGCGGCCGCTGACAGAGAAGGATGGCGTGTGGCTGTGAGGATGTCTTCATGTGAGCCTCAACGACCTCGCTGGTTACGGGATGACCTGACCTAACCTGATCAGGTTTCTGTCAACTTTGTTTTCTTCTTTCTTTGTTCTTTTACCGTCTCACTTTCTACTAGGTTGTAGCCCAGTTTCGTGGTATGTATTTGTCTTTCGCCTATCTCATGGCCCGAGTAACTTTTTTATACATTTTACGGCAGGTCTCTTTCACGCTGTCTATCAACCTTTTCCTCGGTTTACCTCTCTCCCTTCTTCCTCATGTTCTGCTGTAAAAGGTTGAATGAGCAATGTTGTCTGGTTGCATTTTTACCATGTGGCCAAACTAAGTCATTATCTGTTGCTCGATGTACTGTGGGCAGGGAATTGTTCCAACCTTCTCCCGAATACTCATATTTGTGATTCTCTCTCTCCAGGGCTGTAGTAACATATCGTAGGCACCGCATTTCGCAGGTGGCTAACTATCGTTCTTGGACCATTACTTAATGCCCAGCGTTCGTCAGGATTTCGTTTTGTCTTCTCTGTTCACGTTTGGTACACCAAACCGACACATTCACATGTGTCGTGTCCAACTATACAGGTTACTGTGGCTTGACTTATTTGTTGCGCTTCTCCATGTCCCGTAAGTTATGGAAACTTACTGCACACTTGCCAAGAAACTTATAACAGCGAAATAGATTGGCCGTTGTAAGAGTGACGTTCTGGCCAGGACAAGTTTCTTATTTTTATTACCGTCGTGCACAGAGCTTTTCCTTTAAATTCTGCTAGCTGCCTGGGGCCTGTGATAGTAGTGCAAGTAGTGCGTCTTCAGGGCTCTCCTCAAATTGCACCGCTCTTCTCCATGACATCCCCGTTTCCACCCCCACGCAGATAAGGTCAAGCAAAGCACAACTACTTGGCGGACCACGATCCACCTTCATCAGCACGATCAGAATGTGAGGAAGGCTACTACAACCCGATACTAAACGCCCTGTCCAGGGCGTGCAAACGAGTCAAGTCAAGGTCAGTCCCATGGCAACAATTGCCGTCGACGACGAAGATAACTCTTGTTGTAATAAGCCGCAGTGTGTAATGTGGTGTGGTCAGTTCTCTTCCTTGCTGTTAATACTTTCCCCAAACTCATACGTCAGCAACCATTCACAGCTGGGTCAACTGGTGGAGTGGTCGTGCCAGGATTTTGAACCCTGGCGCGCTGTAAATCCAGTCTTAGCAAGCCAGCTCACTGTCAACTTGGCTACATGCTCCACTTAAGAGTAAACTTACACATTGAGAGCATTGACAACAACCCTACAATTCTGCAGCCATTATTCCCGCCATATTAATTAATCCCCCCGTTACCTGCCTTACCATCGTTAGTAATAATAATAGTTGTCCATCGCAAGCGAAGACGGCTGCATCGTCAGACATGTTTATTTATGTGTGACCGCATATGATTGTACAGCGCGATCTATCTGAGAGTGACAAATTCTACCGCACGTAGGGCACACATGAACAGCGTTAGTAATTGGGCTGTCCTGCATTCTGTCCTTTTGTGCAGCTCGCTTTTCCTGCGCCTTGTGGTTCTGTACTCAGAAATGTGATTTCTGTGTGAAGGGGGCTCGCTAGACGGAACGGTTTGGGGGATGCTGCTCCTAGGCAGTGACGTCAATAGAGAGTCTATTCAAACAAAACTTTTAGAGTGTCTTTGTATTGTTTCTTCTGTCCTCCTGGCGTGCGATGTCCTGTCCCAAGCAAACTGTACAACAGTTGTTTAGGAAGGCATGCGAAAAACAAGCCCAGTCCATTCGATCTAGGATCTCTGCATCAGCGTAAGGATGCTTCAGCTTGCCATTTCTGGGTACCGGGTAAGCCTTCCCTCTGCGATCCCTTCTCCTTAGGCAGTCTACTCTTGAAGCCTGTTATACTGAATCACCACGTGGAGACGTAGACGGGTCGTGGCATCTCTGTGTCTTTGGCCCAGATGCTTTTGGTCGCTAACCGCTGCAGCTCATGCGCTGCTCAGCATCCCGATCCCTGTTCTGTGTCTGATATGCACGCCAATGTCAAAGCCACGTGTAGTATCAGAGACCATGGCTGCCAAAACTATGCTAAAGAGCGCTGGGGCCAGTACACAGCCCTGTTTGATTCCATTTATCACTAACACCATCACCAACACCATTACAACACCACTAGGAATGGGGCAGAGTTGAGGTTTTCACTGGGGTTTTTCAATCTAGAATGTTACCACGTGAACCCACATCATCCAAGATCACACACAAAAAATAACATATCAAAAGGCAGGTAATAGTCCGTATTTATTAAAATCACTAAAACCAACAAAACAGAACAATCATAACAATAAAAATACTGTAAAAATAATGACTTCGGAGGTTGTAAGTATACGCTTTTGAATATTGCCCCCAGATGATATATAATCAAGTTGTAACCAATACAATCTCAGTTCCATTATCTGCACACTCAGGACACTCTCTCAAACTCGTCTTCACCATCGTATTATGTGCATTCACTCTCATGCAGATCCACTCAGGCAGGTGATCGTTTCATTACACATCTGTTCGACGTATACTCACTTGTGATGAATTCCATCACCATCACCATTTCCAACCCTAACACCACCACGAACACCATCCCCAACACCAACCCTAACACCACCACCAACACCAACCCTAACACCACCACCAACACCATCCCTAACACCACAACCAACACCATCCCCAACACCAACCCTAACACCACCACCAACACCATCACCAATCCAAACACCATCACTAACCCGAACACTTTCACCAAGACCATTTGCAATACCGTCACCATCACCATAACCAACATATCACTAACACCATCACCATCACCAACACCCTCACCAAGCCCAATCACAACACCAACACCATCCCCAACCCTAACATCATCAACAATTACAAATGCATAACCAAGTCCAATCATAACACTTACACCCTCACCAACCCTAACACCACAACCAACCCCATCACCAACCCCAATACTTTTACAAACCCCAACACCATTCTCAACACCACCATGACCTTTACCAACACCATCTCCAACTCCAATATAATCAACAACATCATCACCACCACATTACCATCACCATTTCCACAACCATCCCCACCACCAACACCATTACCATCACTACCAATATCACATCACCACCACCATCACCACCACAACACCACCATTACCAACTCCATCACCAATACTAAACTAAAAGCAGCTAAAACATTTCCAAATTTAGCAGCCTTCATAATGGCAATAACCTTCCGATGTTGTATCTTTGCAGGAACGCAAAGCCGTCTATCAGTATATGATTCTCTCATCATGCCATATGGATACACGTCTGTTGACAAGATGTTCACCGTGGAAGGAGACAAAATCGGCAGGAGAAAAATAACTCGAGACAAGTAAATATATATTCGTATATGCATGCATACATATATACATAATCACGTTGTGAGCCCCCATCCACAACTCTAATGAATCACCTTTCTCGCGGTTTCCTAACCAATGGGTCGCGACTTCAAATAGAGTCGCGAAGGGTTTTCTGTGGGGCCGTCGATTGAAATAGTAGACTAAAAAATGTTTGATTTTAAAGCAATTTTCATTTTTAATCGGTGTTAAGCATAGGCGTCTCATTCTTTGCAGACCCTGCGCGCGGCTGCCTGTGAGTAGCTTCTCATGGGGCAAGCCTGGGCGTTGAATATGGAGACCCTGGGCTGCCCAAACTGGTGTCCTCACTAGTGTAATCCAAAGCAGGACAATGTGGCACCAGCTCAGCTGCAGGAGCTGCTGGAATGAGATCACAATTTTGTAACAGTCCGCCTAAGGTGCTACCACTTCGGATTTTCTATCTGGGTTTACTCCCTTAGCCCTACCATCTCACCAGGTTTCCATAAGGCAGTGGAGTTGTTGTCTGCAGATGCTAGTTACTCGAGACATCCGATGATACTCTCATCGTCCCAAGACTAGCCAGCACTTACTGGGACGTGGATTTAAAATCAGAGCTTCTCCTCTCCTAGACGAACTGCCTGAACAGGCTAACAAGCTTCGTATACCCGGGCTTAGAGTCAGAGTTTACCTTCTCTTAGATTGGCTGCCAACCAAGGCAATCTACCCGCCCAGTTATACCGCCGGGTACTCGGTCGCGCCCTATAGCAGGCTCTGTAAGGAACAGAGGGCCCCTCATGAAGGTACTGCTGGGGACATAATAATGTAGGAGAGGCCATTAGCATGGAAACTCTTGAACGGCAAGCCGAACAGTGAATCCAGTGACAGTGAATCCACTGACAGTGAATCACACCTGGAAAGGAGAGGTTATATCAGACGCTTCACTTTCCATTAACGAGCGGGACGTCCAGCCCAGACCTCGCTACCCTCCATCGGTGTAATAAAGTTTTACTAATATCATATTAGTTAGTTTTCCTTCCACTTTTGCTTTTGAGCGGCGTGGGGAGTTTAAGTCGTCTATCCTGCGCCAAGTGTGTTACGTCTGTCAATGTGATCCCGTTTCTCTGCACAATCACTCTAATGTTATCTATTCACCTGCCTCACAGCCGGCCTCTTACCCTATATCCAGATCTACCAGCGTTGTAAACCAGCAGTGGAACATGATGAGGGTGCAAACCAATGATGACCAAACCAACTTATTTTCCACCTGGAAATGCAGTCAGCACAATCCGTAGTGCCGACCATACCTCGAATGTCGTCGTTCCGTATTCTGTCTCTCCTGGTAACACCCATGAGCTTCCTCAAACACTTCTTTTCACACGTCAAAATTCTGCTCTCATGTTGCCAGGGGCAGAGGCCATGTTTGGCACTGGTAGCACAGAGTTGGCATAAATATACTGTTCATCAGCTGTTGCTTTGTTGCCAAACTAATGCTCGCGTGCCTAAGCAGTGGGGACAGCTGATAAGTCACAGCATGTTTTCTGACACATAGTCTCAATTTCCCTGTCACTGCTACCGTCTGCCGAAAAAATTCTGCCCAAATATTTGAACTTATTGGACTGTTGAAGATCACTTTCATATAATATCATAATTTGTAAATATCGAATAAAATCCATAAAAAGATGAGTAGTTTTAAATTGTATGCTCCCTTTTTTTAAATGTATCGGTGTCGCGGGTCACTTTGCTTCTATATAATGGAATCGCGACACGACAAAGGTTGGGAGCTTGTGACCTAAATTGACGTACACAGTTAGTTTTAAGGCAGAGAATAAAATGATTCAAACACCTGACAAGAATGCATCAAAGTTATCAGCTGCTCGTATCTACAATACCAGACATCATGGCTGCAGAGTATGAGGAAGCCCACGAAACAGATGGATAGATGATGTCGGTGCGACAATTAAGAAACAAGGAATGACGACAACTTCGGGGACAAAGCTGTCACACGACAGAAAACGACACCTCCCCACACCTCTAAAGCACAAGTGGATAGAAGTAGAAGAAGAAAAAGTAAGTTTTGCTGTTCTATGTAATTCATTCATTTCCCTGTAATAAAAGATCCATAAGAGTTCCTAATGTTTTATATAAATTAAATTCTTATGGATTTAACTTAACTGATCGTCTTTATACCGGTTTAGAAGGACTCTACAGTCTGTATACAACCAGTTTCATTTACATTACCTTGCTCTAAAAGCTATGCACATCCAATTTATTCTTGAAGGGATTAATTATCCCTGCGTCAACTACCTCCCGTGGCAATGCATTCCAAGCATTCACCACTCTCTGGCTAACAAAATATTTCCTAATATCTAATCTGGACCTCTGGTTAGTTAATTTGTAGCTATGGTCTCTTATTCTTGTCGGTGGTTGTATTTTGAAGAAAAAAAACTTGTTATAGTCTACTTTATCCGTTCCTCTGATCATCTTATAAAACTGTACTGTCACATCAAATTCTTCTATTTTCTAGACACTGTAGACGGGATCACGACGCTGAGCAGTAAATGAGCTGCAGCGGTTGGTGACCCATAGCTGACTGCTAGCGTCAGGGCCAGCGAACCAGAGCTGCCAAGACCCTTCTACACCTCTACGCGGTGATCCTGGATAACAGGCTGCAGCAGGGCAGACTGGCTACGGAGAAGGGATCGAAGAGGGAATTCTAACCCAGTACTCAAAATATGCTTGCTGAAGTCGGATGTGTTGGACCGAAAGGTGCAAATATCGCAGTCAAGCTGTAAACTACGACACAACGCATTCCGTTCTCTGAACTACATTCTGCTATTTAGGCCCGTGTCAGGGTTTTGTTGCGGAAGATTGAGAATGAACGAAGCCAAGCCAAGCCAAGACACTGTAGACCGTTTTTTTTAGTCTTTCCTCAAAACTGTATAATTCTGGAATCCCCCTATCCCACTGTCGCTCTTCTTGGTATCATATCCAGGACGTGTATAAGCCATCAAGAATAATGATTCCACACCTGTACACAGTACTCCAATTTAGTTCGAAATAATGCGTCATATAGTTTGATTATCACTTCCTTGCTCCTATATTTAAAATAATATTTCTTTAGCACGCAACATTATTTATTTTTTTAATTTGACCTAATTAATTTTCTGAATTTGTCGCATGGTAGTCGTATTTCAAAATTTGTAACTTTTATGTTTGTTTGTCAATAAATATGATTTTCTTGCGTGTAGACACACAATAGCATAACGAACATGTGGGTGTTATTGTATTTTTTTTGTGTTTGTCAGTTTTTGAGATACTTCTTCTTCTTCTTCTTCGTACGCAATCAGACAGTAATCATTATTTTTTCGAAAAAAGCAGCCGTCATCCTGAGGCTGTCGACACTGCCATAGAGCTTGTCTAATGTTGTCACAGGTGATGGCCACATCTGCTCTCTCTGATCCTCGTATGTCGGGCAGTTTTGCAGCAAATGCTCAGTGGTCATTTTCCCGGTACCACACGGGCATTCGTCGGTGCCACCTATCTTCAATATGTTGAATATGTGGTACCTGAGTCTATTGTGGCCAGTGCGAAGTCTAAAGACCACGACCTGCTCTCTTCTGTTCAACTGGTAATAGGCATCGTTTTTGGTGTAGCCAGTATGTTCGGTTTCCCATTTGGTCATGTATCTAGCTCTAATAAGCTGTTTTGACTCTTCGTATGTCATTCTAGTATCGGGTTGTGGTAGTTTTGCACCTTCTTTTGCCAGTCTGTCTGCCTCCTCTTTGCCTTGGATGTTGCAGTGAGATGGGACCCACTGCACCACTACTCTTTTTGGTGCGGCCTGCTGGCATAGTTGACAGAATACTGCTCTTAAATCATTAAGTTCAGTATTTTTCTGGCTTTTTAGTGATGTGACTACAGTGCATCTGTAAGCAGGACTATGTGGCTTTCATTCATTTTACCTGTCACCATTTCTTCCACTGCCGCCCTCAGTGCCTCTGCCTCCGCTCTGAAATTGCTTGTGTACTTACCAGTAGCGAATGACAGTGTTATTTTTCTGCCATTTGGTAGGTTCAGGAATGCTCCTGCCCCTCCGTTCTGTGTATTGTTTGTTACAGAACCATCGGTGTATGCATGGGTCCAGTCCATGCTTGGGTAGCTTTTCGATATGAAGCTTAGGGTAGTATCTCTCCTTTCTTTTTCAGTCTGGCAGTTTTTGTTTGCAATACCTGGTATATTTTCTACCACCTCTGGAAATATATCCTGCCTCCAGGTAGGTTTTCGTACAGTAGTGATGGGTTTTGGTGTTGTTAGTGCGTTTATGGGATCTTCGTGCATCTTTGCTTTGGCTATTTCTGCAAAGTTTCTCCGCTTTAGTTTCCCATTTCCCAAATTGTTTAGTCTCTGGTGCATTGGATGGTCAGTCAGTCTTCGGAGTTTCTCTGACTGCAGCTGGGCTCTTCAGTCTCTTCTATCAGTCATGGATTGCAGTTTTGTAATCTTTTCAAGTTCTACAATTGGCGTTGACTTCATGCCTCCTGTTATAACTCTCATGGCTTGGTTTTGAAGTTTGCTAACTTTATCGAAGTTCGCCTTTGCTGCTGTTGTCCATGCCGCAATGCCATACTCGAGAACTGGTCTCACTCTTCCAGTGTACAGTTTCTTTAGAATGCCTTCGTCTGCTCCCCAGCTTGTGCCAGCAAGTTTCCTCATGATTGCCATTCTTTCTCTGGCTCTCATTCGGTTTCTCTCAATCTGACTTTTCCATGTCATGCGCCGATCAAATGTGACTCCCAGATAGGTTGGGTTGTCGTTTGGCTGCAGGAATTTGCCATTTAGACTTAATTTGGTATTTTGGGTTTTTAATGGAAGCGAGAATATTGTGCATGTGGTTTTCTCCTCGTTTATTTTGACCAGCCATGAGTTCGCCCACTCTTCCAGCGATGTTAGGGCCGTCTGCATCCGATTTCATGCTATGGTGAGATTCTTTTCAGAGGTCCACATAGCCAGATCGTCTGCAAACATTGAGCTATGGACTCTCCTTGGTATATTCTCTGTAATGTCGTTTATATATACCAGGAAGAGTGTGGGTGACAGTACTCCCCCTTGGGGTACTCCCTGCTCGAGTGTCACCTTTTTGCTCATCTGCCCTTGTACTTGGACTCTGGCCGTTCTGTTTTTGAGGTAGTTCTTTGTCTAAGTTGAGACTTTCTGTTTTGTTTTTCCAGCTTTCTCTTGCTGTTTGGTTTAGAGTGTATTTGAATTTTGAGATACAAAAAGATGAAGTTTAAATTTCTTATCATTTTCTGAAAACATTTGGGCTCGACCGCTAGGCCTAGTCGCTCCGATAGAAAACCATGGAAACCACAAAAACGTATGGGTACTGTGTTTACAATGTCGACACAAATGTTAGTTTTCAATTCAAGCAAACAAAATGATCATTGGGGAAACTGGAATGGAACTACGGGAGCGTTTCCGCCAACACCTCAACGACATTTAGTTCACAACTACGCATCGGGAAATCCCGCAGTGACAGGCTGAGTCAGGATTGACACGGGCTACTTTAGGAAAGGTCGAAATAGTCGAGTATGGTGTTCCGTTTTGTATAAACTGGGGATTTCTTCATTTTGAAATGTTAATTACGTAGTTAATTACTATTTCATATCTTCTTCTTCTTCTTCTTCTGTGTTCGTTCTCAATCTCCCGCTACCAAACCCTGAAAGGGCTTAAGTAGCATAATGTGGTCCAGAGACTGGAATGCGTTGTGTCGTAGTTTACAGCTTGAGTGCGATATTTGCACCTTTCGGTCCTACACATCCGACTTCAGCAATCATTTTTTGAGTACCGGGTTAGCATTCCCTCTTCGATCCCTTCTCCTCAGCCAGTCTGCCCTGCTGTAGCCTGTTATCTAGGATCACCGCGTGGAGGTGTAGAAGGGTCTTGGCAGCTTTGGTTCGCTGGCCCTGACGCTTGCAGTCAGCTATGAGTATCTGACCACTGTCCGATTTCATCTGGAAGCGAGACTTCTCTGTGAAATCTTCTTTCGTGTTGTATCGTTTTTTCCGTTGAAGTTTTCAATGTACACATCTGTAATGTTTCTTTAACACGAAAATCCATCTTTTTCTTGGTCTCTCTTGTGCTCTGAAACCCTATTGAAACAATTACAGAAACTTTCAGCATACATATAATAAATTTGTCACAAACTGAAAGAGACGAGAAACTATTGATCTGCCTGTAGCGCAGTGATATCAGTAATGAATCAAATGTCATAATCTTTCCCTAAAATTATCTTTATCTAGCTTGTGTGTCCTTGTTGTTATAGTTGATTTTGTTGTTGGGTATATCTGTTTGTTTAGCTATCTGCCTCCTGTCTGTTTCACCCCTTGAGCTAGTCCATGTGTCTTCAAAAATGCTGCCATCTCCCTTCTCTCCCCTGAGTCACATTTAGCCTGCTTTGCCATTTCCAGCGGACCCCAACATGAGTATTGTAAAGGGCTTCAGCATTTAAGAGAAGCTTTTTCTTCTCCTAACAGGAAACCTGAGACGTTAATCTGGTCAGACACAACATGCTGACCAGGACGTTTGTTAGGGTCATGCACAGTATACTGACCAAGATCACTATCTCTCTTCCGTGTAGCGTTCCCTGGAAACCTGTTGTCAAGACAATCTTGTTCACAAGATGCGGATCGATGTGATCCCTATGGTAATGAGCGTCACGCAGATGAAGCCAAGCATAGTACAACCGTCTGGGAAAACCGAAGTCCACATACATCAACACGCTCGGGATGTGAGGAAAGCTACTACAGCCCATCACTTAACGCCCTTTTCAGGCCACACAAAAGAGTAAACTTACACATTGTAGGCATTAAACAACAACCGTAAACCAGGTACAAGTTTACTGTGGAGTTGACCTACGCTTGCCGATAATGGCAATCGAATCCGCTAGCTTTGAAGCATGAACTGAGCTCTCTATGATTTTCTACTACCAAGACACTCTGAATGATCCACTCTTCAAGGCCTGGCACTGTATAAGTAGGATCCTCTGATGTGATGATGATGCAAAGTGTCATCTTTCCATCTAAGATTCGCTGCAATGGTCTACCAACATCCTCTACCCTTTGCTTTGATGGTGCACTCCGACAGACTATTGTCAGTTCTTCTATTGATGTTGTCTTCCCACTGGTAGCGCTGGCTTTCTCGTGTCCATCTACCGTGCACCTTTTCTTCCAGTCATGTTTTCAGCAGCATGTCGTAGCTCTTTATATGCCCAACATATTATGTTCAACCGTATTCAATGTCTCTATATGTCCGTCCAACATATTGTTTTCAACAGTAGTCAATGTCTCTTTATATTTCCGTCCAACTTATTGTCTTAAAAGTAGTCAATGTCTCTTTATATCTCAGTCCAACATATTGTTTTCAACAGTAGTCAATGTCTCTTTATATGTCCGTACAACATATAGTTTTCAACAGTATGCAATGTCTCTTTATTTTTCCGTCCAACATATTGCTTTTAACGGTATTCAATGTCTTTTAATATGATAATCAATCGCATGAGATCAGACCACTGCAGACTATTGGACCACCTACATCAACTAAAGAATAGTCTGAGAGCTAACAAATGAAGTTTAACGTTGATAAATATACAGTCATCCACACGGGTAGATCCAATATGGATCATAATTACAGAATGGGAGTGTACAATATTAGAAAGATAGAAAATAAAAGGAACCTAAGGGATATAATAGATCATACAGGTAAGGTGAGTGAGCAAGTCTAGGTAGCAGTGAAAAAGGCAAATGTGATGTTAGGTGAGTTAAAAAGAAATATTAAACATAGGAGCAAGGAAGTGATAGTCAAACTGTATAAAGCATTAGTTCGAACTAAATTGGAGTACTGTGTACAGGTGTGGAGTGCATTAGTTAGACCTAGATTTGAGTACTGTGTACAGGTGTGGAGTGCATTAGTTAGACCTAGATTGGAGTACTGTGTACAGGTGTGGAGTGCATTAGTTAGACCTAGATTGGAGTACTGTGTACAGGTGTGGAGTGCATTAGTTAGACCTAGATTGGAGTACTGTGTACAGGTGTGGAGTGCATTAGTTAGACCTAGATTGGAGTACTGTGTACAGGTGTGGAGTGCATTAGTTAGACCTAGATTGGAGTACTGTGTACAGGTGTGGAGTGCATTAGTTAGACCTAGATTGGAGTACTGTGTACAGGTGTGGAGTCCTTATTGTTGAGGGGATATAAACGTCATGGATAGGATACAAAAAAGAGCGACAGTGGGATAGGGAGATTTCAGTTATGAGGAAAGACTAATGAAAAACGGTCTACAGTGTCTAAAAAAGAGAAGAAATTGATGTGATTTAGTACATGTTTATAAGATAATCAATTGAAAGGATTTATTAGATTATAACAAGTTTTTTTCTTCAAAATACAACCACCTACAAGAACATGAGGGCACAGCTACAAATTAACTAAAGAAAGGTCCAGATTAGATATTAGGAAATATTTTTTTAGTCAGAGAGTGGTGAATGCATGGAATGCATTGCCACAGGTAGCAGTGGAGGCAGGGACAATTAATCCATTCAAGAATAGATTGGATGCGCATAGTTTTTAGAGCAAGGAAAACTAAATAAAACTGGTTGTATTCAGATTCTGTAAAGTCTTCTAAACCAGTATAACGACGTTCAGTTATGTTAAAATATCACACACAAGTGACTGTCCATGTGGAACCGCAGTCCAAGGTACAAAACATTGTTTACCTGTTCCAGAATCACTCGATTTGCTCTCATGTATACATTGACAATTGTTACTTTACAGGTGTGTGCTAATTGTTGCCCTCGTATCCACCATCATGAGTTTGGCAGCGATCTCCATGGTGATGTTCGTGTTCTTCATTCAAGGATCAGCACCATTGGTTAGTGGTTACATATCTTCTCTTTGTCTCCTTGTTGCTCCATTTGGAGCATAGAGCAACCACTGCAGCTGGTCTTAATAGAGCAGATATCTTTCTAACTTCTGTGGTCCTTGGCTCCCTTGACCTGTGCATAAATCACCGCTGCTCCTCTCTATACAATATATAAGCAATTTGTACCAAATATATTTATATAATATCGAGCCCAACACTTTTACCAAGCCACCTAGACGCCCTTAGCAGAGTTCCGAGAATCCACTGTGAGCCGCGACGCACAGTTGGAAAACCTCTGCCTTACAGGATATACGTATGTAACAAACACTTGCGTGAGCCATCAGTTTTTTTCATGTTCCCATCATTTCATTTTATATCTGGAGGTAAAAAAAAAAGCACTCAGCGAGTTACAAAATCAATACCTAAATATCTGCAATACCAAGATAATGAGGACAGTTAAGGCAAAAAGCAAACCTAAAGAAGCAAGAAATTAAAAACGTCACAAGTTGTTAATATCTCAACAACAATGAAGATTACACTAAGAAGGTAAGAAGACAAATGAGCATAGCATTGCAGTTGTTAACTAAAGGAAACTTGATGACATAATACTAACAAAACGACAACAACAAAAAAACAGATGCTGAAGGCTTGCATCTGCTTAGAACCTACGAGTCTGAGACATGGACAGCCAAGGTGATAACATCCAGTCTAGTTCGTTTCAATCATATGTTTTTACACTAACAATAAATGCTCTTAATGCTGTGTGAGAACACAAACACTGCGGCAGTAGGTTGAATTCTACAAGATGACAGGAAAGTTGACCACAGGAATGTTGACCACTGGAACGTTGACCACAAGAAAGTTGCCCACTGGAAAGTTGACCACAGGAAAGTTGACCACTGGAAAGTTGACCACAGGAAAGTTGACCACTGGAAAGTTTACCACAGGAAAGTTGACCCCAGGAAAGTTGACCCCAGGAAAGTGTTCAAAATACTATGCAAAAAGATCAGAATAACACAGTAATTCTAAACAACAAAATTGACTAGTAAGCAGAATATTATGTTTACGAAGTAAAGTAACCCATAGTATTACTGATGTTTGTTGTTAGCGATCTCATATTTCAAAGACTCAGCTAAATGAGGGCGGTAGCAATCTCTCTCTCTCTCTCTCTCTCTCTCTCTCTCTCTGCTTTTACTTGTCGTACTGAACTCTTTATATTTCCGTCCAACATATTGCTTTCAACAGTATTCAATGTATTTTTATATGACAATATATCGCATGCGATCAGGCCAATGCAGACTACAAGGTACCCATTTAAAGCTGGGTCGACCCGAGAGCCGTTGAAAAAACATTTCATCTGGGGAATGAACCCAGGACCACTCAGATGCGAAGCCAACTGGCTAACAACTACGCTACGCGGCTCAAATATTATGTCTATGAAACTAAAATATTTTAACTTGAATAGTCTAGAAAAGTGGTTCTTAACCTGTGGTCCGAGAACTCCTGGGAGTCTACGGGGCCATCTCATGGGGTCTGCAAAGACATTTGTCATAAACACAGACCAATCAACCCTGGCCTGAGTTAATTATTTGAACTTATGTAGGTCAATTAGCTGGGAGACAGGGAACGGCGTGGCCTAGTGGTTAAGGGGCACGGCTCACAATCAGAAGGTGCTGGGTTCGATCCCCAACACAGCACCGGCCGTTACCCCGGGGAAGCAAACCCTTAGAAAATGCAGGAGGAAGAAGACCCTTGCGTAAAATGCATGCTGAAGTCGGATGCACTGGGCCGACAGGCGCAAAATAAAAACCACAGTGCAACGCACACCGCCTTGGGGATTAGAGAAATAAGACGAACGCAACAACAACAAAACAACAAACAAAATTAATTGGGAGTGACTGGGATGTCAAATGTAAAGAAAGATACGGCAAAGGTGATACCATCCAGGCCAGGACGTTTCAATCCTACACGTTTTTACACTAATAACAAATGCTCTTAACACACAACAAAACACATACGAGTAAGATCCAGAGCTGTAGGATGCGCTGTGTGAGAAGTGCAGCCGGAAAGGCAATCCGTGATCGAATCCACCACCCAACGATGAGGCAGATAGTAGGAACAAACTCCCAGTTAAGGCCTACATTAATGCCTCAAAAATCATGTGGTTTGGTCATTTAGTCAGAACGCATTTTGCCCAGTCTGCAGCGAGAGCATATCATATGTATGTCTCCGGCTTACGTGCTGAAATCGACTTAAACGTTGAAGGATCAATGGCGTCTCTGAACATACTCAGGAAGTTACGCCTAACAACGACACCAGCCTCCCACCTGACGATAAGAAGAAATGTGCACATCCTGCTTTTCTGGACACCTCATGATAAGGGCTGTAGGACAACAGAAGAAGAAGAAAAAATACTATTGTCGCATTAACACACTGTGCCAGCAGACTGTAGGAAACGAGGAATGGCACCCCTAGGACCCCTTAGGCTTTCATGCAAGGTGACCAGCCCATCTCAATTTGGGTTGGGTTTTTTTTTGCAAAAGTTCATGAATACTTTACATGTTGGCTCTGGGTAGGACTTCATTATCTGTGATATGGTCCTGCCAGCGGATATGCAGTATGCGTCTCAGACAGTTCATGGGAAAATGATTTAGCCTCCAGACGTCACCAGCGCAGACAGTCCAGCTCTCACGCGCCTAGGGCAGGGTGAGGACAAAGGCTGCACAGTTGACATTTAGCTTAGTCATTATGCTGATTCCTCGACGTTCCCACACTGTTGAGTGCATTCGACCACACGCTGTGCTTGTCTTTGCTATTATATTAGCCAGCTCATCAGCAAAAGTCACTGATCTCCCATAATTGTAACTAGTTATCAGCTGACACAACATCGTCTTTAACCAACAAGTCTTTGATTGTTTAGCCGATCTAACATAGAGACGCAGATCCCGGGTCTCCTTGGTGAGAGGGAAAGAATAAGCCCACTACACCTTAGTATATCATGAAAAAGGCAAAAAAGAGTTGTGCATAGAACTAGCAACATCATCGGGAAAACAAATGTATACAGATCCTACCACTGCAAATACACACAAAATGCATTGATTTGAAGCTTCTAAAAGGAGGTCAACTAAGGTCAAGGCCATATACTCCAGATGAAACGACATAGAAGGAATAAAAAGGAGTTATTAGAAATGAGCATAAGCATGAGTAAAGAATTAATTGAGCAAACACACAAGTTTATATATTTGGGCTAACAGTCACAAAAGATACCCGCAAAGAGACGGACAAGGATTGCATTGGCAAAAAAGACCTTCAAAGAAAAACAAATTACTGAACTCAAAGAATATCAGGACAGAACCAGTTTTAGGACTCATCAACCAGAGAATAGGAGCAGATGAAGAGACATACTCAGATAACGTTACAACCAGTTTTAGGACTCATCAACCAGAGAATAGGAGCAGATGAAGAGACATACTCAGACAACGTTACAACCAGTTTTAGGACTCATCAACCAGAGAATAGGATCAAATGAAGAGACATACTCGGACAACGTTACAACCAGTTTTAGGACTCATCAACCAGAAAATAGGAGCAGATGAAGAGACATACTCAGACAACCAGTTTTAGGACTCATCAACCAGAGAATAGGATCAAATGAAGAGACATACTCGGACAATGTTACAACCAGTTTTAGGACTCATCAACCAGAGAATATGATCAAATGAAGAGACATACTCGGACAACGTTACAGCCAGTTTTAGGACTCATCAACCAGAGAATAGGATCAAATGAAGAGACATACTCGGACAACGTTACAACCAGTTTTAGGACTCATCAACCAGAGAATAGGATCAAATGAAGAGACATACTCAGACAACGTTACAACCAGTTTTAGGACTCATCAACCAGAGAATAGGATCAAATGAAGAGACATACTCAGACAACGTTACAATCAGTTTTAGGACTCATCAACCAGAGAATAGGAGCAAATGGAGAGACATGCTGATGCAACCCATCAACCAGTTGTAGGGCTGATCAACCAAAGAATAGGGTCACATTAAAAGACACGATCAGACAACCTTACAACCGATCTTAGGACTGAGAGGGAAGGCTAACCCGGTACACAGAAATGCCATTCTGAAGTAGGATGTGGTAGACCGAAAGGTGCAAATGTCGAAGGCAAGCTGTAAACTACGACACATCACATTCCGGACTCCGGAATTGCTATTAAGAAAGCCCTTTTCTGGGCTTGGTAGCGGGCGTTTGAGAATGATCGACGAAGGAGAAATGATTCAATGAATGCTGTAAAATAGGAAAATAGAAGGGTTGTTAGTGGGGTTTGCAACATAAACCTCCATGCCACATACGTTTGAAACTCCCAGCTTCATTTTCAAATAGCTGCTTCAGAAGTTTAGATATATAGTAACGCCATTGCTAGATATGTGATATCTTATCAATAACTGTTGTACAGATCGCACGAGACGCACAAGGGGCCATCGTATGCATTTCCTGCGCGAGACTGATGAAGAACCCATATGACAGCACAAGTTCTCTCCAGCTTCTGTCACAGCTGACTCATATCAACGATGACGGAATTGTAAAGTGTTGCGTCTACAACTCTGAACAGATGGCAGTTTTGTTGGAGTTGGTGAGTTGGGCACATCATTCAATCAATCAGAAACCCGTCAGCTCCTTGTGGAGCCAAATCTGTCCACGTTATACATGCTGCTTTGATATTTGCATTCAGCTCCTTCTACCATGAGTGTCTCGGTCTTCCTCTACTTCTCTTACCCTTTGGATTCTAGAACAGAGCCTGTCTGGTAATGTTATCCACTATTTTCTGTATTGTGTGGTCTATCCATCGCTTCCTCATACGCCACTGGTAATTGTCCCGTTTTTACAATCATCTTGTCCTACCATTATCTCCCTTGTATTTTGCGCGGGTAACTATTTACGAAAGTCGTTTTCTTGTCCATCAGTACCTGTGTTGTTCTCTGTGTATCAGATCCATATAATCGAACGAATTTTACGATGGGTTGAAGATTTTTATCTGGTGATGGTTTTAATTTCTGTTGACTTCCATAAAGTCATCAATGCAATGAAAGCTTTTCTCACGCTCTTTATTCTTAACTGAACATCATTTCATGTACCTCCTAATGTTAATGATGTCAAGTTTGACACAGTATAAAGTAAAAAGCAAGAAAGTTCTATCTTAACTGAAAACCAGATGCTAATAATAATAATTTAAACCAACACTCAACATATAGTTAATTTCTATGTTCGCATTTATTCTCATTCTCTAGTTATTTTCATTTGCTCTGTTCTATGAAACTGATAAAAATCTTGTCATGATAATGTAGTTTGCTGTTTTGCTTTTGTATTTGTTCTTTTTTGTCCGTCGTCGTTCGTTCTCAAACTCCAGCTAAAAGGCCCTGAATAAGGCTTTGCAAGTAGCAAGATGTAGTCTGGAGAACGGAATGCCTTGTGTTGTAGTATACAGCTTTCTTTAATTCTTTTCAATTTTTTCTACTGTTTGTGCCTTTCTGCGTCAGGTTTTTGGCAAGGTTTCTTGAAAAGGGACCTGGTATGGGCTTCTTGCATGAGGAGTTTCACTGCTTCTGTTATCTCTGTTATCCATTTTTTGCATGGGCGACCCTTGACTTTGTATTCATTGTATCCGTAGACCTATAGCAAAACTTTCTGAGAGATACTTTCTGGTATTTGTCGTGTCACGTGACCGAACCATTTGGTTTGTTGTCTCTTAATGAGATCTAGCACTGATGTTGTTTGTACCTACTTGTCTCTTAACATCTTCGTTTCTGATTCTATCTATTTTTGTTACTTCAAGCATTCTGCGCTGGATTTGCATATCTGTTGTTACGATGTGTCTTTTATTTTTTTTTGTTTATGTCCAAATCTGGCACTGATAACACAGTGTGAATAGGAATCGTGTGTTGTATAGTGTTCTTTTTGTATCCATTGTCACGTGCTTACATAGTAATATCGATGACAGTTGCCCAGTAATTTGACTGCTTATTAAATCTGTTTTGGATTTATTTTCGGTGTCGCCTTTGCGTCTGCTGAGATTCCCAAGGACGCGAAATTATTCACCTGTTCTACTTTTTTGGTTTTGAATGAATATTGTTTCTATTTATTTTCTTACAATCGTCTTAAATTCGGTTGTTTCTATGTTGCTTTCATACCATAATCCGTACAGACCTCATTACGATTGTTAAAATGTTTCTGCGGTTGTTTTTCTCTGAGTCTAACATTAGTGCTTGGTCATTTGCTAAGAGAAGTTCTATTAAGTGATCAATGAGGTTGTCCCCTCACTAATTTTGGCTTTATTTTCTTCTTTTTTAAATTTTGTATTGCGTTTATTTATGTGATAAATAATAAAGGAGATAGTACACAGCCTTTCCATACATCGGATCTCATATGACATTTTTCGTAATATCCTGAGTTTGATAATATGCTGCAACAAGGCAAACTGGCTAAGGGGAAGGGATCGAAGAGGGAAGGCTAACACGGTACCCAAAAATGCCATGCAGAAGTCGGATGTGTCCGACCAAAAGGTGCAAATATGGCGGTCATGCTGTAAACTTCAACACAATGCATTACCACCTCCTGACTACATCCTTCTACTTGCAAAGTCCTTTTCATGGGTTGGTTGCAGAAGCGAACAAACGAGACAGAAGATGGAGAAGATAAATTGTGTATGAATTTGATTCGTTGTGAATAAAATAGTTTCTGTAAAACTCGTATTATCGTTTCTTTTTCCAGATGCTGCAGGAGCCAGACTTAAACCAAGGTAAGGTGTCGTATGTCCGTATTGAACCAAGTGATTCCATGCAGGTAGAGGGAGAGAGAATATGACCACTGTAACGTTCTAAGCGTGTTGTGATAGGCGAGTAAAGTGAATTGTAAATTAGACCAGCAGCCTCGCGCAAAAACGCTGTTATTGAAATCATCATTACAATTTATTGGACACAGGCTTTCTGCAAGGAGGCTAGCTGTACCAGTGGTCCAAAGAAGATTAAATCGCTGCACTTGGCGCAAGCTGCCGCATCTGAAGATAGTTTTAGATTACTTTTCCTCAAAGACCCAAAATATTGTTAATTTGAAAGACTCGATGTCCACCCTTCAAACTTTAGAAGATCCTTCACATTGTAGACCTGCTCTGAACCAAACAGCCTTAACTGAGGACAACATTATCACCTCCTATGTCATGAAAATATTTGTGCAATGAACAATTGTACACTCAAATACAGCCAGCAATGACAAAGCAGACACAATAACAAAGATAGGATCAAACCAAGAACAGACACACACACAGCATCACCGATTCAAACAGTAGAAGAAGAACAAATAAGAAAACGTGACTGAACAGATGGGCCATAGGAAACACAGGGAGGGAGGTCTACATACATATGGCAAGCTTCAATCTAAATTACAGCATCGGTCAACTCACAATGAAGGATCAGAGCACCATTTTTCAGCTGAGAATCCAACACATCCAACTTAACAAACACCTGAACAGAATCCAATTACAACACACTCCAGATTGCCAGCTGTGTACACGCCCATAATGAACCGTATATCATCATTTCTTTGAGTACTCTACCCTAAACAATGTTCGAAAAATGTGTTTCCAGATAGATGAAACAGTTTGTATAACACTAAACATCAGCTAAGAAATGCATGCAGATACGATTACATGGCACTGGGAGTGAGTGCGAGATCCCATATTCTGCTGGTCCCATAATAACAACAACCCATCACTACCATTTCTTGGATACAGGCTTTCTGTAAAGATGGCCAGTTGTAACATATTTTTCAAATTCCAAATACAAAATTAGACAACCATGCGGAAAACTAGGAGGCATTTACTGAGTTGAAAAATTAAGAACCTCCCAAAGAAAGCATCGAAGATGACGCCATTGAAAAAGCTTCTATAGTCCCAATAAATTTTAAAAAATCGTTTAAAGTTATTTCTAAATGCACTAGAAATTATACAATAATTTATTTCTTTAATGGTTTGCCTTTCTTGATTAGCTCGAGAAGGCGCGCTCTTTTCGACCTCAAACAGTAGTCTTCTAGGTTATATCAGGACGTATTGGACATTGTATGGATGCATGTACCTGTTTGCAGCGTGGACGTATTGAAAATAGTAATTTATTCATTAATACATACACATATTTTTTACTGAAATTGATACAATTGGAGATTACATGGCGAAGTGATCAGCCTTGTGATCAGGTGGTGTGGGTTCGACTCTGGACTCCGCCGTCTTTTTCACGGGTTCTTGATGCGGAGTCCCCTGCATCTCGTAGTTGGCCCCTAGTCGTCTTGTTCTTGACTTGCCACTGAGGTCGGGCGGCACGAGACGAGAGAGCGAGGATAACAAGTAGCGCAGTTAATCCTTACTAATAATAGCGCTAGCACAATAAATTATGCAAGCATCATCTACGATGGACGGTGACCTTTGCCTTTGTCATACAATTTTGTTATATAATTCATGCTTTTATGTCTCTAATTAAAGCTCCTTTGTCAGAGTTCAACCCTAAAGACTTCACATTCAGTCCTGTATCAGCACACAAAATGCTGCATCCACCAGTCGAGATAAATAACCTCACAGGTACTATTTACTCACGACGTAACATTTTACCCATTTAAGTCTTGTGTACTAGAGAGATATCTAGGTGAAGCAACAACACAATTGAACATATTTTTATTTAGACAATAAAACTACTAAAATGAGACAGTTAAACGTGGAAGGAGTAGGAACAGAAATACTTTTACAAGTTTAATCAAGCTGAGAACAGAGTACCAATTTTGTCTCCAATATTTTATTCAAGAACACAGGTCAATATTGTATCCAAGAACACTGGTCAAAAATTTATTCCAGAAATCAGGTCAATATTTTATTCAAGAAATCAGGTCAATATTTGATTCTAGAAATGAGGTCAATATTTTATTCAAGAACACAGGTCAATATTTTATGGAAGAAATTAGATCTATATTTTATTCCAGAAATCAGGTCAATATTTGATTCAAGAAATCAGGTCAATATTTGATTCAAGAAATCAGATCAATATTTGATTCAAAAACACAGGTCAATATTTGATTCAAAAACACAGGTCAATATTTGATTCAAAAACACAGGTCAATATTTGATTCAAAAACACAGGTCAAAATGTAACTCATGAACTCAGGTCCATATCTCATTGATTAACTCGTTTCTATATGTCGCACATTTTCTCAATTCCTATATTGATCTTGATGACCAATTCTCAGCGTAGCGCATGTCCCATTTCTGTCTCCAATGGACCCTGTCTTGGGCTACACAAGTCCAGTGTGTGGTAAGCACTCCTCCAGAAGTGTTTCGGGTATTGTTATGGACAGCAAGGAAATCTGACCAAGGCATTGGAGGTCTTCCTTCTGGTTTCTTTTTACCTCAGGAGTACCAGATTGCTGTCGTCATGCTCCATGAACCTAATTTTAGGAATCTAAATATGAAGCTCATAAAAATTTCCTAATTTTTTTTAATAAATGTATAATTCAGAAACAAAATTTGTGTTGTTAAACAAAATAGAATGGCTGCAAACCATACACCATATTGCAAGAACTGCAAGAACTTGTACAAGAGGAAACAGTCAAATATCATAATCTGGGTTGTCCACGTTTGTTAGAATTTCTTCTTCTGCTTCTTCGTTCATCCTCAGATCAAGGTTCCGGTTTCTCTTACAAAGGACACCGTTGTCTGTAAGGATGTTTCATCTCCAAACAGCTTTTGTCTCATATCTATCTCACGAGGCAAGTATTGTTCTCTCTTTTTCTGCGTTAGCGTGCAGCTTTGCAGGATGTGTTCCACGGTCATGATATGCTCCCTACATGGACACTTGTCATCTGTCCCAATCCTCATTTTGTTGTAAAGATGACCCTTGAGTCTGTTATGCCCAGTTCTCAGTCTGAAGATGATGACTGCTCTTCTCTAGTTAAGTTATAGAAGTTGTCTTTTTTTCGGTGTTGATCAGCCCATTTTACCCTGAAGTTGGCTTTAATTATGGTCTTGGCCTTATTATATGTGATACTGAGGTCTGTTTGTGGGGATGCTCCTCCACTTGTTGCTAGTTTGTCTGCAGCTTCATTGCCTTCAATATTGCAGTGGGATTGGATCCACTGTATGACCAACCTTGGGTGTTCTGCTGAGAGCTGTGTCAGGGAGAACATACATTGCTCACGATCTTCATCTTTGTGTTTTAGCGCTGCTAATACTGACGCAACATCAGTCAGGAATACTATGTTTTCTTGATTGACATCATTATCTTGGATTACAAGCTCAGCTGCAGCGTTGAGTGCCTCTGCTTCTGCACAGAACTTATTGGAATATGTTCCCGTTGTTAATACTCAACTTTTTTTCTTCTCCATTCCTAAGTCTGTAATAGACCCCTCCACCTCCATTGGATGTGGCCTTGTTAGATGAGCCATCTGTATATCCGTGTGTCAATGTTTCTGGTGGGTATACTCTCCTAAGATATTCTTCTGTGAGAAATTTCCTTTCTGAATCTGTCTGAGTTCCCTTTTTCCCTATTCCCTCTATGGTTTCTACCATCTCAGGGGACGGCTTTTTTCCATGGTGGGATTTGGGATGTTTGTTTTGTTAGAATTTCAAAAGCAATTGCCATGACCAACCTCCTCACAGACACCCTGTTTGGAGACACAAGCAGCTGAAGGAAACATGTATCCTCCACTACTCTTCTTCTTTGACATTCATTCTAAAAATGATGATGCGTCTTAGTTTACAGCCCAGCTGCGACATCTGCATCTTTTGGATCGGCACATCCAGTTTAATCGGACTTTTTTGTATACTGGTTTAGCCTTCCCACTGCAACCCCTATTCTTCTAGCCAGACTACACTAGCACAGCCTGTTTCTATGGCCGCCGCTTGGAAGTGAAATAAGGTCTTGATCAGCGTTAGTTTGCTGACCTTGATGCAAGCAGCCAGCTATAAGTCACTGGGTGCTGTTAGCTCATTCACTGTGTTTCATCTTTAGCCCCAGTGAAAGCCCTATATCTGGGAATTTAAAATAAAAATTCAAGTAAAGTAATTGATAGTAGTCAGGAGTTTTTAAAAATGTAATAATATAACAAGAAGTAATTGAGCATCTTATTGGTGTAATTGTAGCATTTTACGCTTAGTTTACTTATCTTAACAGTTACAACATATATCTAAACAACAACACGACTTCAATACAGTAAAACTCAGTAAACACTAAAATTGTCGTTAACCATTAACACAAAACAATATCATTTATTTTACCTGCATATTTGTTAAACAATATGAATCAGATGATAATAACTAGTACACTCAATAATATCATATGCTAAACTAACACGGAGGATCCAAGCAAGTGCTTTTGATGTTACCTCTGTAAACTAAATATACCCAGGTTCTAAGTCTATATCTGCAATAACACAATTCATAAACTCCAAAACTCTGGGTGTATGATGGGATAACCACCCCGTAAACTCTCTATCTCCTGATCTCTAGAATTTCACTGTGCATTGTCTTTTATCGATTCTTTTCTTATATATTTAGCTCTAGTAACACACATGACTGTCTGGTAGGCCTCCCCAGATGGCTGGTTAGCCATCAGTCTAATTTGGACCCACCCAGTCTTGCATTCCATTGGCTGCAATATCTATAGGTCATTGCCACTTTAAGTTTGACAGCCTGATATGTGAGTTTCTATTGTCAATCTAACCCCTACCACTTAGGTATGATGTCAGAATGGTCAATCCTACTCCGACCCTTCAAAACTAACCATTTTTTCCCCTATCGTTAAAACTTACCTCTGGCTTATCTTGTCGACCTAGTGTCGACACTGGTGAGTGACCCTGAGGTGACCTGGGCTTCTCCACCAGTATTCAGGTAACTTTTGATTCCCAGAGAATACAGGCGCAAGCCCAATCTCCACTGCCCTAAACACGCATGTTCCACAGGGATCTGGAAACCAAGTCTACCCTGCCCCAAAGACGCATGCTCCACAGGGATCTGGAAACCAAGTCTCCCCTGCCCCAAACACGCTTGCTCCACAGGGATCTGGAAACCAAGTCTCCCCTGCCCTAAACACGCATGCTCCACCGTAAACTGTAACTGTTACATACCTCCCAAACTTCTGCATAACAACATGAATGGTCCACTTACATCTGGAACGGGATCACGATTTGTTTCCTACCATCCTACTCTGCAACAGTTTCTCCCCTGTTTACAGAATTCATATTATTGACATATCGTGTACATCATAACAAGAGCATCATTTTATCTTAATAAATTATAATCATCAAAACACATTATATGTTTAACTCACTACTTTGTTTTCCATTCGAAAATATTCTCATTATATACATCGAACCTATAATTTCAACTGTAACATTTGTTAGAGTTTTTGCAAACATTTACAAAATAAGTATTACAAAATAAGTATTACAAAATATAGTATTGTCAAACTTCCTTTTACTTTCTCCTGTATGACCTCTCACATGGTAAACAATCCCCTCAAAGATGGATCTTTAGCCATTGAGGTAACTTCCTTGTCACAAGTGGTCTCTGCCCTTGGTCCGGTGCACTTTTCTAAGGACATGACCCTTCCGTGTTCAACCCGAACCGCTCATGGTACAGCCCAGGTGTGCACCCCTCTTGACAGTATCAATACCCCGCTTTCCATTACACCGCCTTGTTGTGTATCAAATATTGGAATGTTGCTATATGCATTCCCATCTATGTACGTATTATGGCAGACCTCTCTGCATTGTCCTTTTTAGGAGACGAAAGAACGTGTTTTTATTGTTAACGCTTAATTAACAGTAAAGTTAACACGTGTCTCTCTCTCGAGACATACACACTACCCTTTTTCCTAGGTGCTGTAGTGTATACTTCTCCAACAGAGCAAAATAGCTCTTCTCGTAGTCTTCCAACCTTCAGACATTACTGAAAACATTTGTCACAGTATATATAAAATAAGCAATTAACATATACACATTCATAGTTTTCTTAATCTACCAGAGTAACCTAGCTCATTTTGTAATCTTTGGAAGATTCAATGAATGTTAACAAGGATATAAAGAATGTATCTTCATCAAGGAATATTGGCATGCATATATTGAATCCCAGAAATAAATTCCAAATTCAGTTCAGTTTCAGTTCAGTTCATCCCGTAACCCATCAGGTCGTTGGGGCACACATAAAGACACTCCCAAAATCCCACGCCAAC
Organism: Ariolimax columbianus; assembly: GCA_036924085.1. Taxonomy (NCBI): domain Eukaryota; kingdom Metazoa; phylum Mollusca; class Gastropoda; order Stylommatophora; family Arionidae; genus Ariolimax; species Ariolimax columbianus. The sequence goes on along the minus strand of JAVGWX010000020.1, from coordinate 33,569,402 downwards.
TCTCTCTGTCTGTCGCCGCCTGTCGTATCTCACCGGGACGAAGGCCTGACCACTCAGTGATGTTGTGCACCCATTTCTTCCTTGGATGTCCTCGCCCTCTCTGTTCCGATACGGAACCAAAGAGTATCGAGTTGGTAATTCCGTTGGACCTCGCGACGTGCCCGCACCAGGCCATGTTACTTTTTTTTTATAGCTGTGAACAGATCTTCAAAAGGACCAATAGCGTCGTCAACTCTCTGACGTATTTTTACGTTCGTGACACGATCTTTATATGTAACATTTAGGAGTTTTCCATAGCACTTTATTTCCATTGCATGAATTCTGCCCTGGATATCTGCTGAAATGGTCCAGGTCTCTCAGGCATATAGAAATATTGATAGCCCCAAAGAGCACATTAGTCTAACTATTATGCCGAGGGCTAACCGCTTGTCTTGCCAGATAGGTTTCAGCCGAGTCAGCGCCGCTATTGTTTGTGCCATTCTTGCAATTACCTCTGGATTCGATCCCTCTTCCAAATTATTGTTTAAAAAATTATTTTGATTTCAACACTTCACCCTGTTAATACTAAACCCTTGATACATGTGTCATTCATTACCTGGGATCAAGATGCTGAGCAGCGTATGAGCTGCAGTGGTCAGCGACCCATAGCTGACTGCTAGCGTCATGGCCAACGAACCAGAGCTGCCAAGACCCTTCTACACCGCCACGCGGTGATCCTGGATAACAGGCTGCAGCAGGGCAAACTGGCTAAGGAGAAGGAATCGAAGTGGGAATGCTAAAACGGTACTCAAAAAATGCTTGCTGAAGTCGGATGTGTTGAACCAAAAGGTGATCTGGGGCTGGTCTCTCGCCGCCGCGATTGACTCTCATCTAGTATTCGTACAGTGATCTCAGTCCCGCCAGACGGAGTGACAGCGCGGGCTTGCCGAAAACGCTCGCCCGCCTCTCCCCGGCCATGTAGCAGGACAAAATTTGTGGTGTCGCACCGCTGGCACTGGTGCGTTACTGTGGCCCGTATCGAGAAACTTTGACAGTCAGTGGTGGTTTTTTGAAGGCTTTTAGCAGACCTAGACAGTTCGTCTCGCTGGTGTTCATTCTCTCGCAAAGAGCTTCTGACCGGCAAATGGAAAGCAGGAATCGTGCCTAAAAGCCCTGTCCTCGCCCAACCAACCCTTGGGAGAAGGGCAGTCCGGCAGGCAAAAATCGTCTCCAGTTCCTGTGAAATTCATCGCCGGGGCCGTTGGGATCCGTTCTGCACAAAGCGCTGCCATCCCTCCCCGAGCGAGCCCGGTCGGTCGGTCGTCTGGTGTGTGTACGGGGGCCCCTGTCAGGCGGTCCTAGGTCGACGGAGTGAGGGACGGAACAACCGTCCGTCCGTCAGTCGGTCCCTGCGGCCGTCCTAGTGGGGCTTTTTACAACACATCCGTCCTCCGCCGCAGCCGACCGGTGTGTGTGTGGTTCGTACGTTTCCGACAGATATCTGGTTGATCCTGCCAGTAGTCATATTCTTGTCTCAAAGATTAAGCCATGCATGTTTAAGTTCACACGGTGAAACCGCAAATGGCTCATTAAATCAGTCGAGGTTCCTTAGATGACACAATCCTATTTGGATAACTGTGGCAATTCTAGAGCTAATACATGCTTACCAAGCTCCGACTCTCGCGGAAAGAGCGCTTTTATTAGTTCAAAACCAATCGTCGTTTCCCTTCGCGGGGTTGCGGCGTCCTCACTGGTGACTCTGGATAACTTTGTGCTGATCGCATGGCCTCATGTGCCCGCGACGCATCTTTCAAATGTCTGCCCTATCAAATGTCGATGGTACGTGACATGCCTACCATGTTTGTAATGGGTAACGGGGAATCAGGGTTCGATTCCGGAGAGGGAGCATGAGAAACGGCTACCACATCCAAGGAAGGCAGCAGGCGCGCAACTTGCCCACTCCAGGCACGGGGAGGTAGTGACGAAAAATAACAATACGGGACTTTTTCGAGTCCCCGAAATTGGAATGAGTACACTTTAAACCCTTTAACGAGGATCTATTAGAGGGCAAGTCTGGTGCCAGCAGCCCCGGTAATTCCAGCTCCAATAGCAATATTAAAGTTGTTGCAGTTAAAAAGCTCGTAGTTGGATATCAGGCGCGCGATCCGGCGCGTTGTCTCCTGCCTACCGTCTGCCGGCTCTCTCCCGCGGGTGCACTTCGCTGAGCGTCACGGGTGGCCAGCGCGTTTACTTTGAAAATATTAGAGTGTTCATAGCAGGCCTCGGCTGCCTGAATAATGGTGCATGGAATAATGGAATAGGACGTCGGTTCTATTTTGTTGGTTTTCGGAACTGGAGGTAATGATTAACGGGGGCATTCGTATTGCGCGTTAGAGGTGAAATTCTTGGATTGCCACAAGACGAGCTACTGCGAAAGCATTTGTTCAGAATGTTTTCGTTAATCAAGAACGAAAGTCAGAGGCGCGAAGACGATCTGATACCATCGTAGTTCTGACCATAAACGATGCCGACTAGCGATCCGCAGGAGTTGCTTCGATGTTTGGGTTCCGGGGGAAGTATGGTTGCAAAGCTGAAACTTAAAGGAATTGACGGAAGGGCACCACCAGGAGTGGAGCCTGCGGCTTAATTTGACTCAACACGGCCAACACTGAAATGATTGACAGGTGGAGAGCACTATAGTTGGGTCTAAAAGGGAACGTGAGCTGGAATTAGACCCTCGAAAATCTGGGGCTCAGTTCTCGGTAGCTTGATTGTTTCGCATCCAGTGTTCGATAAAGGAATTGACGGAAGGGCACCACCAAGAGTGGAGCCTACGGCGTAATTTGATTCAACACGCCAACACTAAAATGACTGACAGAATGAGAGAATCTTCGTTGGGCCTAATAGGGAACGTGTGCTGGAATTAGACCCACAGAAGACAGGTCAGTTTACCCTCTTAATGAAAGAACGTTGCTACAGTAACCCTGCTTAATCCTAGAGAAATCGCAGGTTCTGGACACTTGGTCATTGACTGACCAAAAAGCCCGCTATTGATTCGTTGGGTCTAATAATGAATGGATGCTGGTATTAGACCATCGAAATGTACCAGTACCAAAGAAAGGAAAGGACAAAACAGATCCAAGTGGATACAGGCCTATCAGCCTACTGAGCTGTGTCGGCTGATGGAACGTATGATCAACACCAGACTGATGTGGCATCTGGAAGAAAAACGAATATTAATTCCACAGCAAGCAGGCTTTAGACAGCACAGATCCACTGAGGACCAGGTCATCCTCATAGCCCAGGAAATAAAAGATGCCTACCAGGCACAGAAACACACAGTAGCGTTTTGGGTAGACCTGCATAAGGCATTTGACAAAGTCTGGAAAGACGGACTTAGAGTCAAGCTAAGGAGAAGTGAAGTTTGTGGGAGAATGTACAAGTGGATCAACCACTACCTCAAAAACAGAACGGCCAAATTCCAAGTACAAGGGCAGATGAGCAAAAAAGGTGACACTCGAGCAGGGAGTACCCCAAAGGGGAGTACTGTCTCCCACACTCTTCCTGGTGTAAATAAACGACATTACAGAGAATATACCAAGAAGAGTCCATAGCTCAATGTTTGCAGACGATCTGGCTATTTGGACCTCTGAAAAGAATCTCGCCATAGCAAGAAATCGGATGCAGCAGGCCCTAACATCGCTGGAAGAGTGGGCGAACTCATGGCTGGTCAAAATAAACGAGGAGAAAACCACATGTACAATATTCTCGCTTTCAATCAAACCTCAAAACACCAAAGTAAGTCTACATGGCAAATTCCTGCAGCCAAACGACAACCCAAACTATCTGGGAGTCACATTTGATCGGCGCATGACACGGAAAAGTCAGATCGAGAGAAACCGAATGAGAGCCAGAGAAAGAATGACAATCATGAGGAAACTTGCTGGCACAAGCTGGGGAGCAGACGAAAGTATACTTAAGAAACTGTACACTGGAAGAGTGAGACCAGTTCTCGAGTATGGCATTGCGGCATGGACAACAGCAGCAAAGGCGAACTTTGATAAAATTAGCAAACTTCAAAACCAAGCCAGGAGGCATGAAGTCAACGCCAATTATAGAACTAGAAAAGATTACAAAGCTGCAGTCCATGACCGACAGAAGAGACTGCAGGACCCAGCAGCAAGCGGAAAAACTCAGAAGACTGACTGACGATCCAATGCATAAGAAACTAAATAACTTTGGAAATGGGAAACTAAAGCGAAGAAACTTTGCAGAAATAGCAAAAGCAAAGATGAGCGAAGACCCTATGAACGCACTAACAACACTAAAGCCCATCCCTATTGTACGCAAACCTACCTGGAGGCAGCATATATTTCCAGAGGTGGTAAAAAATATACCAGGTATTGGAAACAAAAACAGCCAGACTGAAAAAGAAAGAAGATATACAACCCTGAGGTACATAACGGAAAACTACCCAAGCATGGGCTAGACCCATGCATACACCGACGATTCTGTAACAAACACAACACAGAACGGAGGGGCAGGGGTATTCTTGAGCCTACTAAATGGTATAAAAGTAACACGGTCAGTGGCAACTGGAAAATACTCAAGCAATTTCAGAGCGGAGGCAGAGGCACTGAGGGCTGCAGTAGACGAAATGGTGACAAGCAAGACAAATGAAAGCCACATAGTCCTGCTTACAGATGCCCTGGCCGTAGTCACAGCACTAAAAAGCCAGAAAAATACTGAACTTAATGATTTAAGAGCAGTACTCTGTCAGCTATGCCAGCAGTCCGCACCAAAAAGAATAGTGGTACAGTGGGTTCCATCCCACTGTAACATCCAAGGCAACGAGGAGGCAGGCAGACTGGCAAAAGAAGGTGCAAGACTACCTCAACCAGATACTAGTGTGACATACGAAGAGCCAAAAAGGCTGATTAGAGCTAGATACATGACCAAATGGGAAACAGAACATACTGGCTACACCAAAAACGATGCCTATTACCAGTTGAACCGAAGAGAGCAGGTCGTTGTCTTCAGACTTCGCACTGGCCACAATAGACTGAGGTACCACCTATTCAACAAATTGAAGATAGGGTGTACCGACGAATGCCCGTGCGGTACTGGTAAAATGACAACTGAACATCTGCTGCAGAACTGCCCGACATACGGGGATCAGAGAGAGCAGATGTGGCCATTGCCAGTGGAACTGCAAGACAAGCTCTATGGTAGTGGCGAGAGTCTCAGGACGACCGCCGCTTTTTTCGAAAAAATAATGGTTGCTGTCTGACTGTGTACGCAGAAGAAGAAGAAGAAGAAGATCAAAAGCACTATTTTCCGACTGAAAACCCAATACATCCCACTAAACAAACACCTGAACAGAATACAACCACAAGATACTCCTGTCAGCTGTGTGCACACCCATATGAAACCTTTGATCATCATCTTTCTGAGTCTCTCCGTATGTAGGCCTACCTTAACGGGGCTGCAGAGCTTTCGCGTGCCAATGTTCCATGGAGCTATGCTGGTGGGAGTTTTACTCCTATTAGGGTCACCCATGCCGGAGTGGTCCTTGGAGAGGGACCAGACTACAAAACCGAGGAGCAGGTGGAGCCCTTTAGATGGAGCTGCAGAACCCACCGGCGAGTGGTACATCCTCTGGGCTAAACCAATTCCCCATCCACCCCTCCCCCCCCCCCCCCCTCCACGTCGTGGGTTAAATGCATTCTTGCTTCGTTCTTTAGTTTTGTCTTGTATCAGTCATCCGAATGGACGTTGAAGAGATGCAGTCCAGCGGACATTGCACCTCTGTCCCTTTGTGACGCCACCCCCCCCCCCCACCCCCCAGGTGGCGGGGAATGCTAGGCGTACTATCACTGCAGGTGAGCCGAGAATACTAAAGGATAATAAGGACATTCCATACTCACAAATATATGCCACGTTTCTGGCAGGACGTGACGATCCTGGGACACAGACAAACTGGACTGCCTCCCTTCGAGGATACTCGAAAAATGGGTTCATATGGGTTATGATGACCATTATCACACCCTTTCGAGCAAGACCACAGTCTGCTAAAGCATCTTTAAGGTGCTGAAAACGGATGCAACTAGCCAAGAGGAGCACCACAGCAACGATGTTGTCACGCATTTTCGCAATATTGGAGTACGTCAATATTTAACAAAACGTCATGGCACTGGGCCTGTGATGGACAACCAGGCAGGTGCAGTACCTTAGTTACTGGACATCCCCCTCGGTTGCCTTGTGGAGCCAGGAGGTATGAGAATAGAGCTACTGGTCAAACAGGACAAAGCAAAGCCCACTAAAAATAATGCACTGGAATGCGGAAGGAACCAATAGAAAAAGAGATTGATACAGCAAAAAAAACTAGAGCTTGAACATGTACTAAATAAAGAGCAAGTCAATGTATGCTGCATGCAAGAAACACATCTAAACAAAGAGCAAGTCAATGTGTGCTGCATGCAAGAAACACATCTAAACAAAGAGCAAGTCAATGTGTGCTGCATGCAAGAAACACATCTAAACAAAGAGCAAGTCAATGTGTGCTGCATGCAAGAAACACATCTAAACAAAGAGCAAGTCAATGTGGGCTGCATGCAAGAAACACATCTAAACAAAGAGCAAGTCAATGTGTGCTGCATGCAAGAAACACATCTAAACAAAGAGCAAGTCAATGTGTGCTGCATGCAAGAAACACATCTAAACAAAGAGCAAGTCAATGTGTGCTGCATGCAAGAAACACATCTAAACAAAGAGCAAGTCAATGTGTGCTGCATGCAAGAAACACATCTAAACAAAGAGCAAGTCAATGTGGGCTGCATGCAAGAAACACATCTAAACAAAGAGCAAGTCAATGTATGCTGCATGCAAGAAACACATCTAAACAAAGAGCAAGTCAATGTGTGCTGCATGCAAGAAACACATCTAAACAAAGAGCAAGTCAATGTGTGCTGCATGCAAGAAACACATCTAAACAAAGAGCAAGTCAATGTATGCTGCATGCAAGAAACACATCTAAACAAAGAGCAAGTCAATGTGTGCTGCATGCAAGAAACACATCTAAACAAAGAGCAAGTCAATGTGTGCTGCATGCAAGAAACACATCTAAACAAAGAGCAAGTCAATGTGTGCTGCATGCAAGAAACACATCTAAACAAAGAGCAAGTCAATGTGTGCTGCATGCAAGAAACACATCTAAACAAAGAGCAAGTCAATGTGTGCTGCATGCAAGAAACACATCTAAACAAAGAGCAAGTCAACGTGTGCTGCATGCAAGAAACACATCTAAACAAAGAGCAAGTCAATGTGTGCTGCATGCAAGAAACACATCTAAACAAAGAGCAAGTCAATGTGTGCTGCATGCAAGAAACACATCTAAACAAAGAGCAAGTCAATGTGTGCTGCATGCAAGAAACGCATCTAAACAAAGAGCAAGTCAATGTGTGCTGCATGCAAGAAACACATCTAAACAAAGAGCAAGTCAATGTGTGCTGCATGCAAGAAACACATCTAAACAAAGAGCAAGTCAATGTGTGCTGCATGCAAGAAACACATCTAAACAAAGAGCAAGTCAATGTGTGCTGCATGCAAGAAACACATCTAAACAAAGAGCAAGTCAATGTGTGCTGCATGCAAGAAACACATCTAAACAAAGAGCACGTCAATGTGTGCTGCATGCAAGAAACACATCTAAACAAAGAGCAAGTCAATGTGTGCTGCATGCAAGAAACACATCTAAACAAAGAGCAAGTCAATGTGTGCTGCATGCAAGAAACACATCTAAACAAAGAGCAAGTCAATGTGTGCTGCATGCAAGAAACACATCTAAATAAAGAGCAAGTCAATGTGTGCTGCATGCAAGAAACACATCTAAACAAAGAGCAAGTCAATGTGTGCTGCATGCAAGAAACACATCTAAACAAAGAGCAAGTCAATGTGTGCTGCATGCAAGAAACACATCTAAACAAAGAGCACGTCAATGTGTGCTGCATGCAAGAAACACATCTAAACAAAGAGCAAGTCAATGTGTGCTGCATGCAAGAAACGCATCTAAACAAAGAGCAAGTCAATGTGTGCTGCATGCAAGAAACACATCTAAACAAAGAGCAAGTCAATGTGTGCTGCATGCAAGAAACACATCTAAACAAAGAGCAAGTCAATGTGTGCTGCATGCAAGAAACACATCTAAACAAAGAGCAAGTCAATGTGTGCTGCATGCAAGAAACACATCTAAATAAAGAGCAAGTCAATGTGTGCTGCATGCAAGAAACACATCTAAACAAAGAGCAAGTCAATGTGTGCTGCATGCAAGAAACACATCTAAACAAAGAGCAAGTCAATGTGTGCTGCATGCAAGAAACACATCTAAACAAAGAGCAAGTCAATGTGTGCTGCATGCAAGAAACACATCTAAACAAAGAGCAAGTTAATGTGTGCTGCATGCAAGAAACACATCTAAACAAAGAGCAAGTCAATGTGTGCTGCATGCAAGAATACATCTAAACAAAGAGCAAGTCAATGTGGGCTGCATGCAAGAAACACATCTAAACAAAGAGCAAGTCAATGTGTGCTGCATGCAAGAAACGCATCTAAACAAAGAGCAAGTCAATGTGTGCTGCATGCAAGAAACGCATCTAAACAAAGAGCAAGTCAATGTGTGCTGCATGCAAGAAACACATCTAAACAAAGAGCAAGTCAATGTGTGCTGCATGCAAGAATACATCTAAACAAAGAGCAAGTCAATGTGTGCTGCATGCAAGAAACACATCTAAACAAAGAGCAAGTCAATGTGTGCTGCATGCAAGAAACACATCTAAACAAAGAGCAAGTCAATGCGTGCTGCATGCAAGAAACACATCTAAACCAAGAGCAAGTCAATGTGTGCTGCATGCAAGAAACACATCTAAACAAAGAGCAAGTCAATGTGTGCTGCATGCAAGAAACACATCTAAACAAAGACACAGTGTTCAAAACTAGAGGATACCAGCACTATCAGGTGGTCCAAAAAGACAGACGAAAGGGTGGAATAATAACACTGGTGAGGAATAATATCAGTGCAAGCCAGATTGAAGCATATACGGAATGGGCAGAATACCAGATGCTTCAACTCAGGACACAAAATACAGAACTTCCCCTGTTGAGTTACTACTGTCCGAGTGACCGACCCATGGCACTGGATACAATCCCTGAAAAGGATAAACTGATCGTGTGTGTAGATTTCAACAGCCATTCACAAAGCTGGGGCTACGATCAAATGGACAAGAGAGGAATTAGAAAACTGGCAGGATGACAATGGATTTATCTTTATCAATCAGCCAATCGACCTGCATACCTTCTACTCGAGGGCATGGCATACTACCTCCACACGAGACCTGGCGCTCTCTTTGCCAGATATGAAGTGGAAAATCACACGCGTTGTTGGGAAACAAATGGGTGGCAGTGAGCATAAGCCAATTTTTCTAACTGTTGAAAATGAATATGTCAGAGAGAGCAGCACAATACCAAGGTGGAACTACAAAAAGGCACACTGGAAAATGTACCAGCATTTTACCAGTGTACTAGTTAAAGATCTAAATGTAGACAGAGATATAGATAAGGTAGTTGACGAGTTCAGCAGACACATACTACAGGCTGCCCTTGAAATAATACCTAGAGGGGCGAGAAAGAGCTATAGGCCTCACTGGAACAGGGAACTAGAGAAACTGCACAATGAAGTGTTACTCTTCGAAAGCAAGCAGAGACTAGCCCAAGTCAAAATCACTACCAAAGTTTTCAACATGCCAAAGCCAAATTCCAAATGGCTAAGCTTCAAGACTGGAGGAAAAGCTGGATGGAGAAAACAGAGTCCCTGAACTTTGAAAAAGACGCCATGAAAATGTGGAAGTTGGTAAAACAACTAAATGATGAAGGTACAGGAAGAAACACACGTGTTGCACTAAATAAAGATCGGAACATCATCACAGGTAAACAGGCAGCTGATCACTTTGCGGATTCCTTTGCTAATGACATTGAAATTAGTACAGAGAAACATGCAGGAGATCAGAAAGAAGCAACAAAATATAGGAAGTTATGAAACTATACCATCGGTTATGGAGACCCCATTTACTATCAGAGAACTAGAGCTAGCTATATCCAAACTAAAAATGAGAAAGTCGCCAGGAGCTGACGGGGTATCAAACATAATTATTTAGAACTTGCGAGTCCCAGAGAAGACAATACTGCTACATATCTTCAATGTCAGTTGAACCTCAAGCAGAGTCCCTCAGATCTGGAGAGAAGCAATTATGGTACCGATCCTAAAACAAGGGAAAGAACGTGTGTCCTTCGATTTATCGTCTGTCGATTTTAGTTCAGATACTGACATACAAGGTCTACTTCTGTCGTCTTGCTTTATCCCTCTCCAATAAAATGTGTGTATGTCGAATATGTATCCCACGCTAAAATGACCTAACTCTACAATTATAACATTGTTTGTCGCGTCGTCTCGACATGATGTTTTCGTGGAAATTAACCAGTCTGGTTTATTTTTTAAACAATTTCATGACTGTCAAGTAACAACACAAATTCTCAGTCTGACTGAAATGACAATGAATGAGAAATATCAAAACTCACCAGTCTTTCTTGGTTGATGGTTGGCAGTATATGACACCCTAAACTCTAACTTACTACGGCCCTAATCATAGATACACGCATATTTATTAGATTAATCCTAGGTCAACTGACAACAATATTTATATATGTAACTAGCTAAGTTCATTTGATATCTTGCTCACGCGGACCAATATTTATTTGTACCAGGTTAAACTTAGTTTACTTATCTTAACAGTTATAACCTTTATCTAGACAACAACACGACTTCAACATAATAGAACACAGTAAACACAAAAACTATCGTTAACCATTAATACAAAACAATATAATTTATTGTACCTGCATATTTGTAGAACAATATGCATCAGACGATAATAACTAGTACACTAAATAATATCATACACTAAACTAACACAGAGGATCCAATCAAGTGCTTTTGATGTTTCCTCTGTCAACTAAATAGACTCAGGTTCTAAGTCTATATCTGCAATAACACAATTCATAAACTTTAATACTATCCAGTTACAACTTAGTGGTTCTATATGTCGTTGTCCTCTGTCATCCCACCGTCCGTCGTCTTGGTGGAGGTGGATCTACCGATATCCGTCCGGGCAGACAGTGCGAGACCAAGTGACTTCCGGATATTATCTAACCCCTACCACTTAGCTTTGATACCAGAATGGTAAATCCGACAGCTACCCTTCAAAACTAGCGAAGATTGTCCTATTCGTGAATATTTACCTCTCGCTTTTCTTATTGATCTAGCGTCGACACTGGGAATTGACCCAGGGGTAAACTGTACTCGTCAAACCAACATTCAGGCAACTTTTGATTCCCAGATAATACTGTCGACATCCCAATCTCCCCTGGCCTAAATACACATGCTCTACCAAGAACTGAAACTGTCACATAAGGACAAAGTAATTACTTTTTACAACAAAGGTATGTCATTCAGCTCCAACAACATCTATCTTCCAGTCGGCCCAGCTATAAATATGTACTGCCTAAATGACTAAGGAAAGAAAAGGGAGCAAGGAATGAAACTGGCAAACCTAACTTAGACATGCTGTGGCTTAGTATACATAAGTCTCTAATAACGTAATTCTCTGACAGCAGTGTAGTTTCTATGTTGAAAACGTTTACTTTTACTAAAAAGTAATTTTGTAATAGTTGCTTTGTTTTAATTTCAGAATTATGGGAACTTATTTTGTTAATTTAATCATAACACTGAGGCGGTAATAAATGATTTTCAAGGGACCTTGTGGATATGTATTCACAGTGCTCCTGTGACCCATTTTTAATTCATTTATATATTCCACTCATTTGCTCTGATCCATTTCACTCATTTTGTAAGTTCCATATTTGAGAAATTCCTTGGTTACTGTTATCAAATCTTCACTTTCATAGTCATTTTCTTAGTTGAATATTCATATATTTTTCCTTCATAGATTTCACATATTTCCTCAATTTTATATTTTACTCATGAACTCGGGTGAATATTTTATTCAAGATCTCGGGTGAATATTTTATTCTAGAACACTAGTGATTATGTAATTCGTGTAATCAGGTCAATATTTTATTAAAGAACCCATGTCAATAGTTCCCCAGTTCAATATGTTACTCAGTTCCTCAGTTCTATATTTTACTCTGTTCCCCAGTTCAATATTTTACTCTGTTCCCGAGTTCAATATTTTACTCACTTATATATTTTACTTATTTCCTCAGTTCTATATTTTACTCAGTTCCTCAGTTCTATATGTTACTCTGTTCCCCAGTTCAATATTTTACTCAGTACCTCATTTCTATATGTTACTCAGTACCTCATTTCTATATGCTACTCAGTTCCTCAGTTCTATATTTTACTTATTTCCTCAGTTCTATATTTGACTCAGTTCCTCAGTTCAATATTTTATTCTGTTCCCCAGTTCAATATTTTACTCACTTGTATATTTTACTCATATCTTCCGTTCTATATTTTACTCAGTTCCTCAGTTCTATATTTTACTCTGTTCCCCAGTTCAATATTTTACTCAGTTCCCCAGTTTAACATTTTACTCAGTTCCCCAGTTCAATATTTTCTCACTTATATATTTTACTCATATCTTCAGTTCTATATTTTACTCAGTTCCTCAGTTTTTTATTTTACTCTGTTCCCCAGTTCAGTATTTTACTCACTTATATATTTAACTCATATCAACAGTTCTATATGTTACTCAGTTCCCCAGGTCAATATTTCACTCTGTTCCCCAATTCAATATTTCACTCAGTTCTCCAGTTCTATATTTTACTCTGTTCTCCAGTTAAATATTTTACTGACTTTTTTTATATTTTACTCATATCCTCAGTTCTAAATGTTACTCAGTTCCCCAGCTCAATATTTATCTCTGTTCTCCAGTTCAATATTTTACTCAGTTCCCCAGTTTAATATTTTACTCAGTTCCTCAGTTCTATATTTTACTCTGTTCTCCAGTTAAATATGTTACTGACTTATATATTTTACTCATATCCCCAGTTCTATATTTTACTTATTTCCTCAGTTCTATATTTTACTCAGTTCTATATTTTAATCACTTATATATTTTACTCAGTTCCTCAGTTCTATATTTTGCTCAGTTCCTCATTTCTATATGTTACTCAGTTCTTGTTCTATATTTTACTTGTTTCCTCAGTTCTATATTTGACTCAGTTCCTCATTTCAATATTTTACTCTGTTCCCCAGTTCAATATTTTACTCACTTATATATTTTACTCATATCTTCAGTTCTATATTTTACTCAGTTCCTCAGTTCTATATTTTACTCTGTTCCCCAGTTCAATATTTTACTCAATTCCCTAATTTAATATTTTACTCAGTTCCCCAGTTTAATATTTTACTCATATCTTCAGTTCTATATTTTACTCAGTTCCTCAGTTCTATATTTTACTCACTTATATATTTTACTCATATCGTCAGTTCTATATTTTACTCAGTTCCTCAGTTTTTTATTTTACTCTGTTCCCCAGTTCAGTATTTTACTCACTTATATATTTAACTCATATCAACAGTTCTATATGTTACTCAGTTCCCCGGGTCAATATTTCACTCTGTTCCCCAATTCAATATTTTACTCAGTTCTCCAGTTTAATATTTTACTCAGTTCCTCAGTTCTATATTTTACTCTGTTCTCCAGTTAAATATTTTACTGACTTATTTTATATTTTACTCATATCCTCAGTTCTAAATGTTACTCAGTTCCCCAGCTCAATATTTTACTCTGTTCCCCAGTTCAATATTTTACTCAGTTCCCCAGTTTAATATTTTACTCAGTTCCTCAGTTCTATATTTTACTCTGTTCTCCAGTTAAATATGTTACTGACTTATATATTTTACTCATATCCCCAGTTCTATATTTTACTTATTTCCTCAGTTCTATATTTTACTCAGTTCTATATTTTAATCACTTATATATTTTACTCAGTTCCTCAGTTCTATATTTTACTCAGTTCCTCATTTCTATATGTTACTCAGTTCTTGTTCTATATTTTACTTGTTTCCTCAGTTCTATATTTGACTCAGTTCCTCAGTTCAATATTTTACTCTGTTCCCCAGTTCAATATTTTACTCACTTATATATTTTACTCATATCTTCAGTTCTATATTTTACTCAGTTCCTCAGTTCTATATTTTACTCTGTTCCCCAGTTCAATATTGTACTCACTTATATATTTTACTCATATCCTCAGTTCTATATGTTACTAAGTTCCCCAGCTCAATATTTTACTCTGTTCCCCAGTTCAATATTTTACTCAGTTCCCCAGTTTAATATTTTACTCAGTTCCTCAGTTGTATATTTTACTCTGTTCTACAGTTAACTATTTTACTGACTTATATATTTTACTCAGATCCTCAGTTCTATATCTTACTCATTTCCTCAGTTCAATATTTTACTCAGTTCCTCAGTTTAATATTTTATTCATATCCTCAGTTCTATATTTTGCTCATTTCTACAGTTCTATATTTTACTTATTTCCTCATTTCTATATTTTGCTAATATTCTCAGTTCCATATTTTACTCATTTCCTCATTTTTATATTTTGCTCGTATTCTCAGATCTATAATATACTCATATTAGTAGTTTCATATTTTACTTATTTGCTCAATTCTATAATTATTCTGTTGCCATTGTTCCATATTCTACTTATATCCTCAGTTCTATATTTAAATAATTTCCTCAGTCCTATATTTACTTTAATAACTTGGTTCTATATTTAATTTCCTCAGTTCCATATTTTGAAAACGACAGTCTTGTGATAACCCACTGTGACCCACAGAATAATGACCGTGTTGAACATGCCAGAGGTGTGGAAGTTACTAAAGAGGGCCTCCGAATTCTTTACCCCGGACTCTACTTTATATACAGCAGTATCTACTACAGTCCACAAACTGGACGCCCTTGCAAGGAATTCAAGTTTCAGGTAGCTAATTTCAATTTTAATGTACAAGGGCAAGTCAGTAAGTAAGTTACAAATTGATGTGGTATTTTTGAAAAATGTAATTAGTAGTTTCTAAAGATGTCATTAGCTGACAGCAATATACAACTTTGTGATTACTTTAGGTAGTAAGTGCTAGGTATTGCATGCGCAGCTCAAATACGATAATGGTGTCGCTGCTCACAGACTTTACGAGGGATGGTTGAAATGTTTTGCATTTTAGTTTGAAGAAGTCAAGACACTTAGCTGAAAATTGATGTGGACTTCAATCCTTCTTTATCTATCCATCCTGCAAGTTGATACACTTCCTGCATTTATTCCTCATCTTTCTGATGATCTGATTGTAGAATTTCTGCATCTTCGGCTGGAATCACTACTCCGGTAATCACGTCCTGAACGTCGGAAAAGCGACATCCAGCGAAGCAAATTCTTCGTGTTTGACAACAGGAAGAAGTTAATAGGTGCCAAGTTCAGTGAGTTCAGTGGGAGAATGGTTTCGAAGCCTGCCTCCCGATAAGGAGGGCAGCGGTTCAAATCCCGGTATGGCATATATTGTTTTTCTGTTGGGGGTGAAATAAGCAAACATAGCCAGCAAGCGACGTGCTGACAGCAGTGGCAAAGCGGCTTGTAGTTCTTAGCCTAAAAAAAACCTCGACTACCTCAGCAATGGGAAAAAGTCGTATTGACAGACAAACAGGCAGCCTTGACTCCTAACACTAAAGCTTTTTCGAACATCCCTCGTACAATCAAAGAACAGCTTTGGAATTTTTTTTAAATTGTTGTTTGGGGGGGGGGGGGGGGCGGAGAGAGGATTTTCTGCAAAGAATATTACTAATAAAATGCTTCCTGTTCACGGTGTTTGTCACAAAAAGCGGTGCACAACTGGATCAAAACAATGTTCTTAACATCCATGTCTACTTCTCTCAAGGTTACACTTAATACTGAGATTGTGTTTTGGCTTGGCTTGGCTTCGTTCATTCTCAATCTCCCACTACCAAATCTTGAAAGGGCTTAAGTAGCAGAATGTAGTCCAGAGAATGGAATGCGTTGTGTCGTAGTTTACAGCTTGACTGCGATATTTGCACCTTTTGGTCCAACACATCCGATTTCAGCAAGCATTTTTTGAGTACTGGGTTAGCATTCCCTCTTTGATTCCTTCTCCTTAGCCAGTCTGCCCTGCTGCAGCCTGTTATCCAGGATCACCGCGTGGAGGTGCAGAAGGGTCTTAGCAGCTATGGTTTGCTGGCCCTGATGCTAGCAGTCAGCTATGGGTCGCTGACCACTGCAGCTCATGCGCTGCTCAGCATCTTGATCCCAAAATGTGTTTTGTCAATCACCAAAAATTATAATTTAGGGAACTGACTTTTAGTTTCCTGCAATTTTCTTCCATATCTAAGGAGATTGTGCAGCCATTACAGACACAAATGTACACATATTACAGATTAAAGTCTTTAATCTCAAGGGATGATTCTCCCGTCACCCCTATCTGTCAGCAGCCGTTGAGTGTGCCTCCTCTTGTTCGAAATTGATTCACTCTTTTATGTTGTCCTCCCACCTCTTTTTGGGACAACCACTTCACGGTTAACCTTGCACTTGTTCATGCAGAATCATATTTGCAAGACCGTTTGATCTTGATGTGCAGCCGTACCAGACAAGTTTCTGTCTTCTGACCATTGCAAAGAAGTCTTCAAAAGGCCTTATAGATATTGAGATTCTTTCTCGTATTTTCTCAAACTTGGAATACTTTGAATCCTCGTGTTCAAGCAGTCATGTTAACTTACTTTAACTTAACTTCTTTATACTGGTTTAGAATACTGCAGTCTGTATACTGCCAGTTTCATTTACATTATCTTGCTCTGAAAGCTATGCGCAAATAATCTATTCTTAAATGCATTAATTGTACCTGCCTCCACTACCTCCTGTGGCAATGCATCCCATGCTTTCTCCACTCTCTGACTAAAATATATTTCCTAAAATATAATCTGGACCTCTCTTTAGTTAATTTGTAGCTGTGCCCTCTTCTTCTTGTGGGTGGTTGTATATTGAAGAACTTGTTAGTCTAATTTATCCATTCCTCTGATCATCTTATAAACCTGTATTAAGTCACCTGGAATTCTTCTCTTTTCTAGACACTGTAGGCCGTTTTTCCTGTCTTCACTCGTAACTGTAATTCTGGAATCCCACTATCAGCTTTGTTGCTCCTTTTTGTATTATTTCCATCAAGTTTATATCCACTCTATGATAAGGACTCCAGACCCTCACCTTGGCTTCCTCGTAGCCCTTCCTGGAAACGGGCTGTTTTCATGTCAGCCTAGCTAACAAGGTGAGGGATCGACGCGATCCTCGTAGTAGCAAGCAACATGCAGATGAAGCCAAGCATAGCACAACCACCTGGAGGACCTCGGCTTACATTCATCAGCAGGCTCAGAATGTGACGAAAGCTAGGACAACCCACCACTTAACGTCCTTTTTAGGGCGCACAAGAGAATAACCTACTCATTGGGGGCATTCAAAAACAACAACAACATCCTTGATGCCCATCAGCAATGGCTAGCTATAATGGCAATGTTTTTTTTTACAAAAAACGTTTGATATGTGAAATTGAGTCTCACATAAGGTATTTGAGAAGGGAAGCTTCAGAAATGGTTTTCGTAATACTCACTCCATATAAATTGTGTTGTTTTCTATTTTTATACACAGACCTGGGGACACTATGTTGAAAAGATTGTTAAAAACTATCCTGGAAGAAGTGGTTGCCTTCTGAAGACTCTTCACACATGCTGTGATGACTGTACCAATGACAAGGAAACTGGCTTCACAAGTGAGTGTATATCATTTATCTGCCACAACTAATTGCCGGGGTTTCAAACTGAAACCACTGTGAGAGCTGTATGGTCAAGTTATTGAATTAAGGTTATGATGAAGTCAATTTAATAGACAGAATGTTGTTGGAGACCAAGTTAATGGATCAAGGACTTGTGACAGGTCCCTGTGGAGGATTCACGTTTAGGGCAGGGCAGATTGAGCTGGTGATTGTATTTGCTAAGAAAAAAACGTTGTCTAATTAGTAGTTAACGAGGTGGAGGTTAAACCCGGTCACCGCGCGGACCACAGCGTGAGGTGAGAATTTAGTGCAACTGGAGAACTTGGCTAGTTTTGAAGGTGGGTATCAGTTTGACTAATTCTGGTGTCCGACTTAAGTGGTACAGGTTTTAGATTGGCGATAGGAACGCAGGCAACAGGCAGTCATATTTAAAGTGACAATGTCGTAAAGAAATTGCAGCCAATGGGATTTTAGATTGGGTGGGACCAAACTAGAGTGATAACTAACCAGCCAACTGGGTAGGACTACTCGAGAGTCATGGGGGTTTCTAGATCTAAGTAAAGAAGCTATACAAAACAATATACAGAAATATTATAGATATTTTGAAGTGAGAGTGTTTACGGGGTGGTTATCCCATCATACACCTAGAGCCTTGCATTCATGCTCTTTTGTGCGACTGATGGACACCCTGTAAATAATATGAGATAGAGATCTGATCACATCGAGTGAAAAGACTTTCTCCAAAGGACCATTGCATTTGGTGTTTGTTGGAAGAATGCTGGTCATTCTACGATCACAGTGGAACGATTAAGGATTCATGTAATCTTACGTACAGCATTCCCAGTGGTCCGAGAGTTTAGTTTGATTAAGATTTCAGAAACGCCTAGAGACTGCATTCCCAGTGGTACATTTAAGGATTCAGCGAATCCTAGGGACTGCGTTACCAAAGGTACGTCAGTTCGGAAAGAGAGGTGCATCACATGAGCCCCCAGAGAACAAAATTGTTCGATACATGTGTAATACGGCACCAAAGGGGCAGGTCTCAAAAACTTGAGAACTGCTAACAGTTGTAAGTGAAATATAACTCATTTGTTAAACGATGTTTGCACACTTGACAGCCTAAAGCAGCAGCACTGACAGGAACTGCAGATCATCAAGTTAAATATAATCAGAAATAGTGAGCATGGGTTTACTAGAGGGAGATCGTGCTTAACAAATCTATTGGAATTCATGGAGGAGGTTACTAAAATGATAGATAGGGGTAGCCAGTGGATGTTATTTATCTTGATTTTGAAAAGGCTTTTGGCTTGCCTTCGATTGTTCTCAATCTCCCGCTACCAAACCCCTGAAAGGGCTTAAGTAGCATAATGTAGTCCAGAGAACGGAATGCGTTGTGTCGTAGTTTACAGCATGACTGCGATATTTGCACCTTTTGGTCCAACACGTCTGACTTCAGCAGGCATTTTTTTAGTACCAGGTTAGCATTCCCTCTTTCGTCCCTTCTCCTTAGCCAGTCTGCCCTGCTGCAGCCTGATATCCAGGATCACCACGTGGAGGTGTAGAAGGGTCTTGGCAGCTTTGGTTCGCTGGCCATGATGCTAGCAGTCAGCTATGGGTCTCTGACCACTGCAGTTCATGTGCTGCTCAGCATCTTGATCTCGCAACGGCTTTTGATAGAGAACCTCATATAAGATTATTTCAGAAAATTAAAATCACTTGGAATAGGTGGGGAAGTTGCCGAATTGATTGAAAGTTGGTTAACAGGAAGAAGGCAGAGAGGGGTCATAAATAAGGGGTACTCTGAGTCTTGTGAAGTAAAATGTGGAGTGCCACGAGGCTCATTGTTTTTTTTTAAATCAATGTTGTTCTTGATATATATAAATAAACAATATGGATATTTATATAGGATCCATGATTGAAAAATTATGCAGGAGTCTCTTGTCTAAAGCAGAAGAGGATATGTTGAGGTCGGATTTACATAAAATTCGAGACTGGTCTGTGAGCTGGAAATGGAGTTTAATATAGATATATGTAGTCATTCACAAAATAATAATAATGTTCGCCTAAGAATCTGAGGCCCGTTGCGTCGGTAGAATACCACTACGACCAGTCAAAACGGCGCTCTGTCAGACCTCATCTATAACGTGGTGGGGGAGGGCGGGGATGGGGTGCTATCTATTTGTTGACACCATGTGTTTCGGGGATGACATCTCCTGCGCTTCCAGCCAGCTGGTTGGATACCCTTTGCACTTTGAACTACCATGAGAATGATCTGTTGCGCTGGAACTTCCTGATCCAATCGGACAACATAACCAAACAAGGAAAGGCGACAACGCCCAGTACTTCTGATACAGTTGGGAGGTTAGTTATAGTAGAGACCTCGATATTTCGTACCAGATCGTACCAACGAATTCCTAGAATATGCCGCTTATATGAAAAGACTCGAGTCTTGAGGTACCCATTTTTATCAGAGTCCAGGTTTCGGCTCCATACATTAGCACTGAAATCACACACGACTGGTAAATATGCACCTTTGAACTCAGAGATAATCTGCTATTGTTCTACACGCGGTGGAGGTCGATCATCACTGCAGCAGCGAAGCCAATCCGTCTAGACATATCTCGGCTACTGTGACCTTTAGATGCCATTGTGCTTCCGAGATAAGACAGTTTATCTACGCTCTCCGCTGTGTGACAACGAACTACTATGTTCTGGGACCTTGTATCAGAGCCAAGATACAGAATTTTGGTTATCGCCCATGAGATTGATAGTCCCATATTTTGAGCTGTACTATCCAGATATTCAAGAGACTGTTGCAGCGCTGTACTATCAAGCTTAGCAGGACTATGTCATCCGCGTAGACGAGGTCAGTGATGCACTTTAGGTTAATAGTGATTCCATGGTGCTGAAATCTGGGGCGGTCCAGGAGCCAGTCGACAGCCCGACAGAAGAGATCAGGAGCAAGAACACAGCCCTGTCTGAACCCCGTAGATGTTGGGAATCTTTCAGAGAGAGTACCCCTGAGACATGAGTAGATCCTATATGGAACATAATTACAGAATGGGAGAGAACAATATTAGAATGATAGATAAGGAAAGGGACCTAGGGGTTATAATAGAGCATACTGTTAAAGTGGGTGAGCAATTCCAGGTAGCAGTGAATAAGGCAAACGTTTAGGTATGATCAAAATAAATATTAAACATATGAGTAAGGAAGTGATAGTCAAACTGTATAAAGCATTGGTTAGACCTAGATGGGAGTACTGTGTACAGGTGTGAGGTCTTTATCCTAGAGGAGATATAAACAGGCTGGAAAGGATACAAAAAAGTGCGATAAAACTGATAGTGGAATTCCAGAATTACAGTTTATAGGACAGACTCAGAAAAACCGGCCTACGGTGTTTAGAAAAGAGAAGAATTCGAGGTGACTTAATACAGGTTTATAAGATAATCACAGGAAAGGTTAAATTAGACTAAAACAAGGTTTTTTTCAAAATACAACCACCAACAAGAACATGAGGGCACAGCTACAAATTAACTAAAGAAAGGTCCCGATTGGATATTAGAAAATATTTTTTTTAGTCAGAGAGTGGTGAATACTTGGAATCCATTGACCCAGGAGATAGTGGAGGCAGAGACAGTTAATGTAGTTAAGAATAGATTGGATGGACATAACTTTTAGAGCAGGGTAATTCAAATGTAATTGAATGTATGCAGAGTCTTCTAAGCCAGTATAAAGACGTTAAGTTAAGTTAAGTTGGTACAGTCAAGCACAACATACTGACCAGGACGTCGCGTCAGGGTCAGACACAATACACTGACCAGGACGTCGCGTCAGGGTCAGACACAATACACTCACCAGGACGTCTCGTCAGGGTCAGACACAATACACTGACCAGGACGTCGCGTCAGGGTCAGACACAATACACTGACCAGGACGTCGCGTCAGGGTCAGGCACAACATACTGACCAGGACGTCGCGTCAGGGTCAGGCACAACATACTGACCAGGACGTCGCGTCAGGGTCAGGCACAATACACTGACCAGGACGTCGAGTCAGGGTCAGGCACAATACACTGACCAGGACGTCGCGTCAGGGTCAGGCACAACATACTGACCAGGACGTCGCGTCAGGGTCAGACACAATACACTGACCAGGACGTCGTGTCAGGGTCAGACACAATACACTGACCAGAACGTCGCGTCAGGGTCAGGCACAACATACTGACCAGGACGTCGCGTCAGGGCCAGACACAATACACTGACCAGGACGTCGCGTCAGGGTCAGGCACAACATACTGACCAGGACGTCGCGTCAGGTTCAGGCACAACATACAGACCAGGACGTCGCGTCAGGGCCAGACACAATACACTGACCAGGACGTCGCGTCAGGGCCAGACACAATACACTGACCAGGACGTCGCGTCAGGGTCAGGCACAACATACTGACCAGGACGTCGCGTCAGGGCCAGACACAATACACTGACCAGGACGTCGCGTCAGGGCCAGACACAATACACTGACCAGGACGTCGCGTAAGGGTCAGACACAATACACTGACCAGGACGTCGCGTCAGGGCCAGACACAATACACTGACCAGGACGTCGCGTCAGGGCCAGGCACAACATACAGACCAGGATGTCGCGTCACGTTCAGACACAATACACTGACCAGGACGTCACGTCAGGACCAGACACAATACACTGACCAGGACGTCGCGTCAGGGCCAGGCACAACATACAGACCAGGATGTCGCGTCACGTTCAGACACAATACACTGACCAGGACGTCACGTCAGGGCCAGACACAATACACTGACCAGGACGTCGCGTCAGGGTCAAGCACAACATACTGACCAGGACGTCGCGTCAGGGCCAGACACAATACACTGACCAGGACGTCGCGTCAGGGCCAGACACAACACACTGACCAGGACGTCGCGTCAGGGCCAGACACAACACACTGACCAGGACATCGCGTCAGGGCCAGACACAACACACTGACCAGGACATCGCGTCAGGGCCAGACACAACACACTGACCAGGACCACAATCTCTCTGCTATAGCATTCCCTAGAAACAGCTGTTTTCAGAGCAGTTTGGCTGATGAGATGTGGATTAATATGATCCCCATAGAAGCGATCTCCACTCGGATGAAGCTAAGTATAGCACTACCGTCTGGAGTGCAACTGCCCACCTTCATCAGCATGCTCGGGATGTGAAGAAAGTTGCTACAATCCGGCCCTTAACGTCCTTTTCAGACGGCAACAAAAAGTAAACTTACTCATTGTGGGCATTAAACAACAAATAAACAACTAATAAACCGCAGTTTGTTATTAAAAAATACTTTTAAGAATTTAAACCATGCAATACAGTGTACAGTGCTTTAGATAAAACTTTACTGCATAGTTTTGTGTGATCAGCGAATTTTGGAAATCATGGATACGATATAAATTTCCAAATTGTTTTTATATATCCATAATAAAATTAGTCCCCGAAATGAGCTTTGTGGCATGCCATTCTTTACTTCACACCACTCAGAGTACTCCTTATTTATGCTCCCTCACTGCCTTCTTCGGGTTAACCAATTTTCAATCTATTTGGTAACTTTCCCACCTATTCCATGTGATTTTAGCTTCCTAAATAATCTTTGATGAGGTACTTTATCAAAGACCTTAGCAAAATCAAGATAAATAGCATCCACTTGCTCCCCATAGTCTGTCATTTTAGTAACCTCCTCCATGAATTCTTATAGATTTGTTAAGCACGTTCTTCCTCTAGTAAACCCATGCTGACTATTTCTTATTAGATTAAACTTGTCTTAATGCAATACATTGTTTTCTTTGGTTATGACTAACAATTTATAGACAATGCTCTTTAAACTCACCGGTCTATAATTTGCTGGATCTGAGTTTTTTTTTCTCTTTTTGAATAAGGGGATCACTCCTTAAGTTAATTTATTCATGTTTTATCTTTCTAGGCGGAGTTTTCTATCTGGAAGCAGGCTCCTTTATTCGAGTGTCCATATCAGGACATGGGCTTGTGTCGTTCGAGAAACAGGCAAGCTTCATTGGATTAATGATGTTGGGAAGTGGTAGTAAAGATGGTGATGAGGTGGATAGAAAGGTGTTGTCAAATCAAAATTCAAATTTGATCTAAGCTCAGTAGAAGTATGGGACAGTTTAATGGAAGTGCCTCAGCTATATTACCCCAGATATAGAACATTTTTTCCGTTCTGGATGTTTTCAGACATATTCACAGGTCTTAAAATGTATGCCACTGAAAATAATACATTTGTCATCGATGGCCTGGAATTCGGCCAGTGGAATTACTTTGATCTGGAATATGTCCAGTTGAGTGCCCAGGGCCGAGAACGTCACAAATGGAGTGTTTGTGGTCCAGAATGTGACAAATGGAATGACCATTGTCTTGAGTTTGACCAAAGGAGTGCCCATTTATTAGGATTGGACAGATTGTTTGAACATGCTCTAGAGTGGGACAAAAGGAGTGTCTCACAGTCTAGATTGGACCCAGTGGATTGTCAAGAGTCTAAAATGTGACAAATGTAGTGTCCATCACCTAGAATGTGACAAATGGAATGATCATTGTCATGGATGTGACAAATGGTTTGTTTTTTGTTTTTTTTGCATTCGCCTTTTCTCTATTCCTCAAGGCGGTGTGCGTTGCACTGTGGTTTTTATTTTGCGCGTGGAGTGTCTATCATCTGGAATTTGACAATTGGAAAGATCGAACCAGGGGATGGCGTGGGCTACTGGTTAAGTGACACGGCTCACAATCTGAAGGTGCTGGGTTCGATCCCCATCACAGCACCGGTCGTTACTCCGGGGAAGCAACCATTTAGAAAATGCAGGAGGAAGCAGACTCTTACATAAAATGCATGCTGAAGTCGGATGCACTGGGCCAACAGGCGCAAAATAAAAACCACAGTGCAACGCACATCGCCTTGATAATAGAAAAATAAGGCGAACGAAAAAAAAACACCAGAACCAACAGCTTTGCCCTTCACAGCGTCAGCATGACCACACGGGGCGACTTCAGTGGGCATGAACAATCCAGTCGTCTTCTGGCTACCTTGTAACAAAACTACACGACTGAGGACAGGGTTACGACACAGCACAAGATTAACTCCGTTGTAGAACGGGTCGCTTATGGCTTAACTTATGACAACGGGAATGAAGACTAACGTCTGGTCAAGCAAAATATACTGATCAGACATGTTAGCCAGGGCCAGGCAAAACATTCTGGCCAAGACCTTCATCTCGACATCCTAGTAGCTCTTTTTGGATACGGACTATTTTTATGGCAGCCCGGCTTACGAGGTGAGGAATCGACATAAAGAAAAGGAAAAGAGCTAAAAACAGGCATAATTTTTATGAATGGAAGAGCTTTGATTGGAATAAGTAAAAGTGAGATGACACGAGAAATCAATTATGGTAACTAACGTATTACATCCAGTCTACATGCCATAAAAACCTTGGTAATATAGTGAGATATGCCTTGGGTTGGAGTCCACATGGGAAGAGGTAATACAGAAGGATGAAGAGTATGTAGCAAACAATACGTTAAAACTGAAAAGTAACCAGCAGAGAGCCTATGGTCTGGAGTTTGACCCAATAAATGTCTATGGTCTGGAATTTGAACAATAGAACGTCTTTTGTCTGGAATGTAACAAATTTAACGTCTATTGTCTGGAATGTGACAAATTTAACGTCTATTGTCTGGAATGAAACAACTTTAACGTCTATTGTCTGGAATGTGACTGGTGGAGTATCTATGGCTATGAATCTGTAGCCTGGTGAGCAGAGTTCAAATAATCTGTCTAAAGTTGAATCAGCAGAGAACTGACTGTTGGATGGCACCACTACAATAGTTGAAATCAGTAGAGAACTGACTGTTGGATGGCGACACTACAATAGTTGAAATCAGTAGAGAACTGACTGTTGGATGGCGACACTACAATAGTTGAAATCAGTAGAGAACTGACTATTGAATGGCGACACTACAATAGTTGAAATCAGTAGAGAACTGACTGTTGGATGGCGACACTACAATAGTTGAATCAGTAGAGAACTGACTGTTGGATGGCGACACTACAATAGTTGAAATCAGTAGAGAACTGACTGTTGGATGGCGACACTACAATAGTTGAATCAGTAGAGAACTGACTGTTGGATGGCGACACTACAATAGTTGAAATCAGTAGAGAACTGACTGTTGGATGGCGACACTACAATAGTTGAATCAGTAGAGAACTGACTGTTGGATGGCGACACTACAATAGTTGAAATCAGTAGAGAACTGACTGTTGAATGGCGACACTACAATAGTTGAATCAGTAGTTCACAGACTGTAGAACTTTGAAATCAAACGAGGGTCCAGAAAAGTTAGATGCATGAAAAGACGGAGCATCAGAGTTTTCAACCAACAAGCTAGAGGAACCATCAGTATTCCCACCCTTTGTCATTTACTGAGAGAAACTGAGCACCTATGGATACACCTGTAGTGCAGTGAAATCGACTCTTAAAGAACAGAATCTGTAGCAAGCAACAGTTACAGCCATGTGTAAAAAAACACAGGATAGACTGAGCAAAGTCATGTCAACGATTTTAAAGTCCTATTCACTGCACGAGACAATGTAATTTGCATGACAAGACTAGCAAAACTGTTTAAGACCTGTAGATGTAACTCTGAAAACATATTTTTCTTTATTCAATTGGAAATATCTGGGGTAAAGTGCAGCAGTATATGTTTTTAATTTCAGAAAAATCAGAACAGTTTCTTGTCACCTCCTAATAACATCTTATCTGTCTATATTTGTTAATAATGACCAGTTATTTTTTGTTTTCAGCTCAAAATGTATGTTGTATACTTAGCAGTTTTTGCTTTAGATTCTTCTCAGTCTCTTTAGAACCAGGGTCTCTTCGTGGGACTTAAAAAGAACGTGTCTAAGAGGTTTTGAAAGATTTTCTGAAAACTGATGAGAATTACACTATTACAAGCCAAGCAGGTGTAGTAAAACACAAAATGGTTTTGCTTTAATAATTTGATGTGCGCTGTATTTAGATTATAGTGATGAAGCATATGCGCTGGTCATCAATCTCACTCTTATCCCGAGTTACCCTGGATCAGTGGCAAGACTATTGGTCGAGACGACTGGAGGTAACTCTGGGTGCAGGCACTCTGGTCTTACCTCCCGTGAGATCATTTAAGAAGAATATAATAATAGCTGTCCGTCGTTGTCCATAGAACCGCCTACACCATCTTTGTCACAGATTTATATGTTGAGTGTGGGTGCGCATATAGCTGAACAGTCCTATGCAGGCACGAAAACATTTGCTGCATAATGGGCACACGAGGTCTGTAGAAGGTGATGGTGTTTCCGCTGCTCATGATTTCCGGGTCTCGCGTCTGCTCTGGGCTTTCACAGCACGGTGTTCTTCGCTGATAGCTTCACCCGGTTTGATTGCGCTTCTCCAGATAGGTTTGTTTTGCCCAAGACATTCCCAGGTGTCGATGTCTACCCGGCAACTTTTCAGTGAGTCCCTCGGACCGTCTTTAAAACGTTTCTTTGGGCGTCCTCTCTCGCGCCATCCCTCTCTCAGCTCGCCGTAGAGAAGCTTTTTTGGGAGCCGCTCGTCTGACATACGGACGAGGTGTGCGGCCCATCCTAGTCGTGCTTTTTCTAGCAGTGCATGGATGCTGAGCATGTTAGCCCTCGAGAGAACCTCGATGTCAGTGACAATCTTGCCATCCGATGTAGAATATTCGCCTCAGGCAACCTGTGTGGAAGTGGTTTAACCTCCCTGCATGTCCAGAGTATACAGTCCAGCTTTTGCAGGCGTATAGTAGGGTTGAATTGATGGTTGCACGGAAGACTTTGAGTTTGGTCTTGACGCTGATGCCACGACGTCTCCACACCATCGAGCGCATTTTACCAAAGGCTGTGCTGGCCCTTGCTATTCTGCTTGCCCCCTCATCGTCTAGGCTGACAGATCTCGAAAGCGTGCTGCCCAGATACGTAAATTTGTCTACGACATTCCACATCTGCCCGCTGACTGTAGTCTCTGGTTTTGTGTACGACATGCCTGGTGCTGGTTGGTACATGACCTCAGTTTTCTTGGCATTTATGGTCAGGCCAAAGTATTCGCATGCGGCCCAGAACCGTTCCATTCCAACCTGCATGTTCAGTTCTGAGTAGCTCATTAGAGCGCAGTCGTCAGTAAATACAAGTTCCCGGATTATGTCGCCAGCCACTTTGATTTTGGCCTTCATTCTTCTGGGATTGAATAGCTTGCCATCTGTGCGGTACTTTATGGGTATTCCAAGCTCCAGTGATCTGAAGGCGTCTGTCATCGTGGCCGCGAACATCATGCTGAACAAGGTCGGGGCGAGTACACATCCTTGTTTTACTCCGTTTGATATTAGAAACGTTTTAGAGATTGCACCGCTGTCAAGTACACGAGCACACATGCCTTCGTGTAGCTGTTTCACCCTAGGTATGAACTTTTTGGGGCAGCCAAATTTAGACATTATTGTCCACAGCCCTCCTCTGTTTACTGTATCAAATACCTTTGTCAGATCAATAAATGTGGTGTACAGGGCCTGATTTTGTTTTCGACACTTTTCTTGTACTTGGTGAGCGGCATAAATCATGTCCACTGTTCCACTTCTGGCTCTGAATCCACATTGGCTTTGTGGGAGGTGGTGGTTTTGTTGAAGGTGTTTGTTGAGCCTGTTTAGCAGTAAGCGCGCTAGGATCTTGCCTGCTACGGAGAGAAGCGATATTTCAGGATAATTGTCGCATTCCTGCCAGTTGCCTTATCTCTTGTACAGGTGAACGATTGAGGCGTCCTTTAGCTATAACGGCTGAAGATCTCACACACCGATGAGTGCCCATGTGGAACAGGAGGCCAGAACCCTGAGCATATTCTACAGGAATGCCCAATCTATAGGGAAATGAAATGCCAGACCTGGCCAGAGGGTGCAGAGCTGAGACAAAAGCTGTGGGGCAGCCGCTCCGACCTGGTGAAGACTACAGACGTCATCATAGCGACGGGCCTGCAGGTATAGCATGACCAAAAGATCCTGAACGCAAAGAAGAAGCTCCTGCGAAATTACTTCTTCAGCCCACATGTGGCAGAAGAGTTCAGTGATCCTTCTGGTGAGGGATGGGCCAGCTGTTTTATATACCTCTGCTGGTATTGCATCCGCTCTTGGAGCTTTTCCTATAGATAGTGCAAGACGTAAATAAAGGTTTACTAATAGTCAGGGGATGTGTGAAGATTTACTAGAAACCCAACTTGGTACAGCAAAGTTTGCTTAAAGCCAGGAGTGTACGGGAAGGTTTATCAAGAGAAGATACAATAAGGTTTACTAAAAGTCAAGGGAATATGGGAAGATTTATGTTATTACAAATCAAGAAGGTTCTGTGAACAAACAAAAAAATTGATTTGAAACTCCAGCACTTAGAGTATAGGTGGAATATATATAAAAAAGTATGCATGTATCAAAACAACTAACTATTTCATATGTTATTTAAAAAATGGGAGTCTGGTCTGTTTATAATAACAATCAATCTTTTGTTTGTCTTTATTAAGAATGAAATCATGTACTGGATGTCTAGATAGCGATCGACTAGGTTAAATTGTGAATTATGTTTCAACTGAGTGAAGACAGGGGAGGATATTGGAGCAAAGTTTGCAACCTGGAATGTGTTCATGCAAAATAAAACTGTTTGCATGTTTAAGCCAGTTGTAAATATAATGATTGTTATTGTCTTTGAATGAAATCGCAACTTACTGTCACTCAGAATATAATACATATGTATTCAGACAAGTGAATTATAGTTCATAACATATTGCTAATGTAAGCCTTTGTTAATTTGTATCCTTTTATATATGTTTGCATGCAAATGGCATTAATCCATTGCTTTATTGTCTTTTATGTTTGTATTTAGTTGCGCTGCATCTGCTTTTCTCGAACATAACTTATTTCGGTAGCGTTTAATGTGTGCCAGTTGTGCAAGTAATTATGTTAATGAATATTTATTTTAGTATTAATCTCTTGGTAAAGACAATAAACAAATGTTAATTTATTTTTTTTTACCAACTTGTTCAATAATTGGTACAAAAATGTTTTCTGAGAACAATAGGTTTAAAATGTACAAAAGTAAAGGGGGAGTCCTCCGGCAGACTTGCCCACTGGTCGGGAAGGAAGTGTTAGAGACTTCAGTAAACTACGAGTTAGTCAGTTTGGAGAATAATTGATCCGCTAGTCCAGTCTGGCACAACATACTGACCCAGACTTTGCGTCATGGTCATGCACAGTACACTGATCAAGACCACAGTTACACTTGCATGCCGCGTTCCCTGGAAACAGGCTGTATTCAAGGTAGTATGGCTGATAAGATATGGATAGATGTGATCCCCGTAGTAGTGAGCCTCCCGCAAATAAAGCTAAGCATAGTACAACCGCCTGGAGAACTGCAATCTGCCTTTATCTGCACTGTTGAGATGTGAGGAAAGCTACTACAACCCGCCACGAAACGTCCTTTTCAAGTCGCACAAAATGGTAAACTTACTCATTGTGGACAAGTCACAACAAGTCACAGTTTGTGTGAGGTGAGGTGGGCAGATTCCTTCCTTGTTGCTTTTTCCTTGTCTAACCGTAAGCCAGGTACCCATTTACAGCTGGGCTGACTGGAAAGTAACGGTTGCTGGAGTTAACCCTGTATCTTTGCTGTGGAGTCATAAGCTCGTTATATCTATTGGTGCTAAATTGTTCAGTTTCGCATACATGTAGTAGATCGTAATTAGTTCCTTACACGTTTTAGCAACGGTAAGGTGAAACATACTGATCAGACTATGTTAGTTAGGGTGAGGTGAAACATACTGATCAGACTATGTTAGTTAGAGTCAGGTGTAACATACTGATCAGGCTAAGTTAGTTAGGGTCAGGTGTAACATACTGATCAGGCTAAGTTAGTTAGGGTCAGGTGTAACATACTGATCAGATTATGTTAGTTAGGGTAAGGTGAAACATACTGATCGGACTATGTTAGTTAGGGTCAGGTGAAACATACTGATCAGACTATGTTAGTTAGGGTCAGGTGTAACATACTGATCAAGACTCCATCTAAATAGCTTGCAGTTCTCACTGGAATCAGTTTGTTTCATGGCGGTTCTGACTAACAAGGTAGAGATCGACACTTTGATCCATGAAGGGGTAAAGTAACTTAAGAGCGTAGAATTGCAAAGCAGTCAGAAGAACCTCAGTCCACCTTCTCAAGTACTTTTCGGGACGTTTGAAGAACACTGTAACATGACACAAAAGAAAGTAGAATTAGTTCTTAGTTCTTAGTTCGACCCGTTCTTCGTAAAGGGGTGGTCACCCTTGAGCGGGTCCCAACTCAGGATCCAGTCATTTCTGTCACGAGCGCGTGTCGCCCAGTGTGATAGTAGTCTGTCTGTTGTGGGGTCGTGAATGATGTATTTTTCTAGTGAATCTCGTCAGCTAGTTGGCGGCCGTCCCCGAGGTCTCTTGTTGTCTCGTGGGTACCACATGGTAATTAAATAAGCGATAATTAAATGTGAAGACAAACATATAGGATGGGGCTTCAAATAAAAATGTGTGATCGAAATTAGAGAAACCATGTCTTTGTATTGTAACTTGTTAAAATGGTTGCTACGGATGTCAAGAGTGCGCTGCACGTGTAATCATAGTGCAGACGAACAACACGACGTCATAATTGCAGTTACAAAATTGCGACCCAACTATTGACATGCACCAAAGAGTAGCAGCACTCTGGGGTCACTATTCGGTGTGCCTGACCCTCTCGGGAACAGTCTGTCACAGAACTCACACCATTTTGGAACTTTCTAAACCTCTTGTTGGAGTGAAAAGCATGCATCACGGTACTGGATTTTATGGCCTGATGAATGTTTATAGTTTTCACAACTTCGTCGCTCAAAATACGAATAACAGATGCTTCTCCTCTTGTGTGCATGTCAATAGTGGGGCGGCCATCTTGTAACTGCAGAACTGCAGTTTGTGGCGTCATGTTGTTGGTCTGCATCGAATCAGCACGTACAAGACACTCTTGTCATCCTTAGCAACCATATCAACAAGTTACAATACAAAGACATGTTGTTTTTTTCTAATGGATACCCCTTTTTAAGGCTTTCATAAGCCCCATTATACATTTTGAGAAAACTTCTTGAAGGCCACTGTGTAAATTGATTCTATCGTAGGAACTGGTCACATTATTATCTTTTAAACAAAATCTGGTTACATAAAAATGCTTTAATACGAATAAGCTAATCAACAAAACTTTCCCTAAGATGTGTTTTAATAGATACGAGGCGTTTTGTGGCAAGCTTAAGCTCTTCAATGCCAAAGGCAAAATATTGAAACTGAATCCAAACGTAAATAACTGTATATATAGGGCATTAGTTAGACCTGGATTGGAGTACTGTGTACAGCTGTGGAGTCCTTATTGTATATTTTAGAATGTAAACAAAGAAAAGCGACAAAACTGATAGTGGGATTCCAGAATTACAGTTGCGAGGAAGGACTCAGAAAAACCGGTAAAACCCAGTTTCTGGAGAAGAGAAGAATTCAAGGTGACAATGCCGGTTTATAAGATAATCACAGGAAAGGTTAAATTAGACTATAACAAAACTTTCATTATAAAAACAACAACGAGAATAAGAGGGTATAGATACAAATTAACTAGGGAAAGGTCCAGAATGGATATTAGGAAATATTTTTTTAGCCAGGGAATGGTGAATGCTTAGAATGCATTACCCCAGGAGGTGGTGGAGACAGAAACAGGTTATGCATTTGAGAATAGATTGGATATGCATAGCGTTTAGACCAGGGTAATACAAGTGTGACCGGTTGTCTACAGACTATGATGAGTCTTGTAAGCCAGTATAAAAATGTTAAGTTAAGTTCAGATGCGCAAGTAAAAAAAAAATTGGAAAAATCTGCGAATTCAATCATAAGATGTTTTGATTTTTCTTTCTTTTTCTAATTTTCCTCTATGTTAACTGAAAGGCCCACTGTCCTCTTTTTGCTTTTCCTTCAAACTCCTGAAAGACCACCTTTAAATTGGAAACGACAAGTAAATATTGTTTTGAAAGCTATGTTTTTCGGTCAAGCTGTTATTTATACCGACAAGTTTTCGATAAAAAAGTAACTTCGATCAAAGGGACACAAACCATACAAATATATTTTCCAATATGGTAACCAGTTACATCGCTTTAGGTGGATCCCGCAAGCGGCCAACAAAAGTTATTTAGGAAGTTGGGATCAAGATGTTGAGCAGCGCATAAGCTGCAGTGGTCAGCGACCCATAGCTGACTGTTAGCATCAGGGCCAGTGAACCATAGCTGCCAAGACCCTTCTACACCTCCGCGCGGTGATCCTGGATAACAGGCTGCATTAGGGCAGACTGGCTAAGGAGAAAGGATCAAAGAGGGAATGCTTACCCGGTACTCAAAAAATGCTTGCTGAAGTCGGATGTGTTGGACCGAAAGGTGCAAATATCGCCGCCAAGTTGCAAACTACGACACAACGCATTCCGTTCTCTAGACTACATTCTGCTACTTAAGCCCTTTCAGGGTTTGGTAGTAGGAGATTGAGAACGAACGAAGAAGAAGAAGAAGATTTCGGAAGTTAAATGTTTTGGCGTTTTTGGGAGATCTATTCCGAAAATCCGTCAAAATGATTACGCAAGTTTATGATCAAGATAAGGCGGTAGAACTTCAAATAAATGGTAGTAAGACATGCCTTTGGGCAAAACTGTGTCAACGACCATATCTGCGAAATCACACAACCAATAGTAAAGTACAATTATAAGACAAATTGGACATAAATTTGAACGGGAACGGCGTGGGCCAGTGGTTAAGTGACACGGCTCATAACCCGATAGTGATGGGCTCGTTCCCCAATCAAAGCACCGGGAAGCAAAACCCTTTAAAAATGCAGGAGGAAGCAAACCCTTACATAAAATGTATGGCGAAGTGAGATGTACTGGGCCGACAGGCGCAAAATAAAAACATAGTGCAACGCACACCGCGTTGGGAAATGAAGAAATTAGGCGAATGTGACAAAAAACTATTCTGGTTATTCGAACTGGAAAGGTTAATATAATGTCGTAATAAGAAACATTGGGAAGATAACTTATGAGACGATGCTGGGGTCTGGGAAGAAAACTTTTTCAAATGGCTTGGCTTGGCTTGGCTTCGTTCGTTCTCAGTCTCTCACTACCAAACCCTGACACGGGCCTAAGTAGCAGAATGTAGTCCAGAGAACGGAATGCGTTGTATCGTAGTTTACAACTTGACTGTTTGCAACTTTCGGTCCAACACATCCGACTTCAGCAAGTTATTCAAATTGATAATGATAATTTTTAACAAGAATCATTACAATTTTTACAAATCTACTTTTAACAAATTTGTATTCATTGGATGATGTTGAAATCGGATGCACGGGGCCGCAAGCCTAACAAAACAGTGCAACGTAAATCGCAGCATGATGACAGTACAACCGATCAGAAAAACGCATGGCGCTCATCCTGCGGAGTCCCGCCAGGCAGCGATAGTGCCGGGCCTCACGCCTCGAAGGGGCCCACCCTTGACTACTGGTGGTCACCCACCCATGTGTCGTGGAGTCAAGGCACATGGCTATGGGGCAACTTTTATTGACCAAAAACTCAAGACCCTCAAAATACTACAGTGGAATGTGGAAGGAGTCATTAACAAAAAACTTTCCCTAACACATCACCTGCATGAAGGTAAGATTGACGTGGCATGTATCCAGGAAACGCACCTCAACAAAAATCATAAATTCTCAATCAGAGGATACCAGACCTTCCGTCTCGATAGAGAAGGCCACAAAGGAGGGGTCCTGATACTGACCAGAAACTGCATACCGAGTAGCGCGGTACCTGTCATTCACACCGGACAAGCAGAAATTGTAGGAGTTGACATAATGGCTCAAGAGACGAAGCTCCGCATTTTCAATCTGTACGGACCACCAAATAGAGACCTATCGCTCTCGAGTATGGAGGTCAGAGACTCCAACTGCATAGTAGTTGGAGATTTCAACAGCCACTCGGAGAGATGGGGATACTCTGACACAGACAGCAGAGGTGACGAAGTGGAAGATTGGGAGATAGATACAAATCTCTCCCTAATCAATAGGCCGGAGGATAGCCCTAGCTTCTATTCAAGAACATGGCATACCACCTCGACTCCAGATTTGGCCTTCTCCACACAGGACATACACCATAAAATAGACCGCCAGATGCTAAACCAACTGGCAGGTAGCGACCACAGGCCGATCAGGCTAATCATTGACATGGAAGTAGGCCCACAGGAAACAAAACCGCTCCCACGTTGGAATTACAAACGAGCCGACTGGGACAGATTTGCAATCCTGACAGATGGGCTGTGTGAAACCATCAACACACGAAACAACATAATAAAGCCCATGGTGGAAAGCCTAAGCAAGGCAATAATGCAAGCCGCCACTGAAACCATCCCAAGAGGAGCTAGGAAAAACTATAAGCCCTACTGGAATGATGAGTTGCAGATAGCGGAAGATACAGTAACAAATGCTAGGAACATGGCAGAGCGAGAACAATCCATGGAGGCAAACATCGCCCTCAAAGCCGCCACGGCGAAATACAAACACACTCTCAAGCAAACAGCAAGAGAAAGCTGGAAAAATAAAACGGAAAGCCTAAACCTGGACAAAGACGGGAACAAGCTATGGAAGCTAGTCAGAGCCATGAACGACGAAACCCCGTCAAACAAACAAATTACCATCAAGCAGGGCGAAAACTTGCTCACAGGTAAGAAAGCCGCAAACGCTTTTGTCGATCACTATGCCAGAGCAAACGACATCGAGGTCCCTGCAGATAAGCATACAGACATTAGCGAAGAGCAAAAGTTGCACGACAACATCAATACGTCACCTGAAGAGCACATGATGGCCAAATTAACAATGAGCGAAATGGAAGAGGCTATGAGAACACTAAAGAAAAGGAAATCTCCCGGAAAAGACGGGATAACAAACGAAATGCTGATGGGGCTGGGCCAAACAGCGAAGAGGAAACTGCTATCGGTCCTGAACCAAAGCTGGAAAAGGGGAATTGTACCCCAGGCATGGAAAGACGCAATACTGGTACCAGTACCAAAAACAGGAAAGGACAAAACAGATCCAAATGGATACAGGCCCATCAGCCTACTGAGCTGTGTCGGCAAGCTGATGGAACGGATGATAAACACCAGACTGATGTGGCATCTGGAAGAAAAACGAATACTAATTCCACAGCAAGCCGGCTTTAGACAGCACAGATCCACTGAGGACCAGGCCATCCTCATAGCCCAGGAAATAGAAGATGCCTACCAGGCACAGAAACACACAGTAGCTGTTTGTGTGGATCTGGAAAAGGCATTTGACAAAGTCTGGAAAGACGGACTTAGAGTCAAGCTAAGAAGAAGTGATGTTTGTGGAAAAATGTACAAGTGGATCAACCACTACCTCAAACAAAGAACGGCCAGAGTCCAAGTACAAGGGCATATGAGCAAAAAGGTGACACTCGAGCAGGGAGTACCCCAAGGGGGAGTACTGTCCCCCACACTCTTCCTGGTATATATAAACGACATTACAGAGAATATACCAAGGAGAGTCCATAGCTCAATGTTTGCAGACGATCTGGCTATGTGGACCTCTGAAAAGAATCTCACCATAGCAAGAAATCGGATGCAGCAGGCCCTAACATCGCTGGAAGAGTGGGCGAACTCATGGCTGGTCAAAATAAACGAGGAGAAAAACCACAAGCACAATATTCTCGCTTTCAATCGAACCCCAAAATACCAAATTAAGTCTAAATGGCAAATTCCTGCAGCCAAACGACAACCCAACCTATCTGGGAGTCACATTTGATCGGCGCATGACATGGAAAAGTCAGATCGAGAGAAACCGAATGAGAGCCAGAGAAAGAATGGCAATCATGAGGAAACTTGCTGGCACAAGCTGGGGAGCAGACAAAGGCATACTAAAGAAACTGTACACTGGAAGAGTGAGACCAGTTCTCGAGTATGGCATTGCGGCATGGACAACAGCAGCAAATGCGAACTTCGATAAAGTTAGCAAACTTCAAAACCAAGCCATGAAAGTTATAACAGGAGGCATGAAGTCAACGCCAATTGTAGAACTTGAAAAGATTACAAAACTGCAATCCATGACCGATAGAAGAGACTGCAGAGCCCAGCTGCAGTCAGAGAAACTCCGAAGACTGACTGACCATCCAATGCACCAGAGACTAAACAATTTGGGAAATGGGAAACTAAAGCGGAGAAACTTTGCAGAAATAGCCAAAGCAAAGATGCACGAAGATCCCATAAACGCACTAACAACACCAAAACCCATCACTACTGTACGAAAACCTATCTGGAGGCAGGATGTATTTCCAGAGGTGGTAGAAAATATACCAGGTATTGGAAACAAAAACTGCCAGACTGAAAAAGAAAGGAGAGATACTACCCTAAGCTTCATATCGAAAAGCTACCCAAGCATGGACTGGACCCATGCATACACCGACGGTTCTGTAACAAACAATACACAGAACGGAGGGCCAGGAGCATTCCTGAACCTACCAAATGGCAAACAAATAACACTGTCATTCGCTACTGGTAAGTACACAAGCAATTTCAGAGCGGAGGTAGAGGCACTGAGGGCGGCAGTGGAAGAAATGGTGACACACAGTGAAAATGAAAGCCATATAGTCCTGCTTACAGATGCTCTCGCCGTAGTCACAGCGCTAAAAAGCCAGAAAAACACTGAGCTTAATGACTTAAGAGCAGCACTCTGCAAACTGTGCCAGCAGTCGGCACCAAAAAGGGTAGTGGTACAGTGGGTCCCATCACACTGCAACATCCAAGGCAACGAGGAGGTAGACAGACTGGCAAAAGAAGGTGCAAGACTACCACAAACAGATACTAGTAGGACGTACGAAGAGTCAAAACGGCTTATTAAAGCCAGATACATGACCAAATTGGAAACTGAACATGCCGGCTACACCAAAAACGATGCCTATTACCAGTTGAACAGAAGAGAGCAGGTCGTTGTCTTCAGATTTCGCACTGGCCACAATAGACTGAGGTATCACCTATTCAACAAATTGAAGATAGGTCGTACCGACGAATGCCCGTATGGTACCGAGAAAATTACCGCTGAGCATCTGCTACAGAACTGCCCGACATACGAGGATCAGAGAGAGCAGATGTGACCATCACCAGTGGAACTGCAAGACAAGCTCTATGGCAGTGGCGACAGCCTCAGGATGACCGCCGCTTTTTTCTAAAAAAATAATGGTTACTGTCTGACTGCGTACGAAGAAGAAGAAGAAGAAGGATGATGTTGAATGCCTACAGTGAGTACATCTACTCGTTTGTGCACCCCGTAAAGATCGTTATATGGTGAGTTGCTATAGCGTTTCTTATATTTCTAGCGTGCTAATGTAGGTGAACCGGAGATCTCCTTTATATGTTTTTTTGTCTCTTTCCTCCACGTGTGAAAAGTAAAGGCGACCTGGCTGCCAAGAAACTTATAACAGCCCAATAGACTGGCGGTTGTAAGAAGGGACGTTCTGCCAAAGACATGCTACTTTTTATATATACAAGGCGTGTTCAAATGAAACCGGACCTAACTGCAACAAGTGAACATACACATGGTGCGCATGATGACGTTTTTCCTGCTATAAACAGCACATACCAACCGTCAAGTTTGCAAAATTTCATTATCCATCGACTCATAGTTTCCTCAGCAGACCGTTGAAAACATGGCGGATGTGATACGGAATCCGTCCATAGTTGATCAGCGAGCGGTGTATGGTGACAAAAGTGTGTCGAAGACAACAGTGAAGAACTGGACAACGATATTTAAAAAAGGACGTAAGCTGACGCAACAATATGCGCCTGACCTGGTCTTGTGAGATATTTCGTTAACTCACGTCCTTCTTTAAACATCGTTGACCATTTCTTCACTCTTGTCTTCGACACACTTTTGTCCTCATAAACTGCCTGCATTCTGCGATTAATGTCAACTGGTCGACACCTTTCAGCTGTTAGAAACCGAATCATCGCTCTCTGATCAACTCTGAAACGATTATGTATCACACCTGCCATGTTTTCAACGGTCTGCTGAGGAAACTATGAGTCGCAGCATAATGAAATTCTACAAACCTGACGGTTGAGATGTGCTGCTTACACCAGAAATGACGTCATTGTACGTATGTTCTCTTGTTGCAGTTTGGTCAGGTTTCATTTGAACACGCCTCGTGTATATATATTTGGTTTTTCAATTTTTTTTTTATTAATTTTTTAAATTTTCAACGACGTTCGATGAAACTATTGTAATAAACAATGTTGTTGTTTGTGGCTCTCACCTTTGATAGAGATCAAATTTGTGGTTGTTGCATGACCACATTGAGTAATTTTACTCTTGTATACGCCCTGAAAAGGGCGTTATAAGGTAGATTGCAATAACTTTCCTCCCATCCCGGGAAGGGGGACCGAGTTCCCTCTGGCGGTTGTGCTTTGCTTGGTTTCATCTGCGTGTCTCTTACTACTATGGGGATCACGTTGATTTCCATCTAGTTAGCCAGATTGCCATGAAACAGCCAGTTTCCAGGAATAACTGCATGGAAGTGAGATGAGTGTCTTGGTCAGTATAATTCGCGTGGCCTAACATTGTCCAATCAGTCGCCTATCAGTTTCAATCTAGGGTTTTATTTCATATATATTAGGATTCTCGAGACGTCCACCTCGCCCATTCATTCTTCTTTTGGCTCATTTTATATTTCCTTTCAGCGTCAGGTTATGAAGAGATCTCTAGAACGAGCCCGACTGTGTGCCTCATGGACGGGGGCATTAACCGCCTCAGATATTTCCGTAAGCTACCTTATTTCATGGTCGGTCTTTGACCTTGGATCCGTTGTATCTATTAAGCATTGCTTGTTGAAGGAGGGGGGCTGTGTGATAATAATCTTGTTACGTGGCCAATTCATTTTAGCTGCTGTCTTTTGATGTAGTCTAATAGTGGTGTTGTTTCCACCAGTATCGTGATGTCATCGTTTCTGATCTTGCCTTCCCTTGTCACATCCTTCACTCTCAGTCATGCTGATGAATGTAGATCGGGGTCCTCCAGGCAGTTGTTCTATGCTCGGCTTCATCTGCGTGTCGCTCACTACTATGGGGACCGTATCGATCTACACCTCGTTAGCCAGACTGCCAAGAAAACAGCTCGTTTTTACTTCGTGAAAGTAAACAATGCCTACAACCCCGTGACCAATTGCTCCTCCAGTGAGTGTAAGCATATACAAAGAACATATAATGGGTTTAGAAGAGATAGAAGCGCGGGGGGAGAGGGAGGGGAATGTTAGTTTGATTTGATTAAAGGTTTGTATTTCTGAATTCTACTGGCAAAGGTACGCCACTTTCCACCCCAGACCCTAGTCCTTTGGGCGATATCAGGACATAATGGCCAGTGTATGAATGTGTGTGTATCTGTTTGTAATGTGGACGTATTGACCAGTGTATGGATGTGTGTATGTATCTGTTTGTAATGTGTTTCGCTATGACAGTTTTTATAGTACAGTAGTTTCGTCAATCGTTTCTGTACGTTAAGAGAGGGAGAGAGAGAGAGAGAGAGAGAGAGAGAGAGAGAGAGAGAGAGAAAGTATGCATGTAAGATACAAAGGTCAACCAGTTCGTTCACTAAAACACAACAACACAAGTTATGCCCCCTGCTCCTGACCCTATTCAATCAAGATTAGAATTTCCCTCCTAAGTTCACTTAGCGACCTCAACCTTTGAGTGAACCCTCCGCTAGACCTGTGCCTTGTGTTAATCATGACAAGAGTCTCAATTTCACGCGATCACGGGGGCCGCATAAAAGACATGATTGATATTCCAAGAGCGACACGAAGTCTCCCAGTTATGTACACTCTCCTCAGACAGCGAAGACTTGAATGACTTGGGCATGTTCGTCACATAGAAGATAGTCGCATTCCCAAAGTTATCATCTATGGACAGTTGGCGGATGGTAAGAGAACAGCTGAGGTTCACAAATGCGTGTAATCGTGATATAAAGCCCTGGACATCATAGGAAGACGAAGCTGCAGATCGATCCAGGTGGAGAAGGATACCTCACGCTTGATAAAACGAAGCTCTTGCAACACGGAGAGGTGAAACGACAAAGAACACGGAGAATGAAAACCAAAAAAATCTTAATATATATTTTTGTTTCCCACACCAAAGTCTTATTCTGTTGTCAACATGAGATGAAGGAGACTTTATTATGCAAGTTCTCTCTTTTTTTACAAGGTGATGTGACCAGTTTCATTCGTACTACCTCTTCGTTCATAACAATAAGCCAGGTAACCATCAACAGTTGGGTCGTCAGAAGCGTGTGATATCGAAGACTGAGCTTGGTACATTTTCCCTCATACCGCTATTATGTAATGCAAACGGATTCTTCTTCTTCTTCGTCCAGAAAAAGATGGCTGTAACGTTGTGTAGTAATCTACTGCGATGTATGTACATTTAGCTCGACACATCCATGTTTCAGCCCGGCATTTATGAGCCGGGGTTGCCTTCCCTCTGCTATCCCTGATGCAAACAGCCAGATACGAGTCTCTAGCCGTTATCTACTCTTTCAATGGGATCTTCTTCTTCTTCTTCTTCTTCTTCTTCGTACGCTGTCAGACATCAACCTGTATTTTTTCGAAAAAAGCAGCGGTCATCCTGAGGCTGTCGATACTGCCATAGAGCTTGGCCACTGGTGATGGCCACATCTGCTTTCTCTGATCCTCGTATGTCTGGAAGTTTTGCAGCAAATGTTCAGCGGTCATTTTCCCGGTACCGCACGTGCATTCGTCAGTGCCACCTATCTTCAATTTATTGAATAGGTGGTACCTAAGTCTATTGTGGCCTGTGCGAAGTCTGAAAACCACGACCTGCTCTCTTCTGTTCAACTGGTAACAGGCTTCGTTTTTTTTGTGTGTGTAGCCAGTATGTTCTGTTTCCCATTTAGTCATGTATCTAGCTCTAATAAGCCTTTTTGACTCTTCGTATGTTACACTAGGTTCTGGTTGTGGTAGTTTTGCACCTTTTTTTGCCAGTCTGTCTGCCTCATCGTTGCCTTGGATGTTACGGTGGGATGCCAGGCAGTGGGATCAAGATGCTGAGCAGCGCATGAGCTGCAGCGGTCAGCGACTCAAAGCTGACTGCTAAAGTCAGGGCCAGCGAAACTGAGCAGACTTGCTAAGTAGATAGGAACGAAGAGAGAAGACAACCCGGTACTCAAAAACGGCTGCACTTAAATGTGCAAATATCGCAGTCAAACTGTAAACTACGACACAACGCATTCCACTCTCTGTACTACATCATTGCAAAGCCTTTTACAGGGCTTGGTGGCGGGAGATTGAGAACGAAGAAGAAGAAGAAGAAGAAGAAGAAGAAAGAAGAAGAAGAAGAGAAACTCCTTCACTGAGGTGTCTCGCCGATCCAGATCGCAGAATCTCAAGTCTAACTAAATTCCAATATTTAAGTTCTCTCCCTTGATTTGAAAACAATTTTGAGCATATTATTCTTCATTATTATTCTCTCTGTCAGGCTACACGTGAGCAATCTGTTTCCAGGGCCGTCACTTTGGGGCGGAATAGGGGTCTTGAGCAGCTCTCGTTCGCTGACCAGCCAACCATGAGTCGCTGACTCATATCTGTTATCATGTTCACTAAGTCATCGGCCATTGTGACCTGCTTGAGGTCATCACTTCCTGTAAACGTGTGCCGCGGCCATTATCAATTTTAATTAACCTTTTAGTTGTTTTGGTTTAGCGAAATGGTGTTGAATGAAGGTCATGTTTCTAACGTCTGACTGCCAGCTTGGTAGAACTCTCGTTTCTTGCGACAAGTGCCTAGTTTGTATTCCTCACACTGTAGTACATTAGTACATTGTAGCTGGTCTTGATATTCTTGTCTTTTTCTTCTTCTTGTCTTCCACTTCTTCTTCTTCTTCGTTCGTTCGTTTTCAATCTCCCACAACCAACCTGAAAAGTGCTTTGTAAGAAGCAAGATGTAGTTCGGAGAATGGCATGCGTTGTGCTGTAGTTCACTTCTTGACTACGATATTTACACCTTTTGGTCCGACAAATCCGACTTCAGAATGACCTTTCTGGGGTGCTGGGTTAGCCTCCCCTCTTCGATCCCTACTCCTTAGCGAAACTTCCCTGTTACAGCCTGTTATTCTGAATCACCACGTGGAAGGGTTCTGTCAGCTCTGGGTCGCTGGCTCTGACGCTAGAAGTCAGCTCTGGGTCGCTGGTTCTGACGTTAGAAGTCAGCTCTGGGTCGCTGGCTCTGACGCTAGAAGTCAGCTCTGGGTCGCTGGCTCTGACGATAGAAGTCATATCTGGGTCACTGGCTCTGACGATAGAAGTCATATCTGGGTCGCTGGCTCTGACGCTAGAAGTCATCTCTGGGTCGCTGGCTCTGACGCTAGAAGTCAGCTCTGTGTCGCTGGCTCTGACGCTAGAAATCAGCTCTGGGTCGCTGGCTCTCAACGAACCAAATCTGACTGCTTGTATCTGGAGAGCGACCCAGAGCTGCCAATACCCTTCTACATCTTCACGTTGTGATCATGGATTACAGGCTGCAACAGGACTGACTGGCTAAGGAGAAGGGATCGAAGAGGGAAGGCCAACCCGG
Source organism: Ariolimax columbianus (assembly GCA_036924085.1). NCBI lineage: Eukaryota > Metazoa > Mollusca > Gastropoda > Stylommatophora > Arionidae > Ariolimax > Ariolimax columbianus. The sequence continues at coordinate 33,525,717 of JAVGWX010000020.1, read as the reverse complement.
TGCCCAAAAATGCCATGCTAAAATAGGATGTGTTGGACTGAATGGTGCAAATATCGCGGTCAAGCTGTAAACTACGAAACAGGGCATCCAATCCTCCGGATTTCATCCTGCTACTTTCAGAGCCCTTTCATCGCTTGGTAAGGGGAGTTTAAGAACAAAGAAGGTGAAAAATAAGGAGAAGAACGCAAAAAAGAGGAAGAAGAAGAAAACGAAGATAAACAGACAAGAGCAAAAGGTTGTCCTGTGCCTCAAAGCAAGACACAACTGACTTACACAGTCACGGATACACTAAATGAAGATTGACAACTCATATTGGTGTGGACTCCAGGCTGCAGAACACATACTACAGAGCTGCCCCTAATATAATATACGGAGATAAACTCACTTAAACAACACTGGAACCTGCCAAAGACGGATGTGTCAGACCGAAAGGTGCAAATATCGCAGTCAAACTGTAAACTACCGATACAACGCATTCCGTTTTCCGGACTACATCCTGCTACTTGCAAAGTCCTGTTCGGGACTTTGTAGCAGGAGATTGAGAACGAACGCAGAAGAAGAAGAAGAAGAAGAAGAGGAGGAAGAAGAAGAAGAAGAAAAAGAAGAAGAAGAAGAGGAGGAAGAAGAAGAAGAAGAAGAAAAAGAAGAAGAAGAAGAAAAAGAAGAAGAAGAAGAAGAAACAACACTGGAAAAGAAACTTTGTACACATGCATGTGAACAATAAAAGAGAGCGAATTTTACGAAATGTAGTAAGTATAGTAACTATTCAAAGTGAACAGTATATGTACAACACCTGGTGGTGAAATGAGCAGAAATCTGGTGTTTTCCCGCGCTTTGCTTTTTTTTTCAAAATGGCGTCGGACTAGACGACCACAGTGCAGGAACAGCGTGTTGGGATGATATTTTTGGTGAAAGAAGGTTCAAAACAAAATGTTACGAGAAATTAATCTGCGTACTGTAAAATCTGAAATGTAATGTCATTTCTTTGCAATGGTCCTAAAAGATCAAAAGAATTCGCCGATGTGCAAATGTCTTAACATCTCTGGACTAAATACGATCAATGTTTTAGCATCATTGATATTCTAAGGCTGCATGCCAAAAATCATTTGGATCTGACATGCAGTTAAGTAGAAAATTGCTTCGGACCTTGTTCATGAATTAAAAGACGAGCTATAGTTGCTCATCGCAAGCGAAGATGGCGACAGCATCATACTACTGCTGCGAAATGTGTTCTCCTATGTCTGTAAAGACCAATCCTGGAACGGCATTCCTAGCCACATTCAGGGACCACATGTGGTGAGCCGGCTGTGGGAACGTCGTGCGTGATGCTTTTACGATCAGCACGCTTTCGCTGAACCTCCGTAATGGCTATAATCTCTGTGATCTGAACGCCATGGGTGACACTAGAGCGTCAGGTTGTACGGCTTTGTGCAAGCATGTCCCATAGGAAGACATCAATATTGAAGCCTTTCAGATAAATTTACAAGGAATCTATGTAGCGTTTCTTCTCCCTCCCCTACCCCCATCCCACCCCACCCCAGGGATGCGGTCATCTGGCATGTGAACAACGTGTCCAGTCCACATTGGCTGAGCTATTTTCAGAAGTCTATAGATGCTCAACATGTTAGTTTGGCCAAGAATTTCAGAGTTCGACACCTTGTACTGCCACCTGATTCGGAGCAGACTACGCAAACAGCTCACGTGAAAACGATTGAGATGTCTGACATGTATGTAATACACTGTCCATGTCTCACGGGCATACGCCAAAGTGGGCAACATCACAGCACGATACACATTTACCGTGGTGGTGACACAGATGCCTTTTCAGCTCCAAACGTTTACTTAGAGTCTCACAAACACAGATCTCACCTTAGCAATCCTGTTATTAGCCTTAAATTCGATATTGGTCTCTTTAGTGAAAGTAC